>VYZT01002578.1:65846-134204 GCA_013400735.1 Pomatostomus ruficeps
GGGGGTTGGTTCTGACCAGGTAACTTTAGTCTGCATACTTACAGTCCCAGTACCCTGTGATTCTGATTTAAATGTATCTTTGTAGAGACTTCATTGGGATCTGGATGTGCTCTGAACTATTGACTTTGAATTTGAATGGCCCTCAAGCAAGTCCCTTAGGACTCCAGTTGTTTGGTTGAATCTAACAAAGAGAAATACAAACTTCTAGGCTTCCATGTAAAAATATAAACAATCACAGTTTTCCTTCTTTAACTTCCCTGGAACTGTAAAATTGCCCTTGCTAACAAGGAATGTGCAAAGTTTAGAACTCCTGCAATTCGTTTATTAGAATAGACCTTTGTGAACATCAACAGATCACCCGCAGGAGGAACCCTGGAAAAACAGTAACAATTTAAGTGTTGCAATCAAACTTCTTCAGCCCATTAAATTGTGCAATTCTGCATATAATCTCCAGTATACTTAACAGAGGAGGAAAGCACCTGGACAAGGAATGGTAAACATAAATCAACAGATAATGATATTCCTCTTTCAGTCACACCTATTACCAAGAGCATCAGAGTCTTTATGCTTTATCCATTTAGAATAATATCTGCTTGAATAGATTTGGCTGGCAGTAATTACAGGATACAAACTGACGGATTTGGAGTTGAAGAATTTTTCCAATTTAAAAATGTTAAAAGCAGAGAGAGGCATGTTTTCATTTTTATTTATTTCTCTATTTTTTTGTTTGCTTGCCTGTGCCTTTTCCTTTCTTTCTCATTTTCACTAATTTGGAGAGGTGACAGCACTGTGCTTCTGCTAGTCTGGCCTAATGATGCTGTTTGCATTTTTGCAGAGGTTACACAGCACTTTTCCCACCTTCTCTTTGACAGGCAGAGGTCTGATCAATGCAACAGAAGGGAATCAGAACTGATATACCAAAACACAGAAACTCCACAAATTTCTACTTGATGTCTTCAGTGCATGCCTTGTCTGGGGAGGGCGGAAGTCTCTAAAGGATCATGCATGCTACTATGGCAGTTAGTGTACCTGTCTGTAAACACAGAAGGCTGTTTCATCCTGCAGATGTTCCTAGTCATTACATCTGGGTTTTTTGTTTGGGTTTCTTTTTTAATATAAAATTCTCAATGCTTCTGCCTAGAGCAAACATGAGCTAATGATGCTTTGCAGAGAAGTTCAGTCTCACTGACAAGGGAGTGATCCAAACTTAACAATATGTCAGATTCAAAGTTATCTTTACTGACATTTCTGAGAGTTGCTACTGGCAATGTAATTCTGGATGTGGATTCACTTACAGTTCTTCAAAATGCTGTTTAAAATCAAGACATTGGGTTAAAAAGGCAATCCAAAGAGAAGATTCTTTCTACTTTAAATACATCCTTAATTTACAGTAATGGAGTTGCAACTCTCAACAGCTGATCACAATATGGCCCTAAGCACTTTTAACAGCTCCATACCAAGTTAAGGCTTGATGTCGATGCTCTTTGCATCCAAACCTCCCACACAGCTGCCTTTCTCATGAAAGCATGATCACAAGAGCAGGGGAACAGCCCAAGTGCCTCAGTGTTACAGCAGCGGAAGGCAAGAGCAAACTGTAAACAAGAATTAAGTTTGGATAGTTGCCCAATTCACCATTTCTGTAAATCACCTGCACTCTGGACTCTCCTCATTGCGTGCACCATAAGACATTGCACTGATGTCTTATAGTATAGGCAAATTACCAAAGGAATCGGTATGGAGTAGAATTTATTTGGATTTGAATCCAAGACTATGACAGTTACAGACATTAACTATGGAATGCTCTCTAGCACAACTGAATATACACTTTCAACGATTACCTCAGGCTCATTCCTATTTACTGGAAACAGTCATGTGGTGCAATAGGCAATGCTGGATGTTATATGTGTCACACAGCAGGTTACTATCAATACTTAAAACTGGAATTGAGAGATATTACTAAGGGCTTCATTGAAATTCAGAATGAGATAAATGAGTAGAAATTACATTTTTTTCCCAGAGAATAATGAAGGCTTCAGGGCTCATTTTGAGCTCAGTGTAGTCTTATAATATTGCAAGTCATTGACATTGGAGAAGCCATACTGGATAAAACTGATATCCAAATGGGTTCTTTAATAATAATTAAATTGTAAGACAATGTGAAAGAACATAATTATGACAATTTGAGGCTTTATCATGCCCATTTCTTAAAGGAGAAGACAAGAGAGCTAATGAAGGAAAGGAACTAGATTTTCTGATTCAGGTCCGATTCTGTTGCTTTAATTCCCTCTCCACCCCTACCACCCTCCCCCACCACACACTTCACCCAGCTAAAAGGGATCCAAGCCAGAAGATTTCTCCACAAAACCCCACAGAAAATATAGATCTTTGTAGGAAAACATAATAAATAATTTTTAAAAACCCATTTAACTTCTTTTTACTTCAACTTGCCCCCCCCCCACCCCCCCTCACCCTGGAAATATTCATAACGTGCTGATTTGGTGTTGTCCCAGAGTAGATGGTACTTTATGCACACTTTTGCCCCTGACATTAAGCTACATGCACCGTAGCAGCTGCTGAAACTTGTACCACAGCATGTGAAGTATTCTTTACAATGCCACAAAGGGCATAAGCAGGGTAGGGAGACACATGGAGACCTGATCTGAGGCACATGTGGGGACTGCAGGCCTGACCTGGGACCCACGGTATTTGTTTGGTTTTTATGCAATCCATCTTGCTGAAATCCAGGTCACTGCAATGAAAGTGTCTGACCTAAAAGCCTCATCCTGAGCTCTCATTGCAGCCAAATAAGACTTGGTCAGTATCACTGATTCATAGAATGGTTTGGGCTGGAAGGGGCCTTAAAGGTCATCGAGACCCAATCCCCTGCCATGGGCAGGGTGACCTTCCACTATCCCAGGTTTCTCCAAGCCCCATCGAGCCCGGCCTTGGACATTCCAAGGGATGGAACACCTAGAGCTTTTCTGGGCAACCTGTGCCAGAGCCTCAGCACCCTCACAGGGAAGAACTTTTCTCTAATATATCCAGAAGGATTTAGATACGGTTCCTATAGTGCAATGCAGTGCCTTCTTTGGGGTGAGCTGAATCACCTCTTACCCTCTTAGACTGAATTGGAAACCAGCTGTGATGCAGCCATCTGTATTATAGGCACCCACAAACAGATGAGCTGAATCTTGTTCTCTTTGCAACCACAGCTGGTTGAAAGTGTAGTAGGGTGAGCTTCTCACGAGAGTCCAAAGCACAGCAGAGCCCTTTATTTTGTTTTTGTTTGGTAATCACAGCTTTTTGGCTCATGAGCTTGTAAAAAAAAAGTGAATTATTCAGGACATTATCTTATGGTAAAAAATCTACAAAACCTCTTTTAAAGACAGACCTTCCTCGCTCAGGGCATAATTCAGTAAAAATGCCCAGCCCTTTTCTCATTGCTAAACCCCTCTATTCAAGTACCCACAGAGGGGAGAGACCATCTAGGTGTCACTCTATGAGTTCTCCATAGGAGATAGGACATAGGACTCTCCTCCTTGTCACTGCATGGAATCCCATACATCTTCCTAAAATAAGGAATATTTTGCCCTTGTAAGCACACTGTGGGGTCTCTTACTTTCTTATTGTTTCCCTTGCAGCCAAGAAAAGCACAACTGCAATTTTATTTTGTCATTAGAATGCTAAAAGTATTTTTTTCATTCGACTATAGCAATTTTCTCAACCTCTGGAAAATCCTGACACTGATAGCAATATTTTCTATTTAGTTTAGGAATAAATTAGTTGCCTCTGAATGAAGGATGTCTCTGACTGATCTCCACTATGGCAAGATTTACCTGGAGATTTATTGCAGCTTCGCCTTTTTGTTTCCCCATGGGAAAGTTCACAAATGATGCAGCAATCTTGTTCCAGTAATACTGTGCTTAAACACACTTCACGGATTATTTGGTATTCAGGATGTTCTTCTTGCGTGAAGAGAAAAAATAGCCGGTTGGTAAAACCAGACTGAGATTTTCAAATAGTGTGACAGTGAATGTTAAATAAAACAAATCTTGCTTCCATCTCATTCAGACAATAACCACTCGGAAAGCACCTGCACAGAAATAAATGCCTTAATGTGAGGATTGCAAAGCAATAGAAAAGGGTGAGTGGAATCTCATTACACTCCCGTGAGGAACAGTTATTTGCATTTTATTGGTGAGTAATTTGAATCACGCTAGTTGAGCGAGTTAACCCAAGCCACGATGAAATCATAAATAAGTACAAGAATCCTAATTCCTGGTTCCTGGGTTCATCTGGTTGCTTTTTGTTTTTCTGGTCCCTCAGGGAAGATGAAATTGAGGTCACATCTATGGCACCTGGCAATCAGTGGGGGCCTGGCACACCTGTGGGGTGTCCAGACCGTTCTGTGCCCAGGGCAGCAGGAGCAGCTGAGCTGGGCAGGTGTGGGCTCAGACCAGTGAGGGAGCTCAGCCGCTCAGCAGGGCTGGTGGCATTGGTTCCAGCCTGGACACTGCATTCCCAGCCCAACTCTGCCAGTGCCCCAGCCGCCTTGGAGACATCTGGTGGGCACCGTGGGCTTCACGGCAGGGCAGCTGTGAAGTTCCAGAACTGCTGCCCACTCTGTGTCCGTCTCCACATCAACAATAAACAGTAGGTGAAAACTTGCCATTTTTTGTGCTTCTCAGCAGACCACAGTCCCAAACAGGGCCCACCCATTTCCAGCCTTTGATGATATTTACTGTAATGCAATGTGGCAAGGGTGTGATTTCAAAATATTACTACAGCCGGAGCCAATGGAGATCCTTGTGAGTGCTGTCTTCAACAGTTGGAATATTTGGCTTATCTTTCAGTTTCAAGTGCAATAACTCCTGGGGAGTGAGCAACAAACCCAATGCCCTTTTCCTTTCTGCTCCATCTTCAGAGTCAGTGAGACAAAACAAATCAAATCTGCCAGCTTTGGCTTCCTGAAACCTTCCACCTAAGATTTACAGTTTGTGCATTGCTTTTATCCTGGCACTTTCTCGCTCCCAGTTTCTGTTTCATTTATTAGTCACCTTTCTATTGTAAGTAGTGCTAAGCTGTAATTTCTCTTGTGGAGAATGAAAATAAAAGGCTTAGTCTGCACAGAATAGTCCTCATGCACAGCTTTTGTTGGGGCTACGTGGGGGCATTAGGCTTTTTCAACACTAAAATGCTGATGCTTTTGGAAAGAGTGGGACCGTTGCTCTCTGTGAAATATGCAGGGCCTGATCCCAATCCGATTTATAATGGAATAAATTCATAGTGACTGGTAGGAACTCAGGCATTGGTGCATCATCTTGAGCCAGGGACCCAGCTCTTGCAGCGCTGTTTCTGACCCTGGCCAGCAGCAGTTTCATTAGAGGATGTGACAAGAAAGGCTTTAGAAACAATGACAGTGTGACCTGCCTGTAGAGAAAGCTCCTTCCCAATCTTCAGTTCAAAGGTTGGTTTGTGCCTTCAAATACTGTGTCCACTTCTACAAACTCAGACAGGTTACTTTAAGTCGTTGTCATTTAAAATCCATTTTCTTTCGTATAGATTCTTCCGTTTCAGTGAAATCAAGGTATTACATCATCATAGCAGCCATAAAGTCCTATATTAATCTCATGAGCCTGACAGAAACTGTGTATGACCTGACACATGAGATCTGAATGGAAAAGCAAACAAAAGACTTCCAGGAAAGCAAACGTGCCCTTATTCACTCCCTAGGTTAGACAGGCTTTGTTTTACACGTGCATGGGGACACACTTCTTGTGTACATAGCAAGATTGATCATACAGTGAACATCTGGAATTCATGCAAATCCCTCAATCAAACACTAAAACCCCTATTTTATAGCATTCTGCCAGCTGTGTTAAAACACATCTGACATCATATCTGCACCCCAGCTGCCCTTGTGCCCACAGGTCTCTCCTTCCCCAGAGACACACCCACTATCTCTCTCTCTGCTGAGGCAATCTGGAGGAAGAAAAGGGGAGAGAAACCTCCTCCTGCACAAAGGAAAACCAAGCTGATCATAAAACTTGTTCCCTTACAAGCAGCTGGGAAAAGTCACATACAAATCATGGTGACTGGCTTTTGCAGAGATTTGTGTCAATGTTTCCTTAAGCTTCAAGTCACATTAATTTAAGCTGTGTTTAGCTCTATGGTTGGCTTTGAATGATTCCCAATAGTGAGGAAGTACCTTGGGAGAACCCTTGTCCTTCATATGGTGCCATAACCAACATGCCAAAAGTGATTCTGTCTGAGGACATTTGGGGGACATTTGCTACAGGGGACAGAGCAGGCACATGACCAGAAGGAATTGCCTGGGGCATGACCATATAATGGAGAAACTCTGCAGGCTTATGGCTTAGAAGTGTTAGCAGGTGAGCTCATCACAGCCCTGGTCTCCCACTGTCCTGCTTCCCAGTTCAAGTGCTGCCTTCACATCTTCTTCAGCCTCCCCCACTCTGTTCCCAGTGATCCTCTACCTCTGCTCTCTGCTGATGGTGCACAGGGCACATACCCTGGTGGGACAACTGCTCACTCAGCACTGGAGGATGGAGGGAAGACAGTGGGGAACAGAACTGAAGGTATCCTGTGCAGAGGACTTGCAAAAAAGTGTGAGAACCCCACTATTTTAATTGGAAACTGTTTTCCAATATGTTTGTGTAATTCACAGCACAGTGCAGGCCCTCTACTAAAAACATCAAAACAATGTATTGGTTGTGAAACAAATATGTATCTTAATAAACTTATTTTTACAACAGAATAAAATGTTGAGGATATACTAGAAATAATATAAACTGGGGATTGTAGAAAACTGATAAAAGGATAAAAACTTATAAAAAGAGGAAAAGAACAAATCTTAGCCTGCAGAATTCAGACTAATAATAACAACAGGCTAATAAGAACAAAAGAGCAAAGGAAAAAGTAATGATGGTGCTGGTACTTTACTAGATAGAAATGAGAGAAAGGATAATCTTATCCAATGAGAAGGAAAGACTTTTCTGTCAATTAATATAAAAGGCATTAGATTAAAATAAAGCTGAATACTGCATCTGGATTACTTGCAAGCAAAAGCCTTAAAAGACCTGTCTGAAGGGCCTGTTATATTGTTGGTTGAGAAAATCCAGAAGGCAGAAAAGAAACTCATGCTAGTCTATTATTTGAAATAGAATAGGTGATATGACCCTGACATTCTCCTCAAACTAAATAATGGCTGGCTAGTATTGGTTTCAATTAACTTAGAAAGAAAGGAGGCTAAAATAACAAGGCTGCATCAGCAGGAAAGGAATCTTGTCAAACTGACCAAAAGCTTATGACTCTATAAACTTGGTTGACAAAGGCCACATTGTTGATATAATCTAGACGTTTAAAGGACCATAGGTTTGCTGTAGGTGCCCCAGTAACACAGCCAAACGTGTTATGTGGTAATTACAAAATGACTGCAAACATGTCTTCCAGACATGGCTGCATCAGGGCACGGTCATTTATTGCAAACTGAGACTGCACAAGTTGTTTGGCTTGGGATAAGTGAAAAGAATGATTAAAATCCACCTGGCACACCTGAAATGGATATAAATGGCAGATATGAAGTACACGATTTTCTAGTGAGAGACTGCTGAGAGCTGTTCATCTTCCTAAACTCCGGAACATTGCTGAGGATCTGAAAGAAAACTTAAAATCCTTGCTGATGGAATTTGGAAATGACACATAGAGTTGGAATATGATGAATTAAAAAGAAGACAAATTGCTGTCAGGGAATGATCTGGGTAGCATGGTAAATGGATTGCAGCAAATGGATTGCAGCAAAAAAACCTATGTGTTTTGGTAGAGACAACAAGAAAACCAGATATTCAGTCATGAAGAATGAAGGTTCTGCTTCAGTAGTTGGAAAGGGTCTTTAAAAATGGCTCCATGATTATAACAAATTACCATGTGACAACAGGAGAGACTATGGCAAAAGGGACAGAGTAGTCCCTGTCTGGGTACATAGAGTAACTGGAGATTACTGAAATGTTAGGTTTACTCCTGTAAATCAGGTAGATATTAGATAAATTTGAAGTAGGGATATGATGAGATAGGGAATTATTCACTGTAACAACTTGCATGGTTTGTTCTTGACTCTGTCACTGAAAAAAGAATCTTTCTAAAGGACTGAGTCAAACAAAAAGACCCATGGCCAGTGTTGTGCTCAAGGTCAGACTGCAAGATACCTTTTGATTCATTATCTCTGAAGGTTTCTTGTTGGGTGTTAGATGTTCAGGGCTTTTTCCTTCAAATATTAAATAAGACCAACTCCTGCGTGTGCAGCTTGCTACAGAAGTGAACATTATTTCTGAAATTCAATTAAATTGCTTCAACTTCCATATAATATTAAAGGCCCAGTTCAACGCCCATAGAATTAGACAGAGCTTTTCCAGCCTTTTCACTCATCCATGGGCCAGTCTTTTAAAGGGGGATCCCACAGACAGTGATTTCACCAGCCATTCTGTAAAATACCAACATGTCAGTGTGAGCCAGTCCAAATGCTACCCCCTGCTACTGAGTTCATGGTGGCTTAACATGTAAACAAAATCTTCAGTTGAATTACAGGCCACTACTTACTTCAATAGACTCTGTGGTTTTGCATTCATGATTTTGGTAATATCTTCTTACACCACTGAAGTGTAAATTTCATGAATAAATTCTATTATCTCTGGAATTTCACTGACTAAAAAAGAAACATGTGTACGGTTTCAAAACAGTTAAATTCATTCTTCTCACATATCACAAGAAGAATTGCATGAACAATCCACACTGAATAATTTACTCAGTAAATTTACAATTTTAAGGTGACTTTTAAAAAGATTCACCTAACTTATTTTCCAATTCCAGGTGAATCTTTTATGGGCCATATTTGCATATGTAGCTGATACAAACAGCATTTCCGCTGAGTCTTTGTGCATTCAATACCGGTACTGTGGGTTTGATGGCTTAAATAACTTTGTTCTCTTGTTAGATTTGTACCCACAGCCCCTGCCCCATCCCCTGCAAACATGAATAGCCTTAATATGTTTTGCTGTCGGCGTGGTGGGCAAAAATTTGAGAACAAAACTGTATAAATATCTTTGGATCACTAGGTCCATTTTCTGAACTTTCAGACATTGCATCTTTGAATCTCATTCCAAAGCCCAGGCAGCACATTGGGGTCTCAGGGTTACCCCAACCCATCCCACTACACAGCTGTTGAGGAATTTCTTGGATAGATGAGGAATTGTAAGTTTTGAGAGTGTTACATTTAGGCTGCTTCTTTCAATTTCCTGACTTCTTGTGCAAACACTCTCCTAGCATCTACTTCTCTAATATTTTTACAGTGAGCAATTCTACCTCCCTCTCAACCTTTGTTTTGTTACACTAACCATGTTTTTCCCTAGGATGGACTTCACCACATCATCCTAGCAATTCCTCTAACCACTTAATTCAGATTAGATTTCTTTCTTGACTGCCAGTCATAAATTTTATTCCAGATGAAATCTGAACATTTCTTTGTAAAATAACAGCAATCTCCAGTCTTTAAGTATGCTGCCCGAGACACAGTAAATGCACTGCATTTATTTCTTCACAGCTGCACTCCACTGAAGGCATGTATGATTATTAATGACTGATCTGTCTAAGAGGGATAATAGATGGGTGTAGTTCCATGTCTTAATTGATCTGATGACAGAGTTGGTTCAAGTGATCCTTGCCATCTCAGACATTTGGATTTCTACTTCTTTTTAAGTAATGCTGACATAGACTTCTTGCTTCATGTTTTCTGCTTCTTTTTCAGACAAGGAGGATTATTTGGTTCCCATTTCTAGCAACTCCCCAATATTGTTTCTTCTTATGCATCCACCCTTCTGCTGCATCCTTGATTTATCTAATTTTTTTTCCTGATTTCTTGAGTTCCTAGTTAAGGAGTTCCCAGCTCGCTGTAGAAATTCTAATTGTACTTCAACACGGGTATCTACACTCTGCATTTTGGCAATTTGTCATACTCCCTGATAGATTGGGCTGTGTTCTGAAGACCACACAAATCTCCCATCTGGTATTAAGAGTCAACCTAATACCAGCAAATACCACATGCAGTTGTAATTCTATGTCAACATTTCAAAGAAAATATCAAGTCAAATTTGTCCCAAAATGTTTCTTTCAGAAATGTCACTGGCAGCCCCTCTTCACCACAGCAGTACCTGGCTCAGAAAAAATCTCTCTCTTTCTCTCTCTCATTGGCCTCTCCCTTATCCACATTAAAATTGCTCTTTTCACCCTTCACCTTTTCCATTTCTGTTCATGTGTCATTATAGAAATTCTCTTAGAAAGTTAATCCACATACACCATTTTTTTCCCCAGGAAATACACAAATGAAGAGAAAAAGATCAGAAATATCACTGAATAATATTTACTGGAACAACACTATCTTCAGGTGGTCCGGGAAAATTACCATATTTATTGAAACTCTGAGGTCTTATTACTTGAGATGACCAACTAAGTATGTTCAATAAATAACCTCTTCCTGTACTTATGATGTTTTCAATCATTTCTTGATATTTGCGCCTGGAACAAGACCCAGTGAATCCTCTATAAACTTAGTGACTGCTTAAAATTAAAGGATACTTAAAGTGAGCAGAACAATGACTAAAAAAAAAAAAAAAAGAAACTTCTTTCTTCACTAGCAAATTACTAAATTAAACTCATAAAATTTGAGGAAAAGAACACCCTTCATTGGATAGTTTTAAGTGCAAACAACAGCAATTCCCTTTAACAAGGGCTTTGAATGCAGTCTAAAGCTTTCTCGGTCTTCACTTCATTTCGCTTTAGACATACACTCAGCCATGGGGCCAAAGGTTTCCTTCTAAGCTCTTGAATTGACTCTCAGAGTTTACAGCTATTCATTAACCTATGATTTAAACCTTCCGTCTTTAATATGTTTTGCAGAAGATAGAATATTACATCTGCACAGCAGTGTGTCCCGCTTAGCAAACATGCCTGGAGATAGAATGAGCATAAAGAACTGATACGTGGACAAGAGGGTAAATGATGGAATGCATGATTGTCAAAACTCATTGCATGTTTTAGCAGATGTCTCAGCAGCTGATGGCAAATGTCAAAAACATCCTGTATTTTGCACAAAATAGCTTAATAATGATCACAGACTGGCTGAAGCTCTCAAAGTTAAGGCAAATCAGACACACAGCTTGTAAATGAAACATCTCAGGAATGAGAGAACTCATTGAAAACAGCAAACTTATGCCTTCTCCCTTTCTTTTTTGTTTGTTTGTTGGTGTTTTTTTTGTTTGTTTTGTTTTGTTTGTTTTTGTTGTTTTGTTTTGTTTTTTTAAACCTGCTTCCTGAGTTCTTGAGAAGCAGGATTTCATGTCCACCTTGAAACAGAAACTTGCTGCTGGTCGAAGGCAGAAATCAATTCTGTTTCCCTTTTACTGCGATTACTTTTTTACAAAAATTGAAAACTTGAAGTAGATAAATGTAGCTATATGTAGATGAGTAGTCTTTTATAAATATTCACTCTTCTTTTTTTTCCCCCAAGCAACTTTTTGCAGATGATTTGAAGCACAACCATAATGCTTTGCCTTCATAGTAATCAGGTTTCCATATTTTGTGTGCTTATTTGCTCATTTCTACTTTAGGGTAGGTATTTTCTCTGCAATAATATTCATTGATCATACTGAATTGCAAAAATATGTCTCAGAACTGTTGTCTGATTGCTTGACTTTTGACTGGCTTCTGGTCATGTTTAGCTGAATTATTGGACTGGAGGAGCCTGCTGCCTGACCCTTCTCCAAGGGTATTTGGCTACCTCTTCAATTACCCCTTCTTTTCATGACTTTTCAAATTAAAACAAAAAAATGGACTTGGCTAAAGCATTCATCTAGATTTTATTTTTCCTGAGAAGTGCATAAACATAAAGAACACTTAACCAGGCATAACAGACAAAAAAGTTATTTCTTTTTCTGAATGATTTATAATCCAGTTTCTTCTTCTGTGGTTGCAGAAAAGAAGGAGGAATCAAAGAAGAGGTTCATTACTCAAAATGGCAACAGTCCCATTAGGGAGGGACAGCAGAAGGAAACACAGCCATAATTTTATCTATTTTATGAGAGATGAGCTCTTCCATACTTCTCTGAGCAGACAATGGCAACTTCAGTATTAAGAAAGACACCCCCAGTAAAACAAATATGAAAGAGAAGGATTACTGATGTTGTCTCAGGAGTATCAGATAGAAATAAATTCACTTTCTGTTACATTCTGGTGTGCTACTCACATATGCCAAAGAAGCATAGCTGGGAGGGCACAGGGTGAAGGAAGTGGAGATGGAAAGGAGGTTTCAGCAGCTCTCACTTGTGTAACGGGACGTTTTTGGGATTTATCCATGCTGCAAGGCAAAGGGCACGTTTGGGCATGCTGAGCCCAAACTTTCCAGCTATTGGCTTTGGCTCAGCAGTCATGTTCCTGCACTTTATTGCATCCATCCCACAAGCCACAGAACTCTGCTGTTTCCCATAGCTGCTCTTTGGATTTCTGTGGTATTTTCACCCCAACACAGGCCACAGATGGATGAATACTTGCACACATCCACATCTTTGCAAAATGGCTTTTCTGGCCAACAGCTCAAGTCACACTGAAACTGCGTCAGCAATGGGTTTGGTATTCCAAAAAATATATTCAAAGGATACCGAGGCTTTTTCAAATTCTGCTCAGATGGCGCACAAGTGACCCATTAAATGCTTACAGATCCTTCCTGAACACTTGCAAAATATACCCTGAGTGCCTTATGAAAACTGGTCCCAGTGCAGAGGTTCCTAACACAGAACAGCAGCTTTTCATGGGCTCCCTTTGTTTGTGGCTACTCCTCACTTCCCTGAGAGATACAGTAGCCAGAGACAGCCAGCTCTTTAACAAATTTCCATAATTTCATTAAGCTCAAAGATAATTATGTGAAGTGTTAAAAAATACTTCATTTGGCTTGCCTGAAAGCTGCTGTAATTGAGGAAAGAAAGGCGTAAATAATATGCTTTGTTTCCATTTTCAGTCTGTTCACTAATTGAAAATAAGCAAAAGGGTTTAACCCCCCCTTATTTGATCCAGTCATTGTCTGACAGTGAGCGAAATGTCCTTGGGAGGAACAAACAGTCAATCTGTGCATAAAGACAAAGCAGAAAAAATTGCAACTCTGATAAATCGCTGAAAATAATTATGAAAATTGAAAAATGAGAAAAAAACCCCAACATGATTATAGTCTAACCAGAGAGCAAATGTTTTCAGGTTTTATCATCAATGTAGGGAGTATAACAGGATGGGGTCGGCTTTCAAACCGGCAGCTCTGCAGGATTCCTTGATGTAATTTGGAAGAAGCAGGATAACCTGTGATTTACGAAACTCTAGTTAGCAAATCTGTTCAGGGGTTCCCAGCATATCAACAGGGTTGTACCAGTGTGTGCCTGAGGTAGATTATCCTCTCACTCTGCTCTGAGCTGTGAGGGTATGTGTGTGCACAGCTGTGAGCAAAAATCAACCTCTGCCCTCTCAGGCAATGCAGACGTGAAACCAGCCCCAAACTGTCTGAACTTAACATATATAGATATATTTATATATACGAAAATAAATTATTAGTAGTACTTCTTGACTAGAAACAGGCAGTATTAGTGGTACAGGGAAAGTAACTATTTTTGTGCTGGTGCTGGAATACTACTAGGTTTTTTTAACATAAATTGAAAGATGTTTTTTTCTTTGTAACTAATTCTGTTGGTTAATTAAGGTAAAAAACCCAACCCAACTCAACCCAAAAAGTGTTCAGATAAGCTACAAGGTTGGAATCAGGGAGAAAGAGCCAAGAACCAAACCTGTCTCTTGTTTAAGCTAACCTCTTCAATACCTGATCACCTTTCCCTGGAAATGGTGGATTAAGAAATAGTGAATGAAAATTAAATAACTGTTTATGCTATTAGTGTGGTTCTTAATCACTGCTCTTGACACAGCTGATATCTCTTCCAGAAAGCTGAGGTTAAGGAAATGCCACTTGTTTTTCAGCCTACAAGAAAGAATTTGTGAGGTCATGTATTCATTTTTGTTGTGAAAAACTGTGATGTTGCTATTGAGAATTACATTTTGTTATATGATCAAACAACTAAGAGCATTCTTAAACAGGAACTAAAGTACTAATGGTCTTTAGAAGGTTCACACCATCCTATGCATCTAGGAAAAGACTGACTGTACTTTGCTTTGGTGTCTCTAAATTCTAATAAAATCTGCTTAAGTAGAAATATGTGCCTCTAAATTAACAGCCTGGACCCTTCTTATTGAGGGCTGCCCTGGTTCTTGTGAAACAGGTAACTGATATCTGGTAAGCTTTTATGCATGAATTGCCTTGCTGAGCAAATTCATTACCAATCCATCATGTTAGCTGAAGGAGGCTTAATTGTTTGGTGACATGTTTTAAGCAATGGTAAACGATCACCCCCACTCTTAAAATACAGTAACAGGATGCTAGGGAGGGAAGGAAATGTTCCCTTGAGCTGTTCTTGAAAGATAAACTGTTGTGTCTGGCCCAAAAGATAATAAAATATATTTACCCTTCAGGTGTCAGTGCCTGTTCTCCCAAACTGATTGCTATAGGATAGTTATGTTAAATGATGGGATATCTTCTGCTTCTCCATTGCTTTCTCCTGTTCATTTCTATTAAAAGATATTAATGCTTCCCAGAACTTTCACCATTCTCCCAGAAAAATTATGGGGATGTTACAGCTAGATAAAATTTCTTTGGTGCAAACACAGAGGGGGAAGATGCAGGATATGAAACAGCAACAGGGAGACTGAGGGGGCCTTCCTCACACTTGCAGCCTCCTCCCGCTCTTGCTTTTGGAGCCTGACCATTGGCTTCTGGAGAAGCCCAAAAACCCCACAGGCACACACAGATCTTCACAGCACTCTTCCATGAGTTTCATGTGAGTTCCTGCAAGATAAACCAAGTTTTATTTTGATAGTTTATTGTCAGTGTGCCCTTAAAAACCTGGGAACCAAGTTTTATCTTTAAAAGCAATATCTATGCACGTTTCATTTATTTCCCTGTGACTGGTTATTTTCAGTGAAAGTGTCATCTTCAATATTTATCTCAGCTTAAAGCTCCTTCCCTGCAAATACAATAAAAATGAGCTGAGATGACATGGTGAATTTGTGATGATTTATCTTCCACAATAGTAGTACTTAATCTGTTCAAATGCTGGCCAATAAAACGCATAGGGATAGGACTGAGTAATCTCCTTTATGGCATGGGAGCACTTTATTACCCAAGTGTCAAGTGGCCTTTTGACTTCAGTGGAACTTCTTGTTGGGTAAAATGCTGTTATTTAATATGAGCAAATAATTCCCATCATTATTAAATACATTATTATGTCCTATAACCACACAGATTCTTATCTGGCCAAGCCAATTTTAAAGGGGTGAAAAGTTCAGTTTTAGGGAGGATAAAAGAAAACAAATGCTGCAAGGATCAAATATACATCCAAACCCAGTCCATGAACACCAGTGGGCCTGTAGGGTACTATTAAGATTCAGAGCTTGGACAATTATACACTTTGACAGTCAGATTAAGAAGCAAGATAGATTCTGATATTTATTTGGCATTTATTTACTGTTGCATTTGTCTTGTGAAGTGACTGACAACACTCAACAGTATTTTTTTTTCCTTTGGAAAATGCTGGTAATATTTAAACATTTCACATGAAAACAACAATTTTCAAAAAGCTTGATGGATATTGTTGCCATATTTTTTTTAATTCTGTTTTCTTCATGTTGATACTGTTAGATGACATGATATGCAATAGCCAAATTGGAAAAATTTTTAAACTTTGAGCTCAGTTTGGGATGATGTTTAATTTCAAAATCTCAGTATATTTTAAATGATGTATGTTTTACTTTTTTGATGACATCTAACAAGGAAAGCCCATATTTGTATTCAATTGGATAACTTACTCCTTTAGTCAGTTCTTAAGTATTTACTGGCCTATTTCCGTGAGAAAGGACTCCAGTTTGGATGAGGCTTTTAGGTCATGCATGAACTTTCTTATGAAGGAAAGAGAGGCACACAGGGTGATATATAAACCTGTGGGTGATCTCTCCCACCAACAAACCATCAAGTCCCCTCAAATATGCAACGCGATTTCCAGACATATAATTCCAAATATTCCTGACCAATGACTAATGGCAGTTTATGATACCATGTATGGAACAATTACTGCTGTTCGTTTTATGCTGGGAGGATTATCAGTTTGCTGGATTTAGAATAACAAAAACTAATTTCATGGAAACTGGGGAGGTGTAGAAATGTTATCTCCTCGTCTGTGTTTATTCAGTGATAGCATTGTTTAAAGCCCATGATCCTGACTGCATCTGCCACTGCAGCTGGCCCAGCCAGCTCACCACTCTTTATTTAGCTGGATATTACAGCAGTAACGTTTCATTACAGTTGTGCTTGGGAGAAGTCATAGTCCATTGGTTTTATTGAAGCTCACTTCTAGTTTACTTCCATTTCAGAGAAAAGGACAGCTGTTTTAATATGTACTTGGAGGAACACCTAAAGGGTTTTAGTGTTAATTAAGTTGGGAGGAACTGTTTTTAACAAGCACCTTTTTGTAAATGTCAAGCAGCTCAATCATGTTTCATTGTTATTATTCGGGTCAGAAATCAGGCAGTGCAAGCATGGGCAGGCTTAGAGCATAGTGCAGTACTTTAGTGTGAGGCTGCCTTGGACTCCAAAGAGTTGGCTAACAGTGCCAAATTCCATGGAGGAGAGGGCACATTTGGCTCAGAGTGCATTCCCCTCTCCCTGCTCTCTCTGGTGGAGGGACTGAGAGAGTCCTTATGACAGTCCTTATGACCCTAATAAAAAAGGATTTGATGTGAATAAATTTTTTCCCATACAAAAAAAATTTAATATATAGAGTCAATTCAGCTTAATTTCATCAAGAAACAGAACACAATGGGCTAATGGTGTTCAAGCATGACCCAAGGCAGAGCAGGTGAGCAGGCACACACCAGAGTACCTGTGCTTGTCTTTGAGCATGAGCATCTCAAGCTTCAATCTTTACCACTTCACACTATGCTGAGCTACTTGCTGGTTTAAGCCCCAAATGGGGTCAAAAGTGTAAACAGGCCAAAACCTTCACAGAATGCCATCAAGCCAGAGCAGTGTGGTTTGTCTCAACAGAGATCCTCCTGCAAGGTGCCAGCTCATGGGCCTGACTGTCCTGATGCCCTCTAGACAGACTTCTCTGCTGAATCCTCATAAGTTTGGGGGAGCAATAAGGAGCAGCCATGGTTTTTAGGCATTCAAATGACGACGTGAATCACATTTTATTTTTCCCTCCCCCTCTTAGCTGCCTGATGGTGCTATTTAAGAATGTGAGAGGACAGGCTAAGAGCATAGAAGAAGGCTCACTGCCCACCTTCAATAAAAACTACAGATGTCAACGGGAGTTTTGCCTAAGTAGTAACTGCAGTTTTGACCCTAGGATTTGGTGCATGACCACACATTTTTATTGCTTCTGCATAAATGCAGAAAAATGGCCGCCTTGTCTACTTAATCACATGAAGCACTTAAATCAGTCATCCCCTCCTGCAGGTTCAGGGGAAAAAAAGTCACATTCACCCACGGCTGCATGAAATTACTCCTCAAAGCAGCTGTATAGACTTGCTTTGGTGCTGTTCACGTTGGAATATTTTTATCACTTAAATTCCTGTTTTATGACTAAAACCTTAAAATCTGTTCTCATTTTACTGGAAGAGATGAAATACACTATGTGTGTTGCATCAAATTACCAGAACACAACTTTATCTGCCTCTAATTGCTGATTCCCACTGCATTTCCACAGCATTAAGTGGTCAGGCTTTGCTGTTGAAAGTAGTGTAGTCACAGAGCTACACCTTTTCCAGCTGCTTAGAGTCTGGCTCTAGGGACAATGTTGAAAGGGACAGCACACTTCTTGTTCACTGTGCTTGTGACACTGATTCATCTATTTGATAATTAAGTTATTTAGAGGGTGAAATAGTGGTTATTTTCAATGTAGTCTCAATTTAGCATTACCAGAATGAGATAACTCAAGACCTCCAAAATGACAAAGAACAGGTTGCCTTTTGGCAGAATTGCAGATAATTTCCTACTGTAATTTCATAATTTCATCCCCTATGTATTTATAAGCTACATATCCAAACCCAACAAGGTACTTTGAGGGAATCACACACATGTGCAAACATCTATTTATATTTATGGTCCAAAGGCTTCTGCTCACTGGGTTAAGAAAGCTCTGCTCAGGTCTCAGAATTGCAAGGCAGAATTAAGCAGATGGGTGACTGTGAAAGTGTAAGTGACTCC
This sequence comes from Pomatostomus ruficeps, assembly GCA_013400735.1. Lineage (NCBI taxonomy): Eukaryota > Metazoa > Chordata > Aves > Passeriformes > Timaliidae > Pomatostomus > Pomatostomus ruficeps. Next base: position 84,265 of record VYZT01002578.1, read on the forward strand.
TTGTGCTTGAGCACTCCCTGCGAAAGCAGGAACGGGGGCACTGTCAAAGAATTCTCTTTCCCTGCCTTGGAGCCATGGTTGGACACACTCCTCTTTCAGATCATTTCAGACAAGCCTGCATTACAGCGTTTCGTGCACCAATAAATACAAGCTGGAAATATTTTGTTAAACACTTATTTTCCTGCTCTGAAAAAAAAAGGAAAAAAAAAAGTGATCTATTCATTTCCAATGCAGAGCAGAACAGCTTCTCAATATGATTACTCTTTCTCACTGACAGAGGATTTTGGAACATAACAAACCATGCCATTCCTTTTTGCCTGCAGAATCTACTTTATTTCTGCAGCTTTCAAGGCATTTCAAAGTATTGAGCAAGACAGACAAATAAGGATATAAATTATTATATATTCAAGTAACTGCATCATCACTTTAGTTGAACATAGAGCCAGGATATTCATGTAGGCATGTAAATCAGGATTTTCTTGAGTATACTGGAACTAAATATTACCATTTATTCCTAAAATATTGTCTATTTTCAGGTAGGAGCTGAACAACAAATGTATTAGGAGTGCATGTGAAGTAGAGGAAGGTTACAGTAGCAGCCATAAAGCTGAACCAGCGTCCTTTGTCAGAGCATCATGAGCACACTGTGCTATTGTTCATGTGCTGTGATGTGACCTTGGTCTTACACCGTAATTTTTTATTATCATATAGAGTGATATAAAGCTTACCCAGCTTTTTGAACACAGTCCATCAAATAACAGCCTCTGTCCTCTCTTCACATTAAAATCTACAGTGATTAATTTCACTTGTAATGAAGTTTTATAAGAAACTTAAAAGCAGAACTGGTTTATCACTTGGGTTATCACACCTTTGTTAGCGCCACTGGAGGAGTTTAGGAATAAATCTTTGAGAAGCAGATAAAACAAACAAATCATAATAATCTAAGATCAACCAGGGATCCACAACCTAGGACAAATAAAGTCATCTCGAAGATAAATACACAAGACTACCATAAATATCACTTAGTTTGTTTGAAAAGCTAATACCAGGGATTGACAACTCCATTTTAGTTTGAAATAAGCAGTGATCTAAAACTTCAAGGACAGCAATACCAGTCTTCATTGATGGCCTAATGAACAAACCAAAACCAAGACAGTGGGTGTCCTGTCCTGTCCTGTCCTGCCCTGCCCTAAGAAAAAGACGTAAGGTAAGACTCTAATGAAAGAATTAACCATCAAGTGAGGAAGTCTTGGGGATCTCAGTGGAAAATGTCTTTTCTGTCCTTTAGAATCCATTAATTTCACTTCTTGATCTAAAAAATGCTATCAAAATAGATTAGATTTGGATCAAGATGTTGCCTTGAAGCAAAAGGACTGCATAATTTTGACAGAGACCCAGACCTCAGAATTGCTCAGGGTTAAATCTGAAATACTCAGTCTGACTTGTTGCAGAGTAATTTCATGTTGACCTGCATGGAAATGTGATCATCCTTGCACTGTGCTGTCCCCTGTGCTGCCTCCTGTCCTCCCTTCCCTCAGCAGGACTGGCATCATGCAAACCATGAAACCTTCAGACTGAGAAGTGAAGAGCTTACACTCACTTCCTTCTTATTGTCTCTTCCTAAAGCATTGCCATCACCACAATAGAGTGGGCTGGATAAACAATTAACATCAATATCACAGAGTCTACAAATTCTCTCTTCAACCTAAGTAGAAACAGAAATTTATGATGGAGTAGAAGCAGACTAGAAAAAGCTACACTAAAACAAATATTTGGCAAAATTTTGATCTAGTGTTTCTCACTTAAAAGATAAAAAAGTTCTCTGTGACAAATCTTTAAATGGAGTTTCAGGGCCTAAAATGACTATCCTAAAGAGAATTTGTATTGATACCAAAGCCAAAAAGGCTTAACTGTAAGTACTTGACCTTTATTAAAAAAACCCCATGGTTTTAATAAGTAGATTGGGTTTTCAACTAGTTGTACATAAGGCTTTTGAAGAAGAAAAGGACCATTGTCTAGGACCATGGAGAATGTGAATATGGACCCAGAAACTAATAAAATGACACCTAAATTTTAAGACTTAATTATGGCTTTGTTGCAGAGTCTTCTCTCAGATTTATAGCTAGAAATTTATAAGAGCAGCTGTGTAATGAAAAAAAATGAAGAAAAATGGGAAAACTTCTTAATTTATTGTCAGAGACTTGTCAGTGGGAAGTAAATAAACTCCTTTCTTTCCATATGAGCAGTGGATAGGCTCCTTGTATTTGTGTTCATCTTTGACCATACCTTTAGCTGTTGCCTTGTCCAAAAGGGGAGTTTCCCCCATCCCCCTGTGGCCCAACTCCCAGGCTGGCTCATTCTGTGTGCACAGCACAGCAAAGGACGGGGAGCATCCAAATACCTCAGCCACCTCCCGCTGCCAGGGGAAATCGAAGTAAGCCGGATGCAATTTGCACACTGGAAGTTGGCCAGCACACCAGGACTATTATCTCCAGTTTTGCAAAAAGGTCTAGGGGAATGTTAATTAACACAAGTGCCCAAGACCTTGTTTTTATGTGTCTTCAGGAGGAAGGACACGGGGCTGGAGAGAGGCGTGGAATTTCTAATGAACACAGAGGGTAGTTAAGTTGTTGGCTTTCAGCTGGGATGGTTGTGTGTGCTCAGAGGCATATGGCACGTTTCAATGACGGGAAGAGAAGGGAAATACTACTCAGAGCCATGACTGCCTCATTTTATAGCTGATTAGCTAGGTGATGACTTACCTGCAGGTCTGAAAACAAGGAGCTTGAGTGGGAGTGATTGAGAGAAGCGATTTAGGCATTTATCTGAGCATAAGCCACCACTCCAAATCATGCTGACTATAAATGGGGTGTATGCAACAGAGAGGCAGTTCTGGCTGTACCTCTGTAAAGCTTCCCAGCACATGTCTGGTGCCCAAAACCCTTTTTGTTCTGTTTCTACTCTTTCAAAGATAAGTAAAGATATACACTACAGAGCTGTGTGACAGACTTGAATTTTGGCCTCTGTCTCATTGTTTATGCTAGCTTACCACCAAAGTAATTTTAAACTGGAAATCCACATTTCCCTTCTTATGTATATCATGATTTTCTGTATGCAAAACCAGAGACTGGTACAAAATTCAGGCAGACTTTAAGCAGGAACACAGAAACAGAAGATGCCTCAAAATAAAGATGTGGTCATAAATTAGTTCGCCTCCTCTTCTGACTGAATTATGTTCTGGTCCATGACAAGTAGAATTAGTACCATCCATAGACTTGTTGTTGGAGGATGGACACATAGATTAAGCCACTAGAGGGAGATGCAATATGCATTTGGCTGGAGCTAGGAGAGTACTTTATACCATGAAATCCTCTGCAGCAGTTACAGGTAAACAGGTTCAGTCAAATGAGCAGGGATTTTAATTTTTTTTCTGGCAGTGTAAAATATGTACATATATAATAAATAGAAATGTATAGTATGTAACATATATAGGCACACCTCACTTTAACAACATCTCTGAGTGCATGCTCATGCCAGAATATATTCACATATATGCGTGGCAGATGCCTAGTAATGCTTGTGCTACAAATGGCTCATTAGCACAGCTTACAGCTCCCACTCTGTGTCTTTGTGGGGTGACCAGCACCGCCTTGTGATGATATGATGGTTTCTGGGTAACAGAAATCCCTTAAAGCTCTATAAAATATTGACAGCCTGGGGCCTGGGCCATGCTGTCCTTCTCTCTATGCCCAAAGCCATCTGGATAATGACATACTGGGCTTCTCAAGAACCTGAGTGAGCCATGATTGAAGCTGACCTTCTTCTCAGCTTTCCAGGGCATGTGACAGGTGTCTTTTAGCTCTTGGACATACATTTTGTTAAATGGTTTACTGGTTAGGAAGATTACCCCCTAATTTGAGGCATGGTGGCAGGTCTTTAATGAATGAATATCAAGCACAGAGGAACGGCAATCATTTTAAGGAACTAGATTAGAATTTAAAATCTGCTTGACAAATGGGTGAAATGAGCTGAGAAAAACTGGATGTGGTTCAATGAAAACAGAGAAAAGTGGATGCTTCTAAGTGGAGATAATGAACTGTACAAACACCGGATGCAAAATGTCTGCTGGGCATCAGCCCTGTGAAACAGGATCTGGAGGTTACCAAGGTTCACAGACCGAGCTTCAGTCAACATTGTCACACGACTGCACAAAAATAAATATTATAGTGGGCTGTGTAAACAGGGCAGTCGCACATAAAAGTCCCATGAAATAATCCTGCCATGAGGCTACGCAGACACAGCGCTTCTCACCTGATATCCTTGGCAATGTATTAGAAAAAGAGGTGGGCCAAGGAAAGGGTATCAAATGGAGAGCACAAAAACATTCAGCAATCTAGAAAATTGATCCCTTTTGGAAGAACTGGGTAGCTTCAGCTAGGAAAGAAAGAAGATAACAAACACCAAGGGTGTGAAAAGTTGCTGCAAAGAGAGAAGGAATTGTTCTCTTTGTCCTCTATGGCTTGGACAAAGATTAATGGGTTATCGTCTAACTTGCAGGAAAGGAGATGTAGGGGTAAGCAACAGGGAAAAGCTCTAGATGATAAATAGTTGGGAGATTGCAATGAAAGGTGGTGGAATTTCCACCATTTGAGATTTTCATGAACAAGGTAAACAAAAGAAGTGAGTTGATCCTGTTTTGAGGGTACAGAAACAGACTAGACTATCTCAAATGGGACCTTCCAGCCCTATTTCTTGTCTGTAAGACACATCTTGATAAAAAATGGGCTTTGGCAAATATAGGTTTGATGTAAATACTTATTTATTTATTTATTTATTTAAATTTAAAGTATTTATATGTAAATACTTATTTATTTATTAAATCATAATTATTTTTTGCTCTATAAAATCAGGTCTTCCTAATTATCAGATACTTACAGATAGCAAATAATAATCCAGAAAAACTTGTTCTGGCAGACAGATGAACCACAGAAATTAATAAATCCTTTCTTATCTAAATTCTACAACAATGTGATACCAGCACATTTCTTTCTTGAGTGAAAGTAGTGGCTTTTTGTTTGGGTCTTTTGTGTATCTGATGTGAATTTAAAGCACAAACATCCTGGCACTGCTGGACCCTGGATCTACCATATATTCTCTGAGAATAAAAGTTCCATGCCTCCCTTGTTTACACCCCTTCCTTGGCAAACTCCCAAATGCCTTGAGTCCAGTCCAAAAGCACTTCAAACAGAAACCATACGGATGTGGAGGGAATATTTTTTTTTTAACGAAACATTTCTATGGTACATTTAAATAAACATTTTTTAAGGTTTGCTATTAAATTTTATTAGCATCCTACTGAGTAATACAGCCAGTTGGACTGCTCTAAGTGGCAAACAAACAAGCAGGATATTGAAACAAACAGAAAGCCCAACAGCACATATTCTGGGAAAGATTGTTCTGAGTGGGGCAGGCACCAGTGGTAGGGTTGCAATACTCCCAGCTGCTACATCCCACCATGCAAGCTCCGAGTCCTGAGGCCTTTTGTGCTTCCTCTTTTAAAAGTAATTATTCATTGTGTTTGTGATTAATGAATCTCTTCATTTTGGGATGTCAGTATTTGTGGTTCCTTTATATTCTGCACAGAGAGATTTGTTTAATGGCTGACAATTACAATGGGATCATTGTCTCAAGGAATAAAAGGCAGAAAAAACATTGTTTGGATTTTTATTTTCTTTCCTCTTTAAGATTAGTAATGGAATCCAGAAATGTAGATCCAGACAACTTTCTGATGGAAACCGGTTTAAGATTGTTATTAGTTCCATTCAGTCCCCTGGAAGGATTAAAAGGTCATTTGTTTTGTGTTGGAAACCTCTCTCCAGTTTATGTACAAGTGACACGTTGAGGAGGCAGCTGGGGATGGGGATGGAGGTGAGCCCCAGATAATGGCCCTGTCAGGTCTGCAGGGTTGGGAGCCCCTGCTCAGGGGGTGCTTGAGTCACCCCTGCCCAAGCAGGGTCCCACTCCCACTTGGAGCCCTCAATCCTTTCCCTGATGGAGTCCAGGGGCCAAGCCCAGGGGTAGAGTTTTGAGTGAGCCTGAACCCCAAATGCCACCACTGCAGGGGACAAAGAACTTTCCCTAAGTTCAGCTCAGCATCATGGAAGGGATGTTCCCTGTGAGGCTGGGCTGTCCTGGGGTAACATCTGTTGCTGGGAGTTTGATTCCAGAAATGCCCTGGATCGTAGCATGATCTCGTGCAAGCAAGAGCGTGGGCACCAGGACTGATGCTGCTTTCACACCATGTCTTCTGTTTGGACATCACTTCGGAAAGACTGGAAGTTTGCCCATATCTGTGGGGTTCTGGATGCCTGAATAGATACCAACCACTCAAAAAGAAGAAATAATTAAAGAAGAAGCAAAAAGATATACTTTTTTCCTGAAAACATCTTTATTTCCTTCAGTGAGAATATTAACTTCTTGGCACTAGAAATAAAACAAAACAAGAAAAACCTCCAGAACTCAAATTTTAATAAAATCACTCTTTTCTTTTAGAGAGAGAAGTTTCCTCCCATGCCCCCTCCCAGCTTTTATTTTTGTCAGAAACACTGCCAGACAGCTGCCAGCCATAGAACTACACTCAGACAAGCCAACCACTTTCCAGATCTTTGGAAATGAATGTTGGAGGTACTTTGTTATGCTTAGCTGATTTATCTGGGCACAAAAGGAGCGCAGGCACTCTGATGTAGATTAAACAGACATTTTGGTGGTGGAGATAATTTCAATAGTGCAGTCATGGGATTCATTACTTAGAGTTATCCATCAATTTTATGAGCCCAAAACTATGAAAAACAAACAATCCTCGGTATGAAAGAATTTCTAAAAAGAAATAAAATTACAATAAAATAAAATGAAACAAAGCAAGAAAGCAAAGGAAAGGAAAGGGAAGGACACAAGCATCTACATCACATCATGCTTTAAATTCAGCCTAAGGATTTAACTTCAGGTAATGGTTTGAAGCCCAGCATTTCACAAAGTAATTTTCTCAGGCACTGTACTGACTGCGTCGTGGCAGGACAATCTCATCAGGGTATGAGAACAGTGAAAATATTCTGTGCTGGCCTTTCCTGAATTACAATGAGGTGCAGAACCAGAGCCCTGCTGGAAATCACTCTGCCACCTGAGAGGGGAGAGCAGGTCACTCTCTCGACCAGGGAAGGACTGTGGCATCACGTGCAGAACCAAGCTTTTGTATCTCTAACAGTTATCCACTTCCCTGGGGCCGCCTAATTGCCGTTGCCATCAATCCCCTTGTCACCTGTAATTTCAATCAGTCTCCTAAAGGTTTTCCTACCTGGCTTTTTCCTTTGGTGCTACTTTCCCCTCGTCAAACGATCCTTGGGTATCTGTCAAGACAAATGCTTAAGTGATCGTTCCAGGACAGCCAGGGAGCAGCAAAGTCTTTGATTATAGATGGCCTGTTGTATGTGAGATTAGGTATCCGCTCCACTGTGAAGCTAAATGATACAATGCAAGGGCTGAATAACTCCTTTCAGTCATGGTCGAGGTTGCTGTAATCCTTTTTATTTTTCTTAAACTGTGACTAGCCATGTGTTTTCAGTTACAAGTAAATGCAAATCAATCTGTGTGATTTGGACGTTAGGGAGTAGTGCAATTTTCTTTAATTCATATTATATTAGCTTTCACTCGCAGGATAACACATGCACATGAACTTGGGCCAGGGAGAAAGGAGGGGGAAGGAAGGCAGCAATTAGGCATGCTGCAATGGCTCCCACCCGATATTATGGCATGCACTGCCTTCAATGAGACTGTAGCTCCACAGTAGTTACGACATTTTAAGCAACGTCAGCGTGAGCTGTGCCACATCAAGCCCCCACGTATCTCCCCATGCTGCATTTGTCCTCACAGAGCTCATTCACTTTACAGAAGGCATTGCTTTCCAACAGCTACACAAGGAACACATGGGCCCTGGAATGAGCTGATGTGCTCTGAGTCTGAATTTTGGTTGACAGCTCCAACACAAGAAGATTACTACCAAACTTACATCCAGTAAGGGCTGTTCCAGCTCCAGGAGTGTTCCCCAGGAAGCCAGAACTGCAGACCTCAGCAGTTCTGAGAGAGACAACACTCAAACACTCCCTTAAAGGAATGAATTTTGAATAATTTAATGGAATAGCTGTTATTTAGGCCACCATTTCAATTGCTTTGAGCATTGTAATGAAGGAATAAAAATATAAGGTTGACACTGATAGGGGTGAGGTGCTGTAGCTCCTGTGGTCTGGGTGGAGTTGGGCAGATTTGTTCTATCCAAGGACATGATCTTAGAAATATTGCACTTTATGCTTCTCTTTGGTAAAGCCTGGCACCAGGACTAATGTGAAATGCAGCATTTTCAGGCAGTGTTTTTAATTCCTTCTTGGAAGTGTGGTGTTTGTTTGAGAGCCTAAGTCAAATAATTGAAAAGGAGTAGAAAAAAGCATCCTGGACTAATAAAAAAATGGGGTAACATCTGTTCCTGGACTCCCTTTGCTTTGCCAGGGGCAGTACTCATGCAGCATGCTGCAATTAGGTCAGTGTCACGCTGAAGTGTGAATGGCACCCAGAGCCCCAGGAGCTCTCCTCGCCACCAGGGTTCCTCTGCTTATCCTGTTATCTTCAAACAAAATAAAATGTTTTCCCACTTGTATCCTTAATTAAGTGGATGTTGAATTAAGGTACTAAATTATCAACCCATCATCAAAAAGTATCTCCTTTTCTGTTTTAAAATGTCCTTAGTTGAGAGGTTCCCTCCTGAATGCTGCCTTGGCTTGGTAAGTCTCTGCGCATGGGAATAAGGATGATTAGTGCAACTTACAGAGACTTAGCAGAACTTTGTTCAGCTTTCAATCACCACTGAATTTGATCCAAGGATACTGCAGTTTTGCATTGTAAGCAAAAGAAACCACCAAATAAAAGTAATCAGAATATTAAGGTCATATTTATTTAATATAGTGATGGGTCTCAAGAGAGGACTTTATTTCCAAGAGCTGAGTTAGGGGAAGATGTGAACAGTTTTAGTGTAGTGATTGCCTGGATCTGGGGTGTCTTCACGCTGACAGGGGTATAAAAAGAAGGTCAAGACTTTAAGATTTAAAGATAAAGGGAGAAGAACTAGAGCATAACGAGATGAAAAGATGATCTATTAAAGAGAGCAGTGGACTTGTATAAAACTGTCACTTCTGTAGGAGCAGGATAGTGCACATGGCTGCACAAAACCTGCAACCCTCTGAACAGTGCCTATACCCAATAAGGTCAACATTAATGGGCACACAGTGTTCCAGTGATGCAGGAAATAAATATCTCATGCTTTCTTCCAAGCTGGAAGGCCTTAGCTCCTCACTATTAACCACCTCTGTGGCAGGCTGTGCTCCTTTGTTTACTTAGCTCTCTCCCATGAATCCCAAGCATCAAGTGATTCAATATTGCCCTATACAGTGGGTAATCCAGTGTAAAGTACATACAAACAGGCTGATTTTTCAGGTGGAGCCACACAATAGTTCCTTTTTAATTGCATTTGACATTACTGGTAGTGTTCTGTGCAGCTCCATGCATAACACACATTTAATTGTACCTGTGTGGTAGTGATAACACTACAGTATGGTAATTTTCTGTATTTGTAGCATGTGGGAGACAATTCATTCCTGGTATTTCAATGCAGTTTATTAACTGGGAAGATTGGGTAACTGGAACCTCCTTTATTAAAGTTATTGGCTGCCCTGTAGCAACGGAAATAAATTGTGATAATAGCCAGAACAAATTAGCTTGCGTATGAATTAGCCCTTAAATGAAAAGAGGAGGGGGAACTAACCTTCTCTTGGTACATAAAATGCCTTTATTAAGGAAGTACAAGTATATTGACAAATAAAAGTAAACTTCTTTACGAAAAAGAATTTACTCTTTCCAGACACCTGAAAAGAACAACTTCAGGGTTGAGTTCTGATTTAAGCCTCATGGACAGGCACTGTGGGGGGACCAGGGGGACTTCCACTTCAGACAGCCTGTACCCCCAAAGGCAGTGCAGGTCAGGGCTCTGCCTTGGGGAAAGCTGGCCTTCAGACTGGAAGAACTGAGGAAAGTCTTGCAAAGACAGTCCTGGAAGCAGTATAACCATGTCATGAGGCTGAGCAAAACCACCAACGCTCCTCTCAGCCCTAAGCCGGTCACACCTCTGATTGATGTTAATAGAAATACCACTCAGTAGTAGGCAGAGGATCTCTATGTTTCACTATTTATTGTAAAAACTCTCAATTCATGGAAAATTCGTTATGCCTTAGGTCAGCCAGAACTAACTTCACTTTGACACTGTCACTGGTTTTTGCTCAGCTGTTTGTGAGGGGTGCTGCTGTACCTCTCCAGAGACTTTGGCCTTCTTGTGAGCTCCCTTGAGGCTGATGGAAAGATCCATAGGGAGTGACTTATGGAGTCCAGCACAGGGATTGAGTGCTACTCTAGGCTATCCATCCTGCAAAGCTGTCCACCCTTATTGCAAATCCAGGGGGATTTGGGTAATATGCCTATGGCACATTGCTGAACTTTAGGCATGCCTCAGACACCATATCACAGAATCATAGAATAAACAAGGCTGGGAAACACCTCTGAGATCACCAAGTCCAACCTATGACCAAACACCGCCTTATCGACTAAACCAGGGCACTGAGTGCCACATCCAGTCCTTTTTTTAACACCTCCAGGAATGGTGATTCCACCACCTCCTTGGCAGCCCAGTCCAACACCAAATCACTCTTTCTGTGAAGAGTTTTTTTCCTAATGCCCAGCCTAAACTGGTCTCTAAACAACAGTAGATGAAACCATCAGACTGCTGCCCTCCTGGCTGCAAGAGGCTGTGAATACACACAAATATTAGGTGCTCTGGACTCCCTTTCAGGTTGCACAGGAAAATATCAAAGGATTGATCAAAACCCCTTCATAATCAAAGCAGAATAGGCTAGTTTTTTGTCTTATACATATCTGACATTCGGAATCAATTCTGACACTGCTGAGTTTGTCCATATTTTCACTAGTGCATGAATGCAGTGAGTACCAGGCTAACACACAGCAAGTGCTTAAAAGATCATAGAATCAAAGAACCATAGAAATGTTTAGATTGGAAAAGGCCTTTAAGACCATTGAGTCCAACCATTGACCCAGAGCTGCCAAGACCATCACTGAACTGTGTCCCTAAGCACCACGTCTGCAGCTCTTCTAAATAACTCCAGGGATGGTGACTCTGCCACTTCCTGGGCCAGTTCCAGTGCTTGACAATCCTTTCCAAGGAGAAAGGGCCCAGCTACCCAGCCAGGTTGTTTACTCGTTGAACTCATCCAAGCTGTGAGCAGCCAGCTTCTCCAAGAGATTCCTGTGCAAAGTGTTGCCAAAGGCTTTACTAAAGTCTAGAAAAACAATATCCACAGCCTTTCCTCCATCCACTTAGCAGGTTCTCACATCTCAGAAGGAGCACAACAGGAGAGACTTTTAGTGTCAGTCAGCTCAGCTTATTTCTTACATTCTTTTTTTTTTTGTGTTGAAATAAATTATTTTGAACCTAAAATTCAGGAAATGCCTATCAGTTTGTGAGATTATTTTAGTTTTCAACATGGAACCGTACTGGAAGTCCATAGATGGATTTTGCAAGAAGGCTTCTGCCCAGCCTGTTGAGACTCTTTTTTTCCCCCTGAGCTTCTGAAAATGTTCTTTCAGGGAATCACAAGATCTGATTTTCCTTGGGTTGTTTTGAGAAAATCTGCCAATGACAACACAAAACAAGCTTCAAAGAATGACCCCTGAAAGGATTTAGCTGGGTTGATTAAGGAGGAAACTCCAGAGCTTCCTCTAATGCACCATCATTATGCAACACAGAATAGTCCAGTCAGAAGACACTAATATCTAAGGTTATAGGTGGAGGCTGATGTAAGTCTGTTATTTTCAACGTTGTACATGTCAAGAGACCCCCATCTGAAATCTGTTTAATTCTTCCCAGCATCAGGCACAATATAATCAAATAGTAAGGGACATTCCCTAGGGCAAACACCAAAATAAAACCCCAAACAGCTGCCATTGAGCAAAAAATGACCAGGAGAGGTCATTTCACATTTGGTCAATGACAACCAGAACAGGGATGGAACCCCAGGCTCAAGAACCCCTCATGTGTACAGTCAATCAAGCCAGACTTTGCTGCTTCCCAGTGACCTAGGGAGGACTGTGAATCCAGTATCAGACAGAGAAAGCTCTATGCAGAAAAAGAAGATATTGGCAGGGCACCTTTACCAGCAGCCTGGGAGGGCTAGAAGTCAGTCTCACTGATCTGCCTGCTGCTCCCTTCAGAAAACAAAGGAATGCTTCATCTCTACTCATCACCTCACCCAGCAAAGTTAGTTTCAATTTCATGCATCACCCATTTTTTTTAAAGCAAAGATAAAAATCTTGTTCTTTCTTTTTCCCCTCCCCCTCTTTTTTTTTTTCTTTTTTTTTTTTTTTCTTTCCAAAAGGTTTAGGAATAATGCTTAATTTGAGCTTATTTAATTTCAGAAATTGGTTACCTGGAATGAATTTCAGTTTGCTCAATCTAGGGGAAAATCCACAAACAAGAGAAATTAGTTTTCTGAATGGCAAGAACAGAAAGGAACTGTTTTGTAAAATAATGCAAAAGCTCAAATTTTAACCAGAAGAACAAAACAGAGAAGGAAACTGGTATCAAAGTGCTTTTAGGGCACTGAGGTGGGTCAGAAGGACCCTGAGAATATTTTGAGTCATTGCCTACCAATTCTTTTTGAGGCACAAATGCTCCTCTGATATAACACTGTTCTACTTTCTTTCATCTGCCCACATTTTCTTCCCTTTAAAATAGAAATACTGGGGTATTTTATGGTAGGAGGGAGATTTCTGCCATTTGTCTGACACAGGAGTGGTGGAGGAAAAGCATTCATTGGGGACAAATTTATTAGGTGGCTTGAGTCACAGTTCTGAGATCAAAAAAGTTTAATTGTCTCTGAATTCTTTTTGAGGAAGCTGAAATATGGGGCCTCAGCTCAACAAGTTTTGTGCTTCTTTTCACCAAGTAGATCCAAAACAAGGTAAAAAGAGGAGAGACCAAAATATAAAACATCTCTTGTTGAGAAAATGAGAAACTGTAGGAATTGCTGTGCTTCCAGTATTCAGTAGAAATTATACAGTGGCTGAAACAATTAGCAGTGAAAACAAATGTCTTCATTACTGAGTGAGGGGAGTTAAAGGAAGTCACCCCAAAACAAGTCTAAACCAAAGGAAGGGCAAGGAAACAATATTGTTACCATAAGAATATGTAATCCACTTTGGCTTAGGCCTAAAATAGTCAATTACACATCACAATGTCACCATTGTGTATATTTCTGCTATAAGTTGTGCCAACATCAGTAAGTGAGAATTCAGCTGACAAAGGAAACACTATTTTTTGAACAGAAATTGCTGCCCAGCAGTGTATGCTGGAGGATGTCAGAAAGTTACACTCTGCACCAGTATATACTGTACCTCTTAAGTGATAATTTTCTTTGCACAATCAACTGGGACATTTTATTAAAAATACATTAATTTTTAAAATAGGGTATTAAAAAAGTTAATAGCATGCCACAGACAACAGCATTTATTGATAATAAGAGGAAAGGAAGGGCAGTCATGCAGAGAAAATGGCTACAGGAAACAGAAATTCAGAGGAATGAATATGCTGGTTTAGCTGGCTTCAGCATCATTTCTCATTAAAAGTGCTTTTTTCTCGCTGTTGTACCAGTTCACACCCTTTTTCCCTGCCACATCTGCCTCTTCTGGCTGGACTATGATGGCAGTTACATGGCAGACTTCAAAAAAACCCCTGCAGACTCCAGGAATAGATCCAAGAAGAGATAATGGAGATTGCTTACTTTGCTGGGTTCTGTAGTGCTTTGCTATGTGCAACAGAGCAAACATCCTCTCTTAGATTTAAAAGTCCCAACAAATTACCTGACAGCATTAGGAGGTGCAGCAGAGGAAGGGTAATTTCCACAGGGCATGGATCTGACAATCCATTTTGCTTCTCTCCGGATTAAACCCCAAATCTCCGAGCAGTTTTTAAAACAAGGAAGGAATAATGTCGATGATGGGTGGCATTAACTCCTTGAAAAGGCCCAGGTTTGCCAGGCTGAAGGTGTCAGGGGAGACTGATGACACCTCGGTCATCTGCTGGAGCCCAGCTGTGGTCAGTAAATCATTCTTATCCAACAGCCATCAGGCAGCCTCTGTGAAGGGAGTAAGTCTCTTTCAGGGTCCCAGTGGGCAAATATTCACCCTACAAAACTGTTGGTGTAATTGGTGCTAATTGTCAGTGTCAGCAGAGGCCATGAGCTGCTCCCTGGGTGTCAGGGCTGAAGGAGGTGGGCAGAGAATCCTGATGAATGCACAGTGCCCTGCAGCAGATACTAGCTGGGCAAACCTCTGCTGTAAACCCACAGGCTGCCAATTCTGCAATAAATAAGCAAATAAATAATATAAAACTAAAAAGTGAAAAGTCCCAGGCTGCTTTGAGCTCTATACAAGCCTATAATGGCAGAAGGGTTTCACCAAAGCCATTGTCTCGTGAGTACACTGGAGATGAGTTACACAGTACCATGGAAATCCAAGTCTTCCTGACCAAAGTGTAAGCTTCTTCCAGGATTTGGGACAAAATATTAATTTAAAAAGCAAATTCAGAATGGCCTGCTATGGGCAGAAGCATTTTGCCCCATTATATCATCCCATCAGTTTTGAAATATAGGGAAATAGTGTAAGGAGCTCTGACCCACTAAGGCTGGAAGAATGCTTATTATGAGTGACATGAGATAAGTGGAAGATAAATAGAAAATTCACATGGGGTATAACATTAAGTAAGGACCACTGAGCATAGGGTGGGCCAGACATAAAACTGACCCCTTCTCTCTTGCTGAATGGAACAAAGGGACAATATCTATGGTAATCCCATATGGTTATGGTGTTGGTGTTCACCTCCCTTTTGCCCTGACCTAACACCAGCTATGACGCCAGTACAGCCCCAAAGCCAACACAAGCAGCTTTCGATGGTCAGTGTCCCTTTTCTGACAGAGTCAAGTCTTGCTGAGGGGAAATCAAGTGTGGCTTGTCAGGCTCTGGTCCCATTCAGTCCCTGCAGGAGCACCATGGTCTATCAGGGGTGCCAGGATGTCTGGAAGAGGTGTCTTTCACAGAGGTGTTAACTTATCATCATTTTTGAAAGATATCAAAGTCATTATCGGGTTGCATATGACTATTACCAACATACAGTAGAGGTACATAATGACACCCTAGGGCAAGATAGAACTTAGGTCTCTCCAATAAATAATGCAAATTAATTTATAGGTTCCCCCAACTTGCCTTTGGCCATGTCTTGCTGGCTGGGGCACTTTGGAAATGCTTTATACAACCGTGTGAAGATGTTTCTCAGGTGGCAGAGGAAGAAGCATGGCTTTTCCTCTGCATGGCCACATTGCATGGCTGGGTTAGGGAAAGAGCAAAGCACAGATTTGCCTGGCTGTGCTCTAACCTGGGCTTGCTGTTTGCTGCAGCATTTCAAATCCATGAGAGCACAGTAGGCAAGCTCATCCTAAAAGGTGATGGGATACCAGCTGGCATCATAAAACTGCTCCTTACCAGCCTGACAGCAAAATCATCTGGCTCTCATTCACATTGATCAGGGCTCTTTTTAACTATTAAAAGCAAGACTTCACACCAAATGGGATCCTAATGGTGCACCAATTCTGTTTTCCACTTCCACAGCCAACATGCTCTGTGTTCTGGTCAGAAAGCAAAGCAGGGGTACACTCTGGTTTATCCCTCCTCCCCCTGTCTCAGCTCCATGCCCTTCACACATAAAGGTTTGTCTTTGTAGACTAAGCCATAAGGAGCAGAACTGATAAAATATTCAGAAGGATTTTCAGTGACCTCTGCTGTAAGACTCCCCTCCACCAAGGTAACACAGGTCCAGAAAGAAAGAGTGAAAGAAAAATCAGTTTTAACGATCAGCTTTTCTGATCAGCCAAATAAATGTAATTAGTTAATGCTCCTTTGTATGCAGAAATGTCCCTGTCTGTACAAATACAGCCTTTAGGTGTCCTGGCCACTCTGTTCACAGTTATGAAGGAATGAGAAAGTGCATAAGGCTTTACCTCTGCTTTTGCAATTGCTGAGGAAGAAACGGAAATCAGTTAAGGACCTAACTCAGTGTGCTGGGCTTTAAGAAGAATCAGGATGCAAAAAAAATGTTGCAAAACCCAGCAGGGCTTTCAGTCTGCTGGAAAAAACAATTCTGTGAATTGAAAGGATGCTGATTTTGTTTGCTTGATTATTCTCATGGGATTAAGAACTATGTCTTCTTCTTCCTTCAGGGAGGAAGCTTCATCTCACAACATTCAGCTGGAGAACATACAAAAGTTTAGCTATAGATGGCTGCAGTTTGCTACCTTCCAGGAAGGCTTTGCTGGGAAAGTAGATTTCAGGCTTTTTTTCTACCAATGACTGCTACACGACACACAACAGTTTGTACCTGTCAGCAAAACCAGTCCTTTTTCTTAACTGCCCTGCTGCTCAACACTCCTATTTCACAGTGTCAGGCACTGTGAGCACTTTAATCTGTTAAAAGGGCTCTTTTTTCCTTTTAACACTAAACCCATGTTTTATTTATCAGTCTTTGATATAGAAACACTTAAAAGGCATAACACGTTTTCTAAGATGGATGACTTCTCTGTGGCTGTTGTGCCTCTGTGTGTGTGAGCACACAGGTGGTGTTGTCGCTGCTCCACGCCCAAAGGAAAGCATCTTTATAAAGGAACATTCTCTGGCGTGTGGTCCAGAACTGCTGCTCTCTAACAACTCTCTGAGCACAGAGACCTATAAAGCTGCCCTGTAAAGGGTCAGGTTCAGCTCTCATTGAACTCCATGGGAGTCTTTGCCTTGGCTTTAGTAGGGTATTTTTTCCAGGTCCTGCTGAAACAGAGAGAAACAGTGGTGAATAAAAGGAAACCTAAAAACTGCATTTTGTTTATGGGATGTTTTAAGTCCATATGAAATCAGTTAAATTTATTATTTCCAGCTGAGAGTATGAATTTTGGTCAGGGGTTACAGAAACCTAATTTGCTAACTAGTGAAATCTAATCCCCCTCCATCCCCTGCTGTGTTCAGTGTTTCTTTGGTGTGATTGTATTCCAGCCGCACAAGCTGTTCCTGTCCTCCAGCCTGCTTGGCAAAAGCAGGAGCTTTCCCCAGCCCTCCCACCAGCCTGTGTGAGCACTGTGGCTGTGTCAGGAGAATCCCTGGAACCCCCTTCTCCCCATGTGCAGAGCAGAGAGCTCCCTGCTGTGCATCACAGAGACCTCGCTGGCTGCAGGAGTTGCTCAGCGTGATCCGAGGGCAGCCAAAAGCAGCTCTGACTCGCCACAAGCTGGAGAGCTTAGTCTGCAACATGTACAGGTTCTTGTTGCAGACAAGGAGGGCCTTTCACACTGCTCAAGCACAAACACAAGCCCAGAGCAGATCCAGGACCCATCCAGCATCTGCAGCACCTCTGCCTTCGGTGCAGACCACATCTGTGCTACATTCCACAAGGAGCACACATCCACATTGCATTCACATGTGCTGTCTGCACTGCAAATATCTGTACCCTGTAGCGGGGTCTTCCCTGGCTTTGCAACACCCTGAAGGCTGATCTAGTACATAATTAGGGTTTAATTATGATCAGGGAAAGAGAAAATCCATGCTTCTTCATAAACTGGGGGGAACAGGACCTCTGTTCCATCTTAGGCTAGCTCTACCACAAAGACATCCAGAGTGGAGCCTGCCCCTGCGGCCTCTCCAGGGAACAGCTGGCAGTGGAAGGTGAGTTTTGCTGCTGTCTCAGGGCAGCTGAGGTCCCTAGAGTAGAGGCTGTGACCATCCTCTCACACCTTCTCCTCCCAGTGTGGCCAGTCAGGGTCCTACATCTGCAGTCAGAAGGGCCATTATTGTGTTGTTCTGAGCTTTTCCATGTAAGAGTGAGCTCCTATCTGACCTGCTCTTAACCAGGAGGGTTGGGAACTCTGGCATCACTCTCTGCTCACCCTTTATAGTCAGTTCAGGATCTGTGATCAGTTCTCCCTGGAAGGAAAGGGGGTTAGAGAGTATCTCCTAAAGGAATGCAATGAAGAACACTCCAGCCACATTATGTAGGGACTCAGTCCCTTCAGGAGCTCATTCCCTTTCTAACAATCTAACAAAACACCCTCACTGCACACAGGAATCCCACCGAGGTGTAAACAAATCCCAGGGTTACATGATCAGGGACAACAAGCCCCACATTCTCAAAAATCAAGCAAGTGCCAAGTAAGAAAAAGCACTGGTGGGAACAAGGTACTTGTTACTGAGATGGTAAATGTCCTGTGGAAATGCTGGCAAACCACTTCACTTGCCCTTCAAACACAAACAAGGCAGGGTCATGCCAACCACCGTGCCCCAGTTACTAAAACCAGTGTATTTTAAATATCCAAGAGGAAAATTGCTGTGCTATCCACCAATTCTTTGTATTGTATTTTGTTACCACTCTCCTTATTAGCAACTGTTTTTTCCTAAGACATTTCTGAAAGCGCTGGGTTTAGGCCTGCATTGAAACAGGAGTTCCCTGAGGCTGGGGTGCCCCCTCCTAGCTCACTAGGCACACTGCTGCCAGCCTGGCACTGCCTCAGGGTCTGTCAGATGGTCAGGAGGATGATGAGATGTCTAGACACCCTTGAAGTCCTGATGGCTATTTGTCTTTCACTCACATTTCACTGTGAAGGAATTGTTAATATTTAGTTGCTTAAAGAGAAAATTCTGTTCAAATCCCTCAGTTGATCCAAGCAGACTTGGTCCCATCCCCAGTAGCAAAGTGATATTTTGTCCCTGAAAATATGGCTCTTGCTCCACAGAGACAGCTCCATTACGTAATCCTGTCAATCAGCTGCCAATCACATCACTATGGTAACTGGGTGCCAAACACAATACTAAGATAAGCATTAAAGAGCTGCCAAATGGAGCCCTCTGTTCTCACCATCCCTAAACCTTCACCTTCCTTTTCTGCTCCTCTCTGTCTGTGCTTGATGTGCAGTTTGCACTTTCCTAACAGGGTCTCTGCAATGACTCCCTGCTCAGTGTCCTGAAGCTATTGAGGTGCCACTGAGGATGGAAAACAGGGTTGGCTGAAATTAATTTTCAAAGAAATGTAAACCAAAGAAACTGTACCTTTTGTTGTTTTGTGTTGCCTTATTTCATTGGGAGTCTCTTGTTACACCCTCCATTTTCCATGGCTGCTGTCCATGTTCTCTGACCAGCCAATGACACAAGGACAGGATGAGACCAAGAATGCTCTAACCTGTTATTCTTCCTCCAACAACAGCAGACAATTAAGGAAAAGCTATAGGAAGCAGAGGAAATAGAGGAATTCTTCCAACAGTCTGTAGCTCAAGGACTTCCTGAGCTGGAAGTAACATCTGGAATATTATAATTGCCCCGATAGACCTCCTACATCAAATCTGTTGCTCCCAATTTGAACTCATTCACAATTTTGGCCTCCACAACATCCTGTGCCAAAAGGTTCCTCAATGTAATTAGTGCAGGGTGTGTAAAGTTCTTCTTTGTGTTTGGGTTGACCCCTCTCTTTGAGCATTTCCACTGACTGCCTCCTGGAATGTTACACTATGAAAAGTGTTTTAATTCCCATTCCTCTTCCACTATTCCTGGACCTAGCACCTGTTGTTTCAGTTATCAAAAACCACGGAAATGTTTTGTGTCCCTGATTATTTCCACATGCTGCAGGTTGAAAACGCTGAAATATTTCCATATTCAAAATGTTATAAATAACCTTCTTGGAAAATTCTCCCTGTGGTGATTTGAACCCAGCCAAAGCAGAAGAGAAATGAGACATCACTTCATGGGAAATCGTGCCATTTTGACTTCTTTTCCAGTTTGAAAAAAACAGAACAGGTACAATTTTTGCCAAAATTATACCCAAAGTGACTTTGGAGAGCTCCACGTTATTGTGTTCCAAGTAAGCAAATGTGTCCAATTGCATAAAAGTTGAAAAACAAACCGTGCCTTTCAAACAGGCATCTCACAGTGAAAATCAGGGAGAAAAAAAAAGGGAAAAAATTAAAAATTTCTTAACGCCAAATACTATATTGTGAAATTTGATGTTTTGACAACATTAGACACTTTGGGAATTTTGCCTCTGAACTGAAGTTTCATCCCCTCCAAGTAAAAATCAGGCAATGTTCACAAAATATAGCTATTTTGAAGGAAACCATGCTTGTAAAAAACTTTCTTGTGAGGAGCCACATCTTGCATAGGTCAGTCTCAGGAAGGAGAAAAGTGACCAGGGTGTTATCCATGACTCTGCCCTGCTGAAAAAGGTTGGATTTACAGGCTGGGTGTCAGCTGTGTCCCAGCCTCCTGCTGCAAATGAGCCTGAGCTCACTGTGGATGAGCGCACTGTGGAATTTGCAGAGACCCTGTGGCCAGAGAGGCTGCTGTGCCAGAGCATCCCTCTTGCTTGATGCCAGCTCAGATCTGCCACCACGTCCCATCAGAAACCCTAGCCAGCTGTCCAGGGCTGGTGTCCTCTGGAAATCAGGTGGCTGGTTGCTCCCCAAAGCCAGGAACCATGTGCACCACGGGACTGGGAGAAGAGGGAGGTGTTCTGCAATGGAGAAGCATTTACAGGGCCACAGAGGCTGATTTCCTCTGTGCCCCAGCAGCTGGGCCACGTTCATGAGCAGGCACAACGCCATCCTGACAGGTGGACAGAAGTGCAGGTAGCCAAAAGGTCACATGTGTGCACAAAAGACATTTGTTGAAAGCAGATGCTCTGAACCAGGAATAAAAAAAAATGTGGAGCTCCCACACATCATTAATGCAGCATAATCCTCACCACTGGACTAACAACAAAGATAAACATGGGGCTGTGGTAGGTAGGACATATCTTTCCTGATTATAGACCAGTGTATTATTTAAAATTATTTGTCTTCCCTTTTGTCTTTCTTCTATGGAATGGGGAAAAAGGGGCTTCCCATATTTAGTAACCTATTTTGAGAGTTGTGTATGTAATAAGGGTAGGGAAAAAAACCAACACATCCCAAATGTGCTTCACAGCTTTGGATGTGGATGCGAATACAGATTAATATGATATTAATGTAATGCAATTAAGAGAAAGCTGATGTTATTGTTTGAGACAGACATTATTTCCCCATAGAAGAATAAATCAATTGCAATTATTGCACTTTCTGTAAGAATTTGCACATTTTACTCTAGGTCAAGTCTATCACTGAAATGAGGTACTACTACATTTTAGCTAGACTGAACAAAGGGCAGAGGCAGTGACAGGTACAACATGTAACTAATCACGCTGCATGAGTAACAGTTCAAAAGCTAATGAGGGACAAACTAGACCTAAACACTCTCCTGAGTCTGTGCATTCTTTAAAAATAAAATAAAATTAAACAAAACAACACCCAGTCAGAAAATAGATAGACAGATAGATAGATAGATAGATAGATAGATAGATAGATAGATAGATAGATAGATAGA
The DNA here is from genome assembly GCA_013400735.1 of Pomatostomus ruficeps. Classification (NCBI taxonomy): domain Eukaryota; kingdom Metazoa; phylum Chordata; class Aves; order Passeriformes; family Timaliidae; genus Pomatostomus; species Pomatostomus ruficeps. The sequence continues at coordinate 105,904 of VYZT01002578.1, forward strand.
TAGATAGATAGATAGATTAAAAAAGGAAGAAAAGAGGGGCCAGCCTCTCTCTGCTTTTCCACCAGATCAGCAGTAACACAAATCCTCTCCTGCAGTTATTTATTGCCGCCAGTCTTTGACATAGTCACACTATGGCCCCTGCACCTGTAATGTGATACACAGGAGAAACAAAGGCATGAAGGGAAAGGACTCAGCTTCCTCTCCTTAATGACTCCGTGCAAAACAAAAGCCACCCAAGGAGCTGTTTGGAAAGGAAAACAGTACTGAGCACCCTTGCAGTTGCTGTGGACAAACGGGTTGTAAGTAAAATCCTCCACCTGGAATAGAGCCAGGGGACATGAGTGCCACCAGCACTCTCCTCCTATCCCCCATGCAGAAGCAGAAATGCTCTTATCCTAATTGGGCACCAAAATTGTTCACTATGTGAATAGTTGGTGTGAGGGGAGAGCTGGAGGTGCCTTCAGGTGGCCGAGGCCAGGTGGAGACTTGGAGGAGAGGTAGAGGTGGTGATGCAAAACGACTGCAAGCCCTGTGTCTCTGAGCCAGATAAAAGTAAAGTGTGCTTGGAGCAGTTTGGAAGCCAGGCTGGCCAAGAGAGGGTATGCCTCAGCTGTGCTTTCTTAACAGCTTTCTCAAAAAAGGAGATTTTAGGGAGCAGTGTCACATTTGCCTCGCTGTAAATTACTTATAGCTAAAACTTGGTTACTGCTGATCTTTGATTGCGCAGACCTTGTGTGCCACAGGACTATTTCAGGATAAATGTGAAGAACATCATTAAGCTTAAAGTAGTGGGATTCCCTGTGCTATGTCGTTGCTGTGTGGTTGCAAACCTGAAGCACAGATGGTGGCCCAGGGCACCGCTGGCAACCCACCAGGCGTGGGTGGACTCCAGCCTGTGATGCAGGCACCGCAGGTCTCAGCTGGGAGGCAGCAGGTTTTCAGCACATGGGGACAGTCAGGACAGCTGCTGCCTCCCAGCTCAGACCAGTCCCACGATGCTCCTTTTCCAGTCTAGTGCGAGATGAGGGAGGATTGAAACTGGGTTTTTATGGCTCGATGTTGGACAAGGGTGGAGGAGAGCTGCTCACAGAGTGAAGGAACAGTTCCATTGCTGCCTCCCAGCTGTACACTGCAGCTTTTCTGTAGGAAAAGCGCATGGAAAAGGCTCCTTCTCCCCTATAGCTGCCAAACACAGCCCAGAGGAGACACTGAAATTTTCATGGCTCAGGATCACACCCCAGACTGAAAGTAGGTCTAACACTGTTCATTTCCAGTGTTAAAATGAATATGAGCAACTGTGTGACTCAGCTTAATACATATACCTGCTATTAGCAAGTTAATTTTCAAAGAACTGTAAAAGACATTATTTCCTTTTATCTTATGCTTGAAGATTTTCTTTGCATCTTGTTTGAATTCTTGCTGGTGTACCTCTATACTAGTGCAGTGCCTTCAGCACTAGTATGTGTTGGATTATTTTTCAACAAGCATCAAACAGCTCAAAGATCATGTTTTAAAGCTCTTTCATTCAGTCAGGGAACAGAAAGCTCCAAATCATCCCTGTTGTGTTTTTTCACATTAAAGAGCAATAACTAAGAACAACAGGAGCTAATCTGTTCATGTTTTCATGTCCCTCTAGCGACATGTTACAGGAATGGCTTTAATTGACGCTTTGTCCAACACAAAAAGCAGGCTTTCAAGAGATAGAACCATGCAGACACCTCACTCCACAGAATATTTTCTCTGAGACTTCATTTTTTTGCGAGGACTTCAAAGAAATTACCACAAGTATATTAGTGACAAGAAACCCCTTACATGGCTGAACAAGGAAACTCTCCCAAGATTATGTCCTTTGGATTCAAATGCATAAAAACAAACAGCTAGAGGGAAATCCTTTTCATATCCTTCACAAATTTTCTTTACCTTCACAGCACACCTTTAAACTCCATCAGGACTTCAGTTCTGTCTCCTGACAATTAAAAAATACATAGGTAATGTGTTTTCCCCTCTTTTATGCAAGGTATGGAGTGTCAGGTGGATGCAGTGGGGCTGACCCCTGCTGATCCCAGCTCTGAGTCATATGCAGGGTTCGGTCCCAGCACCCTGAGCTCCTGCATGCATAAAGCACCATGAGAGACCTGCAGCCTGCCCAAGTCACTCCCTGCCTCTCAGGGCTCCCCAGGAGGATCTGTCTGTGACAGACACCCCCACAAGTATGTGGTTAATCGTTTAGATTGGGGTTTTAAAGGATACTCTGATGGAGGAGCTGGACTGAAGACATCTGCTCTCTCTCACTGTGCAAACAAGCTGATTCCCCTGGCACCTGGCTAAAGAGGGAGATGCCTTTGTCCCTCTGAGGAGATGAGGTTCATGCTGTTCCTCAGAGCCTTAAAGGAGAATATGTGCTGCAGAAACTCTCCTGGCCAAAGCAGGGTAGCCGGTGACCCAATCATCCTGCATCCATGTCCTTGCCCAGCTTTCGCTGCATTTTCAAACCCCCCCATTAACATTTTTCTTAAGAGGCTTATTTGTGGTTGTCACATGCCGCACACCTCTATCTGCACCCATGGTGTCTACAACATCCATGGTCAGACCCAGGTGGGACTACCCCTGAGAGGGTTACAGGTCCCCACAGTAAGTATCTGATATTGTGTTGGCCCCATACACATTTTATCCACCTCTTCCAAATGGTGTTTTAGCATCCAAAGTCAGCATGCAAGATCTCCAGGAAAGACTAACTCCTCTTGACCATTGCAGACAGATAATAGGTAAAAAGGGAGAAATTTTCCCTCCTGCTGGCTCTGCCCGTGTCAAAACAGGGGAAAGAGGAAAAGGAAAGTGTGATCTACACGGAGCTATTTCAGACTGTCCCAGCTGAGAATCCAAACTTGAAAGCTTTGCAAAACAAGCTTTTAACCTAACAAGCCCTACCTATTGACTCTATCATATTGGCCTTTATGAATATTTCATGCATTATCTCTTCTCTCCACTCCTTTCCCCATTTATTTGTTAAAGAGAACTCATTAAAACTGCAAAAAATGTATTTGAGGGGCATTTATTTTAAATACTTACAGGATGATGTAGTCAAAAACGTGTTTTAAAGATTTAGCAGAATCAAACATCCAAGATTAAAGCAAACAGAGAGCCAATTAACTGTTACACAGTAACAGGGCAGTCAATAAGTCATAAAACCATCAAGTTGTCTTGGTGGTGAAATGTTTTTAATCATAACTAGATAAAAGCTATTCCGAAGACATGCACTATGCATTGAAAGTAGCTTTAATGCACACATGTGTTAACTCTACTTTTTAAGGTACAGAGTTTAAGGTCAGTTTGCAATAACAGAAAGCTCTCCTTGTAAGAAATTCACATATATATAAATTTTCCAATTACATCTTAACAAAATGGAGAAAGGGCTCAGCAGTGCAGAAAAGGTAAATACAGGCAGACACAATTCACTATAAATAGAATTTAATCTTATTCAAACTGATCTGACTCTAAAATTTGTATTGTAGACCTCTTTACTAAATATAGATTTAAACACAGCCCTTTCTTTCCTAGAATATGATCTTATAGTGCCCACAATCTGGGCCAGTAACAACTTTGTCACTCAGATTAGACTGGAAGTGTTTGCAGTTCTGAGCATCCGCAACTGGTGGGTGACAGAACCTCCTGATGATGAGTGTAGTTTTTGCACTCACAGCAAACCCTGGATCCCACTGTTCTTTTATTTGCTCCCTAGATGCAGCACAGACCAGCCAAGTTCCTCTTGCAGAAGACATTCCAGTAATGGAAGAGAAGAGGTAGAATGAGGTATTCCATTTATCTCATTGCCAGAGGAGCTTTTGAGCAATGAACTTCATTTTTCCTTCCATTGCACTAAAACAAAACTCTGCTTTTTCAAAAAACATCTATGCAATTAGACCAGTGCAACATTGATGGTATGAACTAGAGAATTAGATTTGCTGTACTTGAAGGAAACAATTGAGGAAGATTACAAAAGGAAGGGCAAGCTCAAAGTCTTCAGCTATCATTAAAACTATTCATATCCTTAGCAAGGCAGAAAATTGGATCGCTCTCCTTCTGTTCATAATTTAATGGCTTCTGTTCAGTCAGAGCCCTACCTACCTGCTTAAAAGCAAATTGTATGTAGCAGTGATGCACATTCATTACCATCCTCTCTCCAGACAATTTGACAGTTCCATGGCATGATGCCACAGTTGGTAGTCAGCTCTATCCCCAAGTATCGCATTCTCCTGCAGGATGCTACAGAAACAAAGAAACTGCCGGCAGCTCCATTCGGCTTTCCTCATCTGGTCAGCATCCAGTCCAAGGGCAAGTGCTCCAGGGATTTCATGGAGGGAAGCGGGCATGAAACAGTCTCACTGCTCTCGTGTTGGTTTTGTTTGTTTGTTTATTTGGTTGGCATTTTAAAAATATTTAAATATTCACAGAATGAGCAGTTGACTGGAAATAATGAAGTGTGAAAAAGAACCTCTCACCCTTAAATACTGGAAACTGCCCCTGTTTCCTCTGACCAATTGGCTCTTCTTAACAACTTGTGAATTCCTCAGGGGACTCAGGGAAGTCAATAAAGAAGACCTAAAGGGACGATTACTCAATCTTCCATCTCCCCAGTACCCATTTTCTGTTATCCCAGTATGCTCCACCACCACAGCCTTCGCAAGCTAAGAGGTTAATAGCTGATCAGTCCAACAAGAAGTTTATTATAAAACTGATGTTACAAAAAAAAAAAAAGGAAACCTCCAACTCCATAATTTTCTGTCTTATTGTCAAATGCACCACCATTTAGACTTGATTTGCATGATTTACTGTGCATATGTTTTTTCTCTGTCTCCAAGCCCAGAATTATTTCCTGTTGAGGCTATATCAGCTGCTGGTGCTTGCAGATTGTCTTTGTCCTTCCCAACCTGCAAAATATCATCTGCAGAATCCAAATCACTGTCTGCCTATTCTCTTATCTTCTACTTCTTTTACCCATCAATAGCCAAGCTGTGCTGTTCAGTAACTACAGCATATTGTAGGAAGAAACTGATAAGTACATCAAACAGCGTTCACAGACTACACACAAACATGTGCCACTGACATTTTTTATTGCCCATGACAAGTCACCCATCCCCACTCAGTCCTTCCAGATGCATAATGCAGATTTCAAATGTGTGTCACCGTAGGTACTCTTTATTATAAAGAACATATGCATATATAATCACAGCTAGAATTTGAAAAGCATATGTGGACAAAAATTGTATTTCTTTCTAGAATTACAAAAAAAAAGAGAGATGACTGTGAAACTATAAAATGGAAGAGCTAGATTTAATATTTAACTAAGTGCTGCAATGCTGCCAGTAGGGGCACTGGGCATCCGCTTGCAGTTCCAGGGGCTGGCCGGGCGGTTCCAGGGGCTGGCCGGGCTGCTCCAGGGGTGCGGGAGGGCTGGTGAAGGTTCAGCAAGGTTTCACCCAACCCACCAATGGTATAGGTGTGCCGAGAAAGGAGAGACAAGCAGAGGGGCTTCCCAGATGGTTTATTTGGGCACCAGGATAGTGCCAGGGAAGCACTGGCACGGGGGTTACAGTTACATAGATACCAACACAAAGGGGCAGGGGAGGGTACAAACATCCTATGGGGAAGGAGTGATGGGTTTGAATTTGGCGGACTTTGTATAGGATTGCGAAATACAGAGCCCTCCGGGGGGGAAATCGGATACCGGAGGGGGGAGAGACAGCAGTGTCTGGCCATGAGGAAAAACCAAAACCTGGCCAACAGCACACCACAACAACTAAGGACTGATCAGATAGTGTCCTTTGATTTATTTCCCCTTAGCTAAGGTGTGGTAGCTGGTCTTGTGTGACTTCCAGATCAGTTGCTCTGCAAATATCCACTTTGTGTAAAACTCACACCACTGATCTGGCTTGTGCTCCAGGTGACATGGGGTTCATACACAGTTGGTTACTGAAGATCAGTCACAGAGGGGCAACTCTTTAAATTACTTACTTTTTTGTGGCCTGCTCATTGCCATCTGAAACAATCTTTGTATTTTCTGAAAACCTGCAAATTTCCCAGTGACCACAACTCAACCTAAACAGAAGTTTGCAAAGCTTAAAGCAGATTTTCATCTCTTGGATGAAAATTACTGCAGAAGCTGGTGAAGGGTCTGGAGCACAAATCTTATGAGGAGCAACTGAGGAAGTTGGGGGTGTTTAGCCTGGAGAAAAGGAGCCTCAGGGGGGATCTTGTCACTCTCTACAACTACCTGAAAGCAGGTTGTGAGGTGAGTCGGTCTCTTCTCCCAGGCAACCAGGAACAGAACAAGGGAAAAAGGTCTCAAGTGGCACCAGGGGAGGTTTAAGTTGGATATTAGGAAAAATTTCTTCCCTGAAAAGGTTGTCAGGAGCAATGAAATGGGCTGCCAGGGAAGTGGTGGAGGCACCATTCCTCCAAGTGTTCAGAAGACATACAGATGTGGCACTTGGGGATATGGTGACGTGGTGAACACAGGAGTGCAAGGTTAAGGGTTGGACTTGATCTTAGGGGTTTTTCCAGCCTTAATAATTCTAGGATTCTATGGCTTTTGAGATTGAGCCTGGATTTGCAATACAAACTTGAAGCATCATTAACTGCATGAGAGGAAAAAAAATGCATTGGGCTAACTTGGACTGGATAATTTCTTAATTCTCTCATGGGGTCCCCATGAGATTTTGGTCAATCACCTAAACTCTGGTTACAGTTTGCCTCCATCAAGTGGCGTTTTTAATTACCCAGGTGCTGTTCTTCAGGATTTTTGTAAATGTCTAGAGAATCTGAGCCAGGACTACACTAAAGGTCACAACTCTAATGAGTCATGTACCTAAATCTGATCCAGTCAAATTTAGGTTTTACTGCAATATATCACCTAGATTATAAATTCTATAGAAATGTATATTACATGTGTGTATTCAGTATTCCCACAGTGGCAAGACTGGAAAAATGTGATATAGGCTTTAATATTAATTCAAGATTATTGCAGACTGGGTTTCACATATGTTTTGACTATGGTTATACTTTTCACTATTATTTTAGTTTGCCACATTCCACACACACTTAAAATGTTAACTAATCTTTTGCAACTGTTAATCTGTAATCATTTCCCTACTACTGGACCTCAAAAAGAGACTGCAAAACATGGAAAGAATTATAAAAAGTAGGTAGAAGCATCTGGTTTTTTGGTTTAAGCTACAACTGACAAGCGGTTCTGTTGTTCATAAAGGGAAAACATCTGTAAAGTTGTAAGCCATCAGGAACGATAACCTCTGAACTCTCAACCCATGCTGAGCTCCAGTAAATGAGTGCTCCTATCTCTCTTGCCAAGTGTAACGTGATACAGATGTGAAGTTTGTACCATACGCTGTTTGTCTGGCTTTGAATCTTCAAGTTAGATTGGGAGGATTCTTAAAACAGCAAATAAGGGATCAAAACAAATTAAAATTAATCAAGTTAGGGGAGTAACTATGTACTTTATGTCAGTTTTGAAAGATTAAAGATTTTTAGATAATGCAACAAAATACACATCAGTTTTTACCGGGGCTTTCAAAAAAAAATTCTGTCTGGGTCTTGATGAATTGAGTAAAGTCACCAGCTTCTACTCAAGTTTGAAAAATTAAAACAAAAAAAGCTTAAAAATGTTTTGTCTGGATAGGCAATTAATACCTGCTGTAGCTGTACTGAGTGAGACAGTAATGCAGGTATTAACAGCATAAGATATTACAGGATAATGGAATAAGTCAGCCCTCAATCTCAAGTCATACAAAGCCCTGTAGTTGTGCTCAGATGGCCACATCTACTGCAGCCACAAATTCTTCTCCGGTACTTTTCTCCCCAGGCCCGAGGTTTGACAGGAAACACATTCCACAAACCTTTTAATTTAGCTAGGCTCTTTTTAATGAGAAAGGATGTTTTTAAACAGACATGTGCCCTGGTTTTCCTTCCCCTTCTAGTGCAGGCATCAGCCAAACAAATATTATCAAAGGATTAGGTATCTTGTGTTATTTCATCTGAGTATATCCAAAGTTCTTTACAAACTTTAATTAATCTCCCAGTGAGGGCAGCACTGACAGACTCATTTGGCAGCCTAGGAGAGGCAGAGACAGCGCCCAATTGTCTCTCAGGGCTGCGCAAGGAGCGAGCAGCAGGGCAGGCATGGAAAACAGCAGCAGCTCCCTGCCTGGACAGCTTTCCTGCTGCATCTTCTTGGGAAGCTGCAATTCCTGCAAGGCAGCAAAGCCAATGATTTCATGCTTATGTGGCAGTGGACACTTTAACTCTCTCTCCCTGTTTAGTGGGACCCACAGTATCCCTGCCACCATGGCCAAGGCAAGAGCTGTGAGTGATTCTGCTTTGCCTGTATGTTCCTGCAAGCTCCAGCCTCTCCATCCACCTCCCAGAGTGTGGACGTTGGTTCCCAGGCAGGACAGAGCTGGACAGAGCCCCTCAGCTTGCAGCAAAGCAGCACGGCACAGCATGGGGCGTCTGAAGGCTGCCTTCTGATGTCTCATTTAAGACTCTTGAGTTACTTTATTTCTCCCAGTGTCAAAAATCATCACCAGCCTGCATGTGATCTCTCTGTACCTGAGACTACAAGGGTTGGGGCAGGGTTTTTTCCTTTCCTTTCCTTCTTTACAAAAATGTGTCAAAGACATAATTTATTACAATGAAACCGTGAACATACAAACCAAAACTGACATCTCCTCACTTCAAATTCCTTTGTGCCTAGAAGACAGGAGATAAAAAGGCAATTGATATGGGCAAACAAACCCATATTTTATGTCTTTCTCTGGTCTTTCAGGCTGTAATGGGCTGTGGTCTGAAGCTCAGAGGACTTCAGCCTGATTTATATGCATTTTTTAAGCAAGGCTCAGTGTTTTAGATTTGTGGCAGGACCAGCAGCAAGAGGACCTGTGTTAAGGGGGTCAGGTTATAAGCACACAACTGTGCACTGTTTCTCTCGAGGAGCTGCTGACTGAACTGTGGCTGCGGCAGGAGTTTTGGAGCACCTCAATACAGAACTGCTCACTGGGAATTTTCTGTGATTCATTGACAAGACGATCACCACAGAAAACAGTGTTGCTCCCAACATATTTGTTTGGTTTGAGTTATTATTAGACTTGCTTCCTTTTCTTGTGTGTTGTTTTGTTTTGATTTGTTTTGTTTTAATGGCTGTAGGTACATTTCTGCAGAAACAGCAACCATGGTCTCTGAAGCAACATAAAATGCTGTACCTGCAGGATCAGCCTTCAGCCGCTGGCTCTGCTCCAGCTGGGCTGTGGCTCTCTCCATGTCATGAACAAAGAGATGCCAGGCAGGAGCATCTGAGCACCATTTCAGATTTGTCAGTGGAGGACTGTGCAGTTTGTTCCCTTGTCTAAGCAAGCTCCTGAGGTTTCTGGGGAATCACAGACCACAGGCTGGTAGAACAAGAAGCTACATGATGACAGAATAATGTGCAGCACCAGCATTTTTCCAGTTCAATCCTGAATAATAAAGGTTATGAAGGGGATATTGAGTCATCCATTTTCAAGAGTCCTTGATACAGAATTTTAATCCAAACTATGGGTATTACACAGATTGAAGTTTAAAAACTGTTAGATTAAGCTCTCAGGACTCTTGGTTTTCCATTCTGAAATGCAGAGACAGGTGATGCCTGGAAATGGTTGCAGAAATACATGTATATGTGACTGATTTGTCCTGCCACAGTGGTGGAGGATGGCTGTGCACACCTCAGCACCGCCTGCTGCTGCTCTGCAGGAGTGGGAGTCCCTGGGAAGGGAGGCTGTGACATTGTCCTTGACTTGAGCATTTGGATGGCATCGAATCAGAACCATTAACCATGGCATGGAGTAGGCTGCACTTTACCCTGGAACTGGGCCTGGGTATGACTGACAATGAGTAATAAATTAGTGCTGTGATGACTTAATGTGCTTCATATCCAGTGAGGCTGGGGTTGTATCATGGGATCATATAATCATAAAGTGTCTTGGTCTGGAAGGGAGCATAAAAATCATCTCATTTCAACCACCCCACCATGGGCAGGGATGCCACCCATGGGATCACGTTGCCCAAGACTCCATCCAGCTCAGTCTCAGATAATAGTTCTGTACCCAGCTCCAGAGAGCCAAGCTCAGCCTTGCTGGGGTCTGGATCCATCACCTTTCTTAGAGAGGGTTCTGTGGCAACAGGAAGCCTCACGTTCTCCCTCAGCCATGCATTCTATGTGCCTAAGCCAAACCTGTGCATCTTTTTTGGGATGTGAACAATAGCATCACACTACTGAATACTTGGGTCAGGAAGGAAACGTTCTCTGATATTTCTACACTGACAAATAGATGTAAAGAAAAGCAGGCAGCTCTTTTCCTCCTCTGCATTTGCCACAGGATTGTCCCTGTTGACAACGTGAGTGATGTTTCTGCCTGTGTAAGTCTTGGCAAACATAGCAGGAAGGAGAAAGGGTTGGGCCAGAATCCGCATGCAAGGCTGTTCTACACCTTCTCAAGTTGAGCTGGCCATACATCTTCTCAGGAAATAAAAGCAATAGCCTAGGAAGCAGCATATTCACAGTAACATAACATCATATGCAGGCAAAGTGAGACAAACAATGCAGGATATATAAATATAAACGGCAATTATTAATCTTTTGTGTATGTTTAGCAAAAGCTTTGCTGAACACTCTTACTTATTGCAAGGAATAAAAATATTTGGGGATTTTTTTCTTAAACTTCAAAATTCAGGCCATGTTCTCTGAGAATTTCAGTGAATTCTCGAAGACCATTTTGAGTCTTAAATGGAAAATTATAAATCCTCCTGTCCAGACTAAATTCTGAGAACTGTGGAATTTCAGCCAAGGTGTGGTTATGGTGATATTAAGTTTCAGTGCGTGTTTTCCAGTTCACTGAAATCTGAACAAGTTAAAAAAAAAACCCCAACAAAAAACTATCCACATTGACTGTCACCTAAGAGTAACCCTGAAGAGCATTTAACAGTGAGTCTGCAGAATCCATCAGCCTAGGAATTCTTGCTTGACCCTATTTTCTTGAGTATTACCAGGTCTTAAACCAAGAGACTTTCCTACTGTCAGATAAAACAAAGGATAGGAAAAATCACCTGACAGAATCAAAGTTAAATCTCGGGTTTTTTGTGTCAATAGTTGGCACTTAGTAGTGGAAAGTTCATACACCTATTGCAGTTCTTAGAGAGGTTGCTCCTGACACAAAACTGCAAGTCAGGTAAAAAATATTTCTGGTTTTAATGAAATTTATAAACAAAATAATGGGCAATAGTTGTGTTGCTGTTGCCAGATCAATCTGTAACCATAACTTAATAAGGTAAAAAATATGTAAAGAATTAGTCTCTTTTTAGCTGATGATTAACAAACAGATTTAATTTTGCACTAAGAAAACATTCCTTGGGTGAAAATTATAGCAAAATTGTGAGAATTTTGCTTGTGATTTGTCCTGCTTCTCAGCTCAAATAAAGTTGCATTTTAATACATAATGATTTTGAAATATAGAATTAGTTAAAATATCTTCCTCGAATTCACACGTGAACCTATAGTTTATCTGAGAGTTCTACAGCATTTTCAAGTGGTTCTATTTACAGTATTTTTCAGCCATAGTTTAGACTGACCAAAGCATAAAATAATAACTTGTTAATAAATTAAAATAAATTGGAGTGGTTTTATCTGGTCTTGCTGTGTAGTATATGCAAAATTATTGAACAGGTTCCTAGGGCAGTTTCTTTAGAGTTCAGATTTTCATGGCTCTACAGAATGACATGCTGAAGAGTAATGGGAAGGGAAGTAAATGGACATTTCTTCCTAAAGTAAAGATAGGTGTAAACATAGCCTAGGTCTTACTGAGAAGATGGGTACTTCATTACAGTAAGCACTATAAATGCTTTTTCCTAAAAGAAAATGAAAGTTGTTTGTTAAAAATACCACAGACTAACCAAAAAAAGATTGAAAGGGAAATGAGCCAAAATCCCTTCCTAACAAAGCTCATCAAGTGCAGAACCTGGAACCCAGCTCAAGTGGTTGGATTTTCAGCACCTTGCAGCCAGGCTGAGTTGCCTCAGGTTTTTGAAAATTCTGGGTCTGTCTCTGCTCAGGACAATTCCTGTGAAAACCTGGGGTGCAAAACAGACTTACCCAAGAGTAACACTGAGCACAACTGTGCCCATTGTTTAAGCTCATAAAGGCCGTGCTCACTCCTGCTGGATACCTGGGGTTTGTTTACTCTTGGATCATTGTCGAAGTGGGTTACAGAATGCTGCCATTTCCCTTATTTCATCTCGTTTCCATAATTTTTCCCAGTATTTAAACAATAGTCATCTTTCTTATTTCCATAGTTCACTTTTGAAGGGAAAACAGATCAGATGTGAAACCTGATTCTAAGTGAGATCCTGAATTTTTTTCCTATTTTTCCCTAGGGCTGGTGGAGTTGTGAGAAAATCAGATGACTTATACAAGGTAACAAAGTAAGTTCTTCAGGTAGGCCTAGAATGAAGGATTCTCTTGGCTTGAAAGCAGTTTAACTACTCAGCTCTTGCTAATAGCTTTTTTTTTTGGTCTCCAAATAAACAAAATCCACTTCAGAATTCTCTTACCAATGTTTTTTTCTTTTAATAAAAAATAATCACTTCCTAAAAGACATCAAAATGCAAATGGGAAAAATATCCCTATAAATCGCTGCATAGCTTTATTTGTCATTGTTATTTATTACAGTATTTGTGTTAGTTATTCATGGAGGTTCTGGGTAAGCCTGAAGCCCGTTGCTGAATAAGACACTGAAATTAGCTGTTCTGCCCACCCTACACAATCTGACTTTCCTTTATTAACTCCCTTCATGAAATGCACAAATCCTTTCTCTCTGTACCTCACATATCCCTGTTTTGTGCTGGGAAACCATTTCCTCTCTGTTTTGTCCACCCAGCCTGCAAGACAACATATTTCCTCCCTGTTTCTTTTACAGAACCTGGTGTCTGAGCAGAGTCCCTCTGTGCTGCCGTAACGCAGCAATAATGAGATTTTTAAAAGGGGAAGCTAACGGAAGGCTAAAGGCATCGCACACTATACATTACAGTAGAAAAAGGCCTAAAGAACTGATCATTATCCCCTGTACTATTTGTAATTAATGCCGGGAATGAAATGATTCCTCTCCATAAGATCATCTATGACAGCACGTTTTAATTGCATCAATTCAATCTTTTGCTCTTACCATAACTGCCATTCTTCCAAATAACTCTCAAACAGGGGCAGTATCGGGAAATGCTGGCAAAGCCTTTCCATGGTCTCCCAGGGAAACAAAATGTTCGCTCCTCTACCCCGGTGGGTCCCCAGGATTCTTAGGGTACTATGTACTTTCAGACATGGAAGCTGTGCAAGTAGGCAGCAATAAAGCCGATAGAAGTGGCCTGTGATTCATTTCACTTTTAGATTAGGGGGTTTCAGAAGTGGGAGGATAAGCAATGCACAGAAGCCACATCAGCAGTGGCAGGAAGAGGACAGGGATCAGCTTTATTACTTCTGTAAAGGCCATTTCTGAATTGGAGGCTGTGCTTTGGGAAAATCATCCTTGTGCTGAGATATCCATTCAGTGGCAGGATGTAGAGGGATATCTATTCAGGCAGGATGTACAGTGGCTGAGCTGAGTGGGTAGGACAGGAAAACTTCAGCTGTTCTCTGGCTTGATTACTCTTCACTACTTCCCCAGCTACTGTGTCTTCCTCTTTCTTTTGGCACTTGAGTCTTCCCATTACAGGCCCACGATCACCCAGATTCTTTGCTGCTTTCATCCATGAACAGCACTTACTACACCTCCTGCTCAAGCCAAACACAGACCTGGCTTACTTCTTTCTTTCTCCCAGCCAATTCTTACTCAGTGTTTTTGCATTTAGCCCTTCCTTTTGCTGTTCTTACCCTCTGCTCTTGTCTGTGGTGACCTATCAAAACTCAGCAGCGAAAGGTCTTTGTTATCTCCATTACTACTTCTTGTTGAATTTTGAGATATAACTCATAAGGACCTGCTGCCTGTCAGCTTTTAATACTTCTAATTGCCTATTTTCTCTGGTACAATCATGGAGCCTTTTAACATTTCACTGTGCCCCCCAAGGAAAATGTATCTTATTCACTGAAATTTGACCTTCAGCTCCTTTTGTCAATGCTGAAGGGAGGAAATCATTCAGATTGTCAGAAACATTATCAACCAAACTGCCACAAACTTCCCAGTCACGTTCTTTAATAGCTGGATAGCTTCATTACCTTGCTGTTTCCTTCAGCTTTCTTGGGACAGAGAAATAAGGGTGTTATCCTTAATTCCCTCGGCTTTTTTGTTTCATGTGTTTGTGTCAGCAATCCTAGTGAACCTTCTTCAGGTCTCCATCTTTTGAGCAGATCTTGGGCCTTAGGGCTGGGCTGACCATTTGTGTGTCCCTCAGTTTCTGCCTCCCCTCAGAGACAACCCTGAATGAGAGATAAAATTCACTTTGTATCTGAGCACCACATATACTTTTATAAAATAATGAAAACAATCTCTGCAGCATGGATTTCAACAACTGTATTAATCCAGAGCCAGATCTATGCTTCAAGTTTTCTCCAAACTCAAAATTCACATGCCCCTTGGAGTTCGATCAAGAGCTTCTGAAGAAACAGCTGTGGAGCCAAAGATCCCTCTTGACCTCCTGTCCTGGGGTGATTTTTATGCTCTGGATTTGTTTTTTTGTTTTTGTTTGGTTTTTTTTTTTTCCCTATTGTCTGCTTAAGCCCAGGAATGGGTCCTGTAATCTTGAGCTAGCAGAGAGAAAACCTGGCATGGTTTGCTTTTATCTCTTTGAGANCTGTTTGGCTTGTTTTTTCCTATCTGAAAAAAATCAGACCATCTTCGGGGGAGACAGTTAGCGGGACCCTCGACAGGAGCTGCCAGACACCCCAGCCCAGCCGGGCTAAATCTCCAGGAGGAGTTGAACCAGAGAAAGGAGAGACTCTGGAAAAATCCACCGTCTTTCTCCACGGTAGAGAAGGTTTACTGTCTAATATTAGTCAAGTTTTGTTTTGTTTTGTTTTTGCCTGCATGCACTTTGCTTGTTAAATACACAGTTCTTTTTTCACATCCCTCCAAGAAGATTTTAATTCCGAGCCTTGGGTGGGGGGAGGGGCTGTAATGCTGCCTTTTTAGAGGAGACACCCTTTCGGAGTCTCCTCCCAAAATTTGTCTCAAACTGGGACACCTCCCCATCAAGCAACAAGAGGAGAAGCCAGGCTTTTCCAGACCCTTAGTGGCACAAATGTTCAACATGCAGAACACCACATTTCACAGGTTATGGCTGCCTGCAGGTAACAACACCAAGGCAAGGTTTTGCGCACCAGCAGTTCAAGCAGGAGGGCATGGCAAGGAGGTTCCATGTGGCTCTCCAGGCACGTGGCAGGGAAGGGCCACGGAGCAGGACAGGGCTGCACCCCTGTCAGTGCCTGGTCCATGTGGGTTATGGGGCTGTTCTGGGTATGAATGTGTGGTCACAGCCGGAAGCTGTTGGGGAGCAGAAGGCTGCAGTAACAGCCATGACCTGTTCCAGCCAGTCTCCCTCTTTCAAATGCTCCCCACGCCTCCTCAGCCTTTCAGTGAGACTACTCCCAGCTAAACCTACTTATGGCTTTGGAGCAGCTGACAAACACTGGTAGGAACTGCAAGCAAGTCACAGCTTCAGCATTACATCATATCAGGCACATAACAGAGCTTAAATAGCACAGAAATCTGAAACTGGCCGTGGTGATCTTTACAGAACTGCACTCAGATGAAGCAGGGCATGAGAACCACGTCCTTCTCATGAGCTCATTTCCAGGTAATGGACCTGACTGGGGTCATTTGGGAATGTTATCTATTCAGTGCCATCACAACCTCTGGGATCTCTCTCCCTCTTTCTATGGCACAGCCTGTGTGGATTTCAGGCTCTTTGCATGAACTTTCCCCTTCACATGCTATAGGGTGCTGGGGAGAGGTTGGTAGCTTAGGGAATAGAACAGTGTTTGTAGATATTCTGAAAACCCTTCCAGAGTATAAATGTCTATCACGTACTTGCATCTAACTACAGAAGATCCAGTTTGGCATCCTACATGATCCCTCCTGGGTCTGGCTCCTGTATCCACCAATAGCTCATGGGTTTTATATTATTATAAAATAATGATAATAGGTTCTGTAGCACCTGCACTGCTGAAAAGTGAAGAGAACACAAACAAGGGAAAAGGGGCAGGCACAGGAAATTAAATAAATTAGAACCAAAACCTGAGAGGGAATGTGAAGAACTCCTCTAAGTATGAGTCTAACTACAAACAAAAAGGGGTAGCAGGAGGTCAGTCTTTATAGAGTGTCACAAAAATTTGTGGATTCCCTTCTGCCTTCAGTGACCAGTAGATCTATGAGTTTTAAGCAGCACATAGGAGTTTCATCTTACATTTGAAGAAAGGGTTATTTGCCCAACCTCTGACAAATACAACCAGGTGTAAGGCAATCCATTTGTCAAATCTGTATATCACAGAATATTCAGTGTTCATTTTAGCCCTCTTGATTTCTACAGTCTTTCTCTTTAATGCTTTATTTAATTTGCTTTACATGCAATTCCCGTTTGCTATTTTGAACCTGATGGCTGGGGGTCCTCTCTTTTGCTTCCCTCCATAGCTTTGATTGTCATTTTAATTCCTTCTGTAGAGTATCTGTGACCCCAACTAATACACTGAAGGCCAAATTGTCCTCTAACATTATTTTGTCAACCTCCTTTCCAAGTTCCAGTCAAACCCAGCCTTGTATCTTTGCCTGTCAGCCGATGTCCAGATTGAATTAGAAAACACTCTTTCCAGATTTAGAAATATATTTCCTCTACTTAATGCGATCTTGTCTGTGTCTGGGTAATTAAAATCATCTATTACTACCACTCAGGTTCATTTACATGTTTTATCTTTTAAAATTTATGCAATAATTACATAAAATACTATGCTCCAACGGGCCAGCTGGATGGAGTACAAATAGTATGGCACATCCTATTATGGAAATATACCTCCAGCAATGAGTACTGACTCGACCAATTCCAGACTTTGCTACGATCACAACTGAACAATCTTCCACAAATAAATCAATATATATTTGTTTACATAACTGCTTCTTTCCTCTAAGACAGTAAAAAAAATTCTGATGGGGCATTCCTGAAGATAAGAACCTCAGAAAGAAGGCATTGTCCGGTCTTCTCCTCCCATCCTAAGTGAGAAAGTAGAAGTATTGGAAAAAGCCCCCCCAGGCCCCCACATCTGGGAGACAAATAAATGTGGTAGCGAAGTACCCAAAGATGACAAACACAACCTTGGAAAAAACCATAATTTTCCCACAACTGTTGTTTGCCCAGGTTCCAAAGGTGCAATAGGAATATATTTTATTCCATTTGAAGTAATTAACTGCTATTATCAGCTTCAGTGTCTGCTTGCTTTTGAGATCTTCATATTAAAACAGCGTGTGATGAAGTTCTTTGTACACTGCTAACAGTAATTTAAGGGCTGGCCTTTTTTGTGTGAGGAGATTTTTGTAAAACTAGACTATTTCAGTAATCAACATGAAAAGATACTAGAATAATAAAATTCTTAAATGTTCAATTTCCTGGCATTACAGTTTTATTGTGAAATATAATAAATTATTTCAATTTTTAATGAGACCTCCTTGCTCTCCAGCACTAAAATTTTAAAAATATTTTTCCATACATGTAGATAAACTGTAAGTAATTTGATTTGACAAGGCACAAAAGGTAAAACCATCTAAGCAACCTTAACTATCGAGTTACACATGAGACAATGCACCACATTTGAAGGGACTGAAAATTTTAGACTTTTCTTGAAAATAAATCAGCTGAGAAGATTATGACAGGTACACTCAGTCTCTTTTCTTAGGCACCCCACTCCATTCTTTCAGCTGCACACACTAATGAAAGAACAGGAAAAGATCTCTTGTGTTGAACCATTCAGCTTTGTCAAAATATTAAAAGATCCCAGTGCATTGCAGTATGAGTGTCTTTCCAAAGCAGGAAAATATCTTTCCTGTGGACTTAAACCTCTTCAAGCAGGAAAACACTGCCTGGGACAGGGAGCGTGTGAGATGCAGAAAGTTTGTACCCTGGAGCTGAGGCCAATTTTGTTTCTGAAGGCTGATCCAAGTGCCTGCAGATCCATCTGCTGAGTGCGGCAGTGGTGGGACATGGCAGCTGGAATGGCTGTAGCTGTTCCATTAATATGTGCTTATGTTTCACCAAAGGGCTGCTAGTTAAAATATGCATCTTGTTCTTCCTCAGCTCCTCTCCTTCAAAGGCACAGCTATTCATCCTCCATTCCTTTTACAAACATGTGATGAATACAGATCCAAATCCTACTGCTTTTCTCAAGATCTGATATTCCTGACATCAAATCTCAAGGATCAAAGTAAAACATTCATTAAGTCTGCCCAGCAATGCCATAATGAAATGGAATATGGTGCTTTAAACATCAAAAAACACCTTTCTCATGAGGTAAAGGAACATTCACTTCTCTTATTTACCTGATGGCTTGAGATGTTGTAAGAAGTTATACCAGTCTGGGAAATGCAAATAATGTTTAGATATCTTAAAATACGAAGGAACAGACTGCTTATTGAGTAGCTGAGCTTTTATTTCCTTACCAAAGTATGCCATCATGCTCTGGGTCCTCAGGGAAGTGTCTCCAGGAACCATAAAAAATGCAATTCCTGGAACTAAGGATTTCAATATTTCATCTCTCTAGTGTTCAAGAAAACAACCTTTACAGCAAATGTAAGCCTGCGTGTTAAGTACCATTTGACACTTGAATACAGTTGATTTTTTGTGTCATTTTTATTAAATCTACACAGGTTGTAAATAAATACTTATATAATGTGGTAGTGTGAAGATGAGGTGAACCACAGAAACCTACAACTAATTTTCAAATATACGAATTATTTCATGATACCAATAAATTTCTTTCATAGCATAAATGATGGGGGGGGGGAGAAAACTTGAACATTGTATTTTTCTCTTCAATAAACATTTATGAAGAGAATGAGGACAAGGCTTTGCACATGCAGACTGTTAGGTATGCAGATAGAAGCCAGTTATAAATATGAGCAGTGACATCTTACAGCAGCGTGTGGGGGGAACATCCTGGGTAATCAATTTAAGCTGACAGCCAGTATCACGAGACACGTGATATTAGCTACAGTGACAGTGTTATCTGGGTGAGAGAAGGGTCACTTTCCATTAGGAAACCCTATTTTCCAGAGATTTGGAACCTGACACAATAATTGCTAAAACTTGGCATTAAAAAAAAGTTTTCCATTCCCTAGCATAATTTCCCCTTGAAGAACTGATGACCAAAACTGAGATGGCTATTTTAGGATGGTTGAAGACAGAGAGGGGAAAACCCCACCCATTAGAGCAATATCAGGGGTCTGTTTGCTTTCCATTAGCAAAGGGAGCTGCAGAGTACTGAAAACAACAAATGCTTGGAAATTTTCAGTTAAAGCCAGCTCATGGTATAGGCAATATAGTGCCCAGCATAAGGGGACTGTGTACTTTGTACCTAAAGAGGTGAAAATGGAGCCAAGCAAGGAGGGGAAAGAGAGGCTGCATCCCTCCACTGCTCACCCACAGTCTCACCTCGTCCCCCCGTTTTTTTTGCTCCTTCTCAAAGACCTACTCTACTGTGGCCACAAAATCACTGCATTGCCAATAAATCACTGCACAGGTTGTCCAGATGCTCAACTCTGTGAGGCAGAACTTCATCTCCAGTGCTCAGAACCAACAGTCTTACCTGCTTTTTAAAGCAGCCTGGATCAAGGCTTGGAGAACTGTAAAAGGAGATTATAAAGGGGCACTACCAGAGAGAAAGTTTATCACCCAAAGAGTAAAACAAACGTGACAGATGTGATGAGAGAGCAAGAGATAGGAGGGCTGCTACCCCCAGTGATGGGCCTATTAATTGCAATATGGGGAGATTAAGTGAGCAGCCAAAAGGTCAGGCAGGAAGACCTGGTCTCACGACACCCCATCCAGTGCCATATCCACTAGACTTTCCTTCCTCCTGAGGCACAGCAGAAGGGTTTTGGGGTTTTTTTTCTTCTGAGAAAGGACTACAGAAATGGTTCTGCATTTGCCATGCAGCCCTGCTGCTCACAAAGCTTTCCAAGCTGTCACCACAGCAAATATACATAATTTACTATTAATTTAGTTCCGAGATACATCTTTTTTTTTAACTCTTTATGCTTATAAGGATTTTTAACTCAGAAATGCTCACTTTAAGAAGTAAACAGAGTATTTTCTATTGCTGAAACCTGTAGGCAGTTAAATTTTACTCAGGCTGCTATTGATTACTATCAGCTGAGGGATTTAAGGAGGCCTTGTTTAATGTGCACTTTTAAAGATAAGAACCTGGTGAGGAAAAGCATCTGCAAGTTCAGAGAGTGGCTCTGAAGCCACTGCAATTGGGCTGTAAAACTGACAAAAGTAGGGTCTGTTAATGAGACTTTTGGCAAATCTGCTAATCCCAACCAAAATTTAAAGCACCTTCTCATCAAAACATCAGCTTTTCTGGTCCTAGTCCTAAGCAGATCTTGTAAATGTTAAAAACAGTAAATAAAGAAGTAGTTTTTTCTGGACTTTCCAACAGCTCCTTAAAGTCCTGAAGTTGCTTTGGCTCCTAAAAATGAACAGAAGGATCCAGGATATTTTGTTCCAAGTAGTTTGTTCAGCCCTGTCCTTACATTGCTGGGCTGCTGTCCTCAGCTGCTGAGCTGAATCCTGCTCCAGACTGTTGCCACTATGTTCCCCTTGGATACTTTAGCTGAAACTCATCCAGCTGGAATTTGGAAATATAATAGGAAAAAAGTGGGGGGGTTTGTTTGGTTTTTTTCCTCTCTAACTTCTGCATGAAATAGAGTTTGTTTTTCCTTTGAAGAGAGAAAATGGAGGTATAGTCTGATATTACAGGGAGTGTGAAAAACAACTCCATTCACATCCTGTAATATATAAACAGGACTGAGTGTGATTAGATAGTGATTCAAAAAAGTAACTCATAAAGACACTGACACATGTTGAAAGGTCAATGCTTAGCTTGCCACTTGTGCCCAAAATTTTGGCGAAAATACTGGAATTCGTCACTACCTCAGCAATTAGAGACTTGTTCCACCTCTTAAGTAGACGGGGAAAGAAGCAGGAAAAAACTGCAAGAAGACCTTACATTTTTGAGATGCCATGGAATTACTGAGCTGCCCCACCCAAGTTTCCTTAGAACCTGCAAAGAGCAGGAAAGTTCAGCGTCAGACAGACGATTTCTTTTCTTTCTTTGTGTTCAGCCTCCAACATGCGCTTCTCTGTCTTGACTCAGGCAAGAGCTGTGCAAAACTACTAACATGGCTTGTAACATTCTCTGAATTTCTGAATTTTGAACAGGAATTAGTGACCAAGATTACCAGGTATTGTAATGATTTGAAATTTAGCAAACATGTGTCACTTGGAGACAATGAAGTTCATGAAGATGTTCAGCCATTTTTCACACTGGATATTTAATATGGAGATAAGCTTCAGCTGGGAGATGTATATACCATTAATAACACTGCTTGGGAGTGGTTAGGGGAAAAAAAATCCAAAAGATAAGCCCACAGAAACTAATTATGCTGTTCAATTAATGGTTCTGGACCAGTTCTCATTTGGTTTAAAATCAGCATCACCCCCTGGAGTTACATCAGATGCAGACCCAGCCCCAAATCCCTTTTCCTTCACTTGATGAATTACTTCTGTTCTCAGTCTTCACAATTACAGCAGTTCATTTATTTTGCTAGATCTATTTTAATTTACCTGTGAAACCAGGGCTTCCTCAATCTCTGTTACCATAGTGGTGTCACATTAACACAGTTTTTAAAATGTAAATTGATTTGTTTTGATTGATTTTGTCTGACCTTTAAAAATGAGTAAGAGTATTTCAATGGTGAAATAAACTACAACTGGGGAGTCTGAACACTCTAAAATACAACAAATGTGGATGGATTTGCTTAACAGAGCAGAGAGCTTGAGAAAGTGCTCTCTGGGCTGACAAGCAGAAGTTTTGAAAGCTCTTAGAGTTCAGAAGACTGCAAAAAATTAACAGGGAAAAACCCCCTGCAGTTACGTGCAGTTGTTTTGCAGTGTCTTTTAGGGACATATGAGCAGTGCCAGCAGGGCATATTCTCTGCTCTGAAGATAAGCAGGTCACTCCTGTGCATGGTGGATACTTCCAGAACAAAGGAAAACCACTGTGTTGAAGAACCTGGCCTCTGCTCTACATTTCCTGTTGCTCTCCATTTCCTCTATAAAGCCAGAGACAGTGAAACCTCACAGAACAGAAAAGGAAGGAAAATATGGAGGTAATTAAAAATATTAAAATATTTTCCATGGCAGAGAGAAAATACAGGAAGGAGTTTTGCAACCAGTAAACACACTGCCTTAGCTTTTCAAACAAGTGATAAAACAAAGAGAAAGCAGGCAATAAAAGGTACACTGAATGCACAAAACAGCAACAGCCAAGGATGAGTGTGTAAAAGGAAGTGGAGCCAGGGGATTTCAGGTTATTAAGGAAGAAAAACCAGAAATCCTGTGAAGGAGATAGGCCACCAATCTTCATTTTGATTTCTAGCAAATGTCTGGAACAAACTGTCCCCTGGAAGCTGAGTGGATAGGCAGCACATATAGATTTGTCATGAGCAAGCTGTGTCACATCCATCCAACTTTCTCTGACCAGATCGAGGGCTGTGTGAGTGAGGGAGAAGCAACAGGCATATTTGACCTGAATAACGCTTTTGACACTATCTCACAACATTCTCATTAGCAAGCTAGGCAAATACTCTCTTAATGAAATTGGTATGAGAGGGGTGAAAAAGTGATTGGAAATCTATACTTACCAAGTACTTATCAATGGTTCATTATCCAAATGGAAGGGTGTATTGAGTGACATTCTGCAGGAGTCTGTCCTAAGTCTGCATTTATTCAATATTTTCATTAACAGGGATGATGGAATAGGAAGTATGTTTATTAAATTTGCAGAGGATATGGAGCAAGAAGGGACTACAGGCTCATTGAAAATTCAAAATGAACTTGTCTATTGAAGGGACATTCTGAAAATTAGAGGGAAGATGAATGGAATGAAGTTTGTTAGGGAGAAAAAGCAAAGTAAATAATATTTTGACAGGAATGACCAACTGCACCTAAACTGAGCAGGGTGAAAATAGGCTTGGCAACAATTTTATGGACAAAGACCTTGGGGTTATAGCAGATCAAAGGTGGCCATGAGCCAGTGATGTCATTTCTAGTTCAGGCAGGAGGGCTGTGAGGAAGCACATCAGTAATTCACATATCTGAGTCAGCACTATGAAAGGTTCTGTGAGATTTTGGTTGTATTAGAGCACAGTGCTCAGAGAAAGATGCTGTGCAAGAAGCAGCAGCAGGACTGGGCACAACCTACACTAACACAACCAGCTCTGTGTGAGCACAGAACTGGGGCTCTTTGTGTTACTGAAGAACTTCAGCACTTAAGAAGACCAAAGCTGTTAGAGATAAGATAAATATGGTTTCCATGTCCCTGATGGCTGGAACTGGAACTAATGAGTCTAAATTGTAGATGAGGAAAATTCCTGTTAGACATAAGGGAAATTTTAATGGTAAGGAGAGAAAAACTCTCAAATAGACTTCTGGCAATGTTATTGAATCTTCAAAATAATAGTTATAGGTAAGGTGGACAATCAAGAGTTAAAAATAATGCAACCATAGATGACTTGCTCAGGGAATTAGGTGATGAACCTTCCCTTCCAGCCCTGTCATCTTATCAAGTGAAGTTACAGACGTTCTAAAGAGGTGGGGCTGGGCTAAAGGAAATGACAATGTCTGGAGATGTAATTTGGGTGAGTTAAGGGCTCTCCTGTGCTGAAATTCAAAGAACTGGACTATGAAATTTTGAGAACAAATATAAAAATTTATAGCTAATGCATCTTTATGATTGTGAGTCCCTATATGTAAAGAAAGAGTGAGGAAGGAAAATCGAGTACCTAGAGGCCAGACATTCTGATCTAGTTTGTAAAATGCTTAAGAATAAATTCTGAAGGGAAGAAAAACAAAATGAAACACAGAAAAGGTTTCATTGAAGGTAAGTTGTATCAAACTCAGGCTTCTCACTCAATAAGAAAGTTACTTTTCTCTTAGGAAGAAACATCTCCTCCGCTCAGCACCTAGGAAATTAATAGTTAAACTGAGCAAGCTGGAGATGAAAGCAAATCATTTAATTAGCAAGGAACTGACTGAAGGGGATATGACAGTGGATTAGAGGAAGTTTTTAGCAAAGCTCCAGAAGGATAAGTCTTGGGACCACTTTTCACTAGGTGGTCTGGCTCTAAAAGTGTAAGACTTTGCTGATGACATAGGGTTGAGAGGCATCACTGAGACACTGGAAAACAAAGAAAGAACTGTAGTAGTATGAAAAATGCTAGAAATGGAATGTGGTTTCGTAGCCAAGGCGCATGTCATGCACATGGAGACTGATGAGAGAGCTGATTAGAGAGTTCATGAGCTGGACACAGCAAAGAGGAAAATGCTCGGGGATTTCAGAAGAAAAAAACATTCTTCAGTGAGTCATTAATGTGTTGTGGACTGAGCAAGAAGAGCAGCTGAAATAATAGATGGTATCTGCTAAGATATTCCCAGCATTAAGGAGGAAGTATGAGCGCCATTGTGCAAGGCACCGACAAGAACTCAGTCTGAAGCCTGGATTTAAGGAGTGGATGCACTGATTGGGTCAGATAATGGAGAATATATTTTATGAGAGAAGGCTGAAGGAGTTACTCTTTCTTTTGCAAATTTATATAAATTAAAACAGAACAGTAAAAGGAGTGAATTCACACTCAGAGAAGAACTCAGGCCAGTAGCATGGTGATACAAATTCCAGATAAAAAGGTGATTTCAGCTAAAGGACAATGTTAACACAAGACCAATGAAGCATGAACGATTTTGTTTTAGCTATTAGGAAGCTTTCACCTCTGTAACAACATGTTGGTATTGGCAGCTGTGTGGACCTGCTGTTGAATTTATTTAGAGTTTGATCTGAGCAAGGATTCTAAATGGTGTTATATTATGGGATGGCAACTTGACTTTCCCTTTGCACTTCCCAACTCTATGCTCCCACAAACTCTTCCTTAAGTGGGTAGAATAAGCAAAGGGGAAGAAATGTTGGGATGTGTGGCTTAGAAAGAAAGAATGATGTGGTGATATTGTGGTTAAGGAGTTGCATTGTTTTAATCAGTATGAAATTCCTCCCTACCCTGACAGTCCCTCAAATTTGAATTCCTTAAACACTGGAAGGACATGGCCTAGTCCATATAACAGTGGGTTCTGGAGGTCTCAGGGCAGTCATACTTATGAAGGGAGGGAACATCAAACATCACAGCCTTGCTTCCCTTTGTGTCCCAGTGTAAGACGTGTTGTGAGCAGCCTTGTGAAAAAATAGCTGTTCTCAAATTAGTGAGAATGGGAAAATGTGTTACTTAAAAGCCAGATGGCAGTCAAAATGCCAATCAGAGCAAGTCCTGATTTCTGCTAATGCACTGTCATACATTGCCATATGCACAAGTACCAGTCTAGATTTCCTCCACAAACCAATAATGAGCTATTTCCTGTTAATTATTTAGAGTATGTAGCTGATTACCTAAAACCAGCCCTCACTGCTGCTCAGTCAGACAGCTCAGACTTTCAAATACAAGAGGAATAAATAACACAAGGTAAGTATCTAACGTAATAACCAGCTTATGTCCTACTTCACTTATTAATATGTTTCCACATGTAAAGGCAAACATTATTATTGCTTAGAGAGTAAGTGTTCCAGAGCAATAATGCCAAGCAAACAGACTTGTGTCACACACGTGCAGCAACACCAAATAAGAAGGGATTTGATCATGGTCAAACTGAGCACTTGGCCAGAAATCCAAACGACATTTATTTTGGAAGCTTTCTAACAGCTGTCCTGCTGGGTCCACTTTATGATAAGTGTCTCTAATATGTGGCAGTGCTGGTCAAACACCAGAAATAATCTGTTTGCTCTTTCCAAATATTCCAGCCAGCTGGTCAGAGAATAAAGGAATTTCATAATAAGATTCATAATTTCCCTCTGTCTTCTG
This sequence comes from Pomatostomus ruficeps, assembly GCA_013400735.1. NCBI lineage: Eukaryota > Metazoa > Chordata > Aves > Passeriformes > Timaliidae > Pomatostomus > Pomatostomus ruficeps. Next base: position 132,156 of record VYZT01002578.1, read on the forward strand.
TATGGACATATTTTGGCTACATTTAATTCTATCTTATTTAGTACTATGACATCAACACATATTTATATTTTTAATATAAATGATGAACTTTTAATGTAACAATTACACAGACAATATTTTGCCTATTGTGCTTAACATACACATGTTAAAAAAAAAAAGTCTTCAGAGTAAGAGAGAGTAAGTTTTCAAAGTATATCTGTAGTTAAGAAATATGGGAATGTCCAGTGTCTTTGGACTTCAGAAATTCTGTAGTGCATATGCCAACAGCATGACAGCATAGAAATGTCCATACCAAGTCAAAATAAAAATCCATCGAGCCCAATAGTGTCTTCAGGGATGGCCAGGCCTAGATGCTAATGCAAGAAACAAGACAGTTGTAAGCTGGCCTAAACTCTCCACATCAGCATCAATCAAAGTAAACAGGCTGGGAACACCAAATGAAATAAATGGGAAAAGTAGTGTGAGAAGATCAAAACTAAAAGTCAACCCCCCCCCCCAAAAAAAAACCAAAAGAAATGGAAAAGAAAATATAAAAATATTAAAAAGCCAGGATGGGCCTACACTCCTTAAATTACATCATGCTGAACTCCCCCACCCCCCAATTGTACTCTGTGTCCAGCATATTTTCTTTTAAATCCTATAAAAAACCCCCAAATCCTTATGATATCCTAGCAATCACCCCAGAGGCCTATTAGCAACCTACCCGAATTCACTTCAAGGCAATACTCCTGTAACAGAAATCAGCTGTCTCATTGCTTCTGTGCAAGCCAGCACACTTGGATTCAATCAGAATACTATTTGCTCAGAAAGCTGGGAAAATCGGTTTATTGCTCCTGAAGCCTGTAACAAGGCTGTCACACCTCTCAGACGCACAGAGCATAAAGCCAGGAGCACAAAAATGACTCACGCCCTGCACAGGTTCCAGATACCCTGTACATACCTCTGCTAAATCCTGTGCTCAGCAAAGGCATCCAGGTTTATCCTGATGCAGTGGACGCTGTATTTTCCAGGGTAGCTCATCATTGCTGTATCCATCCTTAAGGTATTGCCCTGGTTCTACCCATGCCCTCTCTGCTTTTCCAGTGTTATCTTTAAATCACAGACATCAGAACCATACCTTGTCCATAGTGATAGCCTGACCAGTGCCAGAGGCGGAGGTAAAACCACCCCATTGCTCCTACCTCTCTCCCCCTGAGCATAGAGCCATGGCTCTTGTTGGACCTTTTTGCCACTGCAGCAGAATCATCCACATTTTTCCCCTGTCAAGGGATTTTTAAACCCTGTCTATCATGAGATTTGAATTTATGACAGAGTTCAATGCCAGTTGGCTTCAACGGTCATTGAATTGCACTCTGGAGGATTCCTGAGTTACAAACAGCAGAATGAATTGGAGAACTGCATCCCCAGAGACTGGCTCTAAGACAGTCTTATGTCTTCCCTTGGCTGCAAAGCTGCACAATGGACAAATAATTTGTACTACTGTGGGAGAACTGTATTCCAGTAATCAGGTTTTCAGCTTTATAAAGCCAGGCCTTCACCTTGGCTTCAGAAGAGAAAAAAATTAAATAGTGAAAAGTTTTCATTCAAATCATCAGTACATATGTACAAAAGACAGAACTCTGATTTACACAAAAATTGTATTTCACTCTTAGGAAAGGGAAAAGAAAAAAGTCTGATCTGGAACCTGCTGAGTTTCCCCAGCCAAGAGAGCAGAAATAGAAGATGTAGGCACAGAGACTTTGCAACTCTGCAAGTGCCTTGTGAGTAGTTATTGAAGGAAAGGATTTTGTGAGAAAACTGGAATCTGCTCATTACGAGCTAAGTAAAATCTTCTTCAGCTGAAGCCAACTGCAGTTTAATTTAAACTGCATTCATGCTGACAAAAGCACAGTGGCTAAATTGCTCGCAGTAATCATACCTTGCTTGTGTGCTTTGCTTACAGATGGTCATTAATATCATAATGATGACCTGTGACAGACGGGCTGCAGTGTCTACAACTATCCTGTTTAGTTTAGCCAGGATGAATTATCCAGCTGTGATTCAGCACTG
>VYZT01002579.1:0-37986 GCA_013400735.1 Pomatostomus ruficeps
AGGAATCAGTATTAAGGAAAGCAGAACAATCTCCTCTCCACCTGCCTGCCATTCCAAGGTGACAGTGTAACTGCAGTACCACTGGATATGGTTAGTTCCTGTGACTGAACCTGAGACTTAGCTGACATATGGACAGGAGAGAGGAAAAAGCAAGCCTTCAGTCCCAGGTGATAGAGATTCTGGGCACCTTCTCCTTCTTGTTCTGGTTTCTTGAGGACAAGTGTGCCGCAGGCTCCATCTGGTTCTGTAATAAAAGATAAATTATTAAAATAAATAAAATATTGATGAGATGTTCTATAAAACAGAGGGTCTTTAAAGTATTGATTAAGAATTGAGAAAGTCATAATGAGTTTTATCTGCAGAAATAATTGGGAAATAATTTTTGTGTAGTACCTCTCTTCATGGAGCAGGTAAAAGGCAATATTTAAGCCCTGGACTTGACTGTCAACTGTATAGTTTATACACCATCCAAACACAAATTTTTACAAGGTCATTGTCTTGTCCATCCAAGAGCCTTGTAACACCTCATAAACAGTAATAAAACCGGTTTCACAATAGCATTAAGAAATAATTAATCACCACTATAGTACGGACAGGACCAAGTAGGAAGATCCACTTTCCACATCCTGCAGTGTATGTTTCACCTGATAGCTTTCAAAACCACATAGAATCAAGAGAGAAAGATGTGTAAAAGCAAAAATACTGATCTCTTAAATGGTTAAAAGCAACGAAGTAGTTCTTCCTTAAATAAAGAATAAATACCTATTATTGGTTTTGGATTAGAAAGGTATGACCTATTCTAGGTTGGTTCTTCAGAGTGAGCTGAAACATACATGCTTAGTAATACCTCTAAAATTGCCAAATGTACATGGTGATTTTGGCATTCATGCAATCTTTGTAATCTGCTCCTAGTGGGAATCTCATCAGGCTGATGTGTTTAGGTGCTTACAAAGTGACATCATGTGCTTCCCTCTGTTGGGATATAACTTCTCTGGAGCTTCCATTTTCATGACTTTTTCCTCACAGGAAAGAGTCCTGCATTCTCTGATTCAGCACCTGCACAAATCCTTTCCCAGACTCCAACTATGCAGGCAAGTTGTCCTCAAGCTCAACCATTTGGGACAGATTGCAATGAAAATCAGTTGTGGGTAGACCCAGTACTTCCAGCTCTCTTTTAGCCCCCTCTCTTCCGTGGGTCCTCTACAGCTTTTGGAGAAAGGCACCTTCAGGGAGTGAGTCAGTCTTACCTAAGATCTAAATCAAAAGCTTGGCACTTCTAGAGGGTGAATCAGACCTTAGCTGGGCTGAATCACTCCCTGCAGCTGTCTATCAATCTGACCAGCTGGCTAAATCTCCCAACTGTGGTGCCTCTGAACTGCCTCCAGACTGGCTTTTTTTGTGCTTGCTTAGTCCCACAGTTAATCAAAACTTCTCCTATAAAATCCTGCATTTCTCCTTTCTGTCTCTCACCCAAAGCTTGCTGGTCTGCATGTGAAGCACTGGACTTTGTATACCCCACCATGATTTCCTGATTCCTTGCTTTTATTGCTGAGGTTTTCCAGCTGCCTCATCCATCTGCAGAGCCATGAAGGAACTAGTTCTCCTAGTAGGGTTTGGTCAAATAATTCTCTTGAGGTATTTTCAGTTGAATAGGTTATTACTTCAGTTAATGACCCACTCTTGCTCCACCTGATAGATCCATGGCAGGCCCTGTCAATTTTTGGTATTTTTCTACATATTGTGGTGATTCCCAAAACAGCAGTTATTTACTGTGATCCACAAAATAAGCAGAGGCCCAGCCTATCACTGATTTAAAACTGACTTTCTATGAACCTGATGTCACCGCACTCATTCATAACATGTCAGAATTTACTTCACCCTCTTCATAATTCATTAGCTCCTGTTTATGGGTCACTTGTAATCTATTAGAACACCTGTTAATAGTGCCATTAAATGCCCTCTCTATAACTTGCAATGGAATATTCCATACAGCAAGATGTCAGATTTAGAGGAAAGGAGTAGCAGAGGTAATACAGCCCTTCTGAAATACTGGTGTGGAGATGTCAAGGTCCATATAGTAGAATAGGTATGTCTAGTTAGGGTTCTCTTTTTTTAGGGTTGCAAAGCCTGGGGCACAGATCCACGAAAATATTTCCACTGCAAACACTGATCATAGCAGTGCCTGACTTTCAAACCCTTCATTCCTGATTTAACGACACTTTGGAAGGTTGGGTGCTAAGGAACAGAACTCACTAGAGCCAGCATGCTGAGAAGAGAGCTACTTAAATTAGCCAATAGGAGAAAACAACAGGAGGGATGAGTTTTAAATCACGTCTCTCTTGGTTATTGAATGCCTTAATTTGACTTCATGGAGATTAGTTTGCAGGCTACACTGCCTATGCAGGGAGGAAAGAGTTTGAAGGCTCTTTAGCAAAGGCATGCTGAAGCCAAATCATTAGAAAACAGGAGTAAAAAATCAAACTGGAAGCAAAGAGCATGTTTTAAAGAATCAGGATAATTAACTGCTGGATTAGCTTATCAAGGGATATAACACATTTTCCACCTACTGAGTGGCATCTTTCTGAATTTCTCCATCAATACTGAAAACAACTAAAATGCACGCGTATGGTTCAGGAATTACTGGGTGATAATGTTTGTCAGGAGCTTAGTGCATATCACCATAATCTACTATCTCCTGTCTTTTACACAATCTCCTTTTACCAGGGCTAAATTTGGCCTCACTCCTGTTCCTGAGTGCTCAGTGATGTTTTGATATAGAATAATGTGAGTTAGAAATCATATCAGCTTGTCTTGTCATCTCTCTGCAGCCATTGCAGGATTGTCCTTTATTTTTCTGTTCATTAGTACTTTGACCTGGGCTTTTTTTTAAATGTATTAATTGTTTCTATTGTTTCCCCTGGGATTATTCAGCAGTCTATTAGAGCTCATTACTAGAAGATTTTCAAAATACAAAGTTGTCTTTCAAATCCTCTGCTCACCTTCCTGTCATTTCTTTAAAGTCACACCTCCTATGGATCCAGCTCTCTCTCTCACTGATTATTTTTTTGTTAGAGACACACTAGCCATAGATAGTCAACCAACACCTCTTATGCAATTCAAATTTACCTCTCATTCTGCATCTGGGAGCCTGGTCCACATTCATTTTTGGTCTTGCAGTGCCACAACAGGATCCCTAGGAAAACCCTATGACCAGCTGTCTGCAGTCCACTCTCAGTGCTTCCCCTCTGTGTCCTCTACAGGGTACATGTGCTGCTGACTGTGACCACCTGAAGCTTTGAGTTATGTGATGTAGAGGATCAGGAGAATTAGCCTTGCTTGGTGGATGCTGCTTTCCTCACAGTTTAACCAAATTCTGTATGCTGGGGCACACGTTTGGTACAAAATGAACCCCATCAAAACCAACAGCCTGATTTTAGCCAAATTAGATCTTTTAATCTCTTCTGTATGGTTGCATAACCTCAGGTGGAAGAAACTTGTAATCACATTGGCTTTTCTCTTCAGTGCATTGCATTGCAGACTCGTAACTCATTTATTCATTCCCATCATCCATCTCTCACCAGTCAGTTCTTCAAGTATTTCCCTTTCCTCAAAAAAATTTCGTTTCAGATGAGTTTTCCCCTGTGTGCATTTTCTCAGGCTGAATCTAATTTTGTTTTATTTTCAAACTCTATTTCTTTCTCAGCTTTGACAGTTACGGGGCAAGTACAAGAAGCTACATGGAATTAAATGCAATCTACACTACTCTGTTCTCCTTGGGATTTGCAACAATTCCTGGGTTTGTATAACCTGTGAATGTAATTAACTCAATCTTTCTTTTGGATTAGGGTTATAACTACTCAGTGAAGAAATGGCCATAGTGAGATCTGAATAGATTTAATCTCTCAACTAACAGAGGGATTTTCTTTCTAATAAGAAATTATTTTAGCATTATGTTTATTTACGTGAGATTCTTAGGTCTGTTTTTATGTGACACAACAACATTTTCTGTGTGAACTGAAAGCAAACCTATTTCCTTTTTTCCCCCACTAATTCTGCCTTGAAGTGAGAAGTTATTAGATTTGTAAGCCTGATGCACACTGCAAAATGTCATGTAATCATAATTTCTTGTGACTTTGTTATCAGATTTGTGCTTTCAGGGTTGTTGATTTGTTGGGTTTTTTTATTTCTCCCTGAAGGGGAGGGTGGGTACAATGTCAGTGATGCCAGCAGCTAGTCCTGCAGCCATCCCCTGCGACATCAGCTATGCTGAGTCCTGTGCCCAGAGCCACCAGCAGCCTGATTTGGCAGAGAGGTGCTGCTGAGCTGCCGTGTCAGAGCCAGCAGAGGGAGCAAAAAACATTGTGTTTGGGAGCAGCGTTTAGGGTTTTACGCATCTGTTTAAGTGAATAAAGTTTTCCTTTTTACTCTCAAAGGGATGTTTTTCTTGCTCTTATACCTATATTAAAATTGTCTCACCTACGAACTTCCTGCTCCTTCCATAGGACTGTCCAAACCTTTAGGGCTGTAGGCTGTAGAAAATTAGAGTCAGCTGCTATGTCCCATCTTACATCTGTGGGAGCAGCATGAAATGGAAGTAGTGCTGTAGTACCAGTGGTAAATCTTATGCAGCTGCTACGGAGCAAAAATACATGGAGACTGGGAAAGATGATGACTGAGCGTATTGCAATGTGCAGCACCACGTCTCAGGTCCCCTTTGATGTTTCTTAGAACTCTGTGTACACCAGCAGTAACAAGTGAGCTGAGCAGTGCTGAAGGTTGCTGAAACTCCTTCTCCACACTCTAGAATTTCGGTAGCTGGGGACAGAGGCAGCCTGCCAGTGCAGCACTGGACATACCAGCAGACTGGGTGGAGGTCCTGTGTTTATGCCTGGCCATGCAGCCACAACAGCCTGGATTTGATCTTGTGCTCCCTATTGTGCACATTGCAGACATCTTTTAACATCTTAGACAGCTCTTTGAGGTGAAGGTCACCTTGCTGCCTTACTGTCTAATGCTGAAGGCAGCAAGGTCCCTATACCTAATGGGGAAATAATTATTATAATTAAAAGTATGCAATCACCAGTTTGGTTACCTTAACAGGCGGTCAGCCTCTGATCCTGAGATTCATGATGGTTTTGCTACTAAGTAAACTCATATATTCAGTAAAGATCTGCCCTTCGTTCTCCTCATGAGAACTGGTGACTAAAGGCTTCTACCCATTAGGTGACATGAGGCAAACACAAATACTTTTTCTCTAAACTTTTCAGAAAGTTCATTAAAGGAGCATGAAGTCAAGCCTGGTAGAGTGCAGGATGTGTAGAACTCTGCAAATAATTATTTAAAGTTTGTTATTTGCTGTTCAGAAGTCTGGATGCACATGCTGTGTGTATACTTTGCATTTATCTCCTTTCTACTAAATGCCGTATACTATTGATTGGAGCCATAAACATAACAACTGGTCTAAGCAGAACTGAACAAGCCCTTGGGATTCATGAATACAATTGCAGAATTTTGCCACAGAATTAAGAAAAGCCAAACAATGGATCAATAAGTTAAGAAGCCATTTTGTGCCTGGACATGTTCATGGTGGAAGGATTTCTGGTAGAATTTAGGAAAGCTAACATTGGTTAAAATAGATATGCCTTAGAAAGGTATCCAGGAGAAGACCTGGCCTTCTAGATGAAAGGATAAGGATAGGATATCATAATAACACAATATTGAACAAGGCTGTTTGCTTTCTGGTGATGATTTCCACTGTTCAAATGAATTTCTAAACCTTTAATGAAGTCGGCAATGATTCTGAAAGATGACCTGAAGAAAATTTCTAGAACTAAAGCACTGAGTCCTGACTGCAAATTCAGGTACCTAAGCCAGGTAAATGCTTATTTGATTACAGATCATCATCATCATCATCATCCATGAAAAAGATTCTTTTCTACTTCTGCAAGGCTTTGCAAAATGGCCCAGAAAAAGGTAGGATGAGGTAGACACCTCTATATTTAGTTTTAATTTCTCTTCTTTTGTCACTGTTTTTCTGTTTTTCTCTGGATGACCCACTTCTCCTTTGCTGAAGAGGTATATAAGCTGGAGTATAAAAAGAAGACTGCAAGGTACTAAGAGAAGAGTGGTAAATGCCAGTCAAGCATGAGACATTACTGACACAGAAACTGTGTGAAATAACCTAGTCCCTGAACAGAGATACAGCAATAGAAATAGTAAATGTGAAGCAAAATCCAAATGTAATAAAACTTTTGGCATTTTTCTTGCATGTGGGCTTAAAAAAATACGCATATTCCCCACTTCAAGGAAAAGCTACATTAAATATGTCACAACCTTCAGCTTTTCAGAACACATTTAAAGGATGGAACTGAATGAACACAGTCAAAGTACAGAGTGCTTGGTACAGAAGCAATTAAGGTAGGTTTTTCTTAGGTTCTGAAAATGTGAAATGTGTGAGAAAATAGAAAAATTAACACTTTAACCTCCATAGTCTACCTGGAAAGCACTGCAAAAATTTTAGTTGTATTATTAATAAAATTGATCTAAGCTAGATCATGAGTAGACAAAATCAAATGGATGAGATGAAGATTTCTCCAGGCAGTCTGAACTCTGCATTTATAGGAATCTGGAGAAAGCTGAGGAACAGTGCAATCATCTCTAAAACAGCTAGAAATCTTGACAGAGTAACTGGAAAAAGAACACATGAAAAACAGCTGTAGCTTTCAGTCTTTGCCAAATATGCCCAAAGCTTGATTCCTAACTTCATCTAGTCCTGGTTACTGCTTAGAGATAAATAACACAGGAGAAAAACAATAGTAAAATCATAGAATCATAGAATAGTTCTTCTTCTAAAGGACCTTTAAAGGCCACCTAGTCTAATGCCCCTGCAATGACCAGGGATATCTTCAAGTAGATCAGGCTTCTCAGAGCCCCATCTAACCTGACCTGGAATGTTTCCAGGGTGGAATATCCATCCACCTCTCTGAGCAACCTGTTCTAGTTCAGCTCCAGTACTACTTGGAGCTTCTGGATTCAGAAATTATCAAATTCAAAGTCAGCAAATCACTTCATGTGGCCCTGAGTGTGGAACTACATGGTCTGACCACAGCCATTAGCTCTTGCAGGTTTTCTGGGTTACTACCTGTCACCTTTCATGGCATTGTACCTTGGACTTGTGATAGTGTCTTTTAAAAACCTCTGGTATCGGCCACCACGTGGAGTTTGATGGGATGAGGATTTCATTCACACTGCATGGTGTTCACAAGCCTGACAAGTGCTGAGTAACCCTGCTTGAGCAGCTTTGGTAGTGGGTGTCAGGAAGGACCTTGCCAAATAAATGCAAACCTTTGTAGTATCTGTTTCACACAGATGCATCCAAGCAATGAGAGTCTCAACACCTGATTCCCCAAGGAATTTAAGTGCCTTATTCCCACTGATGTCAATAGGAATCAGGTACTTATGAGAGGACAATGTTCTCCCTTCCTGCTGTTGTGGAATATGGAAAAAAGATGGAAAGGATTTGGCAATGATGACTTCAAAATGATTTGCTGTGTTCTGTATCTGTAAAACTACTGAAGGTCTTCCCGTGGCTCTGCTCTGTGATAGAGCAGGTCTGTGGCTGCTCTTGCCTTCCCAGACAGAGATCATGAGACACAGGGAAGAGCTGTAACACAGAGCCATCCCTACTCACTGACGCTCAGGCTGGCAAACTCCCTTCCACACGAGCTCCAAGATACTTGTCAGGAAGTGTGTTTGGATTCCTGAGACCTGGAAGGTCAAAGCCATTCAGTGCAGGTGAGAACCAGGCTGCAGCGTGACACAGGCTAATCTCTGGATGGGAAACCAGACACAGATCTGGGCTTCAAAGTCTGATTTTTGAATCTAAATTCTTCAGTATCTGAAATATGTCTTTGTATCCCAACACCTAGCATGATACAGGCACTGATGAACCTTTCCACTTGATCTCTGATGTTTATATCCCTGCTGGGTGTCACTTTTATAATTATGGTCCTGTACAAGCCTTTTCTCCTTTCAGAAGTAAGTCTCTCACCATGCCAAGCCCTTGGGCTTCCTATGTGTGTTGGACAGTTAAAATCCCTGTCGATCTCCTGCCTTATAACCTTTGATTTGGAGTGTCAAAACAGCCAAGCAACAGCCCCTGTGATTTCAGCTTTACCACTTGCTTAAAATTCACATGGGGTAAACCTAGTCACAATGAAAGGTTTTTGTCTTCAACTGTATTAAAATATTTAAGGACATCACTGCTGCTAAACTTCCCAAATTTCTGGAATATGTAATTCCAGTTGAATGAAATGATTTATACAGGCTGTACTTTGGGAATGTGGCCCATAAGCTTGCGAAGAATTAGAAATCACTACAAAGCCATGGGCTCTTACAGGGGCGCACACACGCACATCAACTCACGCGCACGCTCAACCAAGCCTATGCTACCAAGGGAAAGAAAAATTTGAAAGAGCTTTGAAAGTTTGTTCTTGGAGCTGGTATAGCAGGTCATGAAAGAGAGACAAATCAGAAAGCCCATGGTAGAGCTTAAAGTACATTTTAAAACCTGCCTCTGATTCCTGCAAGAGACCCAAGGCACATCACCATCCACTGCTCAGATACTCTGTCAAGAGCTGAAAACCAGGTACTCTAAAGCCAGGAGGAAGCAGGAGGCTACAAGGATTATTTACCTTAACTAGACTTTCTAATTTCCATAATTTGTGCTGCTTAGAGAACCGACCCCTGACTCTCTTTCTTTACCAGGATTCAAAGTCATTATCTCTGCAATTAAAGCAGTTACAGAGGTACATTTGAAATGCAGGTGCCTTTGAATTATTGCTAATAGAAATATTGAGGAGCTCTGTTAGCTTTGATCTTTTATCTCATCATTCACAGAGCTCACTCTTGTCTCTCTCTCTCTATCCCTTTCCTTCTCCAAGCATGGCTGCTCCCAGCATCTCTGTGTGTAATCAAACATGTCACACCTCCACAGAGGTAAATTTGGTTTATGTAAAAAGGAAAATTAAATTAAAACTGGTTAGGAATTAATTGTGACTGCCTTGGATTAATCTATCATATTATCCTATTGTTGGCACATCAGGGCAAAATATCAGTTAACCCAGTTTTTGGAGTGTAAGGGGGAGGGAGCACATTCACCTGCACCTAAAGAGGCAGCAGTAACTTCTTGGAGAGATGTGATTTACTTTTATGAAGTTGTTAGTCTTTTGTAATAGTAAAATGTGTTGCAACAGCCGATCCTTTTAACAGCAAAATCTGTCATTTAACTTATGAAAGGACACACGACATTGCATCTATGTCAGCAAAAGGACTTCATAAATTGCATACCCGAGAAACCCATGTGAAATTGAAATGGTCAACATGCTTAAGCCAAGGACTTAACTACCTCCACTAAAAGTAAAAACCTCAAAATCATAGGTTATAATAAGTAGACATAAGAAAAATAATGTTCCATCAAGGTGTTATGAAGGGAAAAAACCCTTATTTCTGACAACAGGGTTGCTGCAAAAGCAAAATATTTTATCCTCATAAGGACATCTCCTTTCTATGCCATGGCCAGGGTCTTTATGACACACTTTTTAATGACAGATGAAAAGTTGTCACTTCATGGGTAAATGTAGCAGCTCAAAGGAAACTCAAATTCACAACTGGATATCAAAATATCTGGTGAAGTAATGAGAAAATGAAGACAATATACAGTCCTTCGGGTGGAAATTCTTAAAACTTAAGATCAGCCTTACTGCTTTAATTTGAACTTCGTCTGTTCAACGTATCTCTGTTTAGAAACTCAGAATCCTAACAGGAAAAAAGTCATAGTCCTTTGGGTTAAACATATTTTCCAGAGTCTAATCCTTTGACCTAGTTTGTGTGGTCTTAAATAAGTCACCTTTCCAGGTATCAACTTCCACACCTGCAAAACAGATTCAATGTGCTTGCAGTGACTCCCTAAGCAGGAATTCACTGCTGTGTCCCTGGCTCGCTCCAGATATCATTGCCACATAAATGCAGAGCTTTGCCTGAAATATTGATGCTACCCTGGAAATGGCAACACAAGCCACCTGTTTGACCCCTTGTATCCATAAGCAGCTGGATCAGAGCAGGGATTTTAGGGCGATGGTAACAGCCCTGTACTGAGAGAGTACTGACTGCTGAGCAATGATTTAGAAAGACTGTCTCAATTACAGCTGAAGCACAATCTCCATCACTTCCAGGTGACTGAATTACTAGAGCATGGTGAGTGGCAGAATATTAGCACAGAACTTTTCTGTAATTAGTGAGGATATAATAGAATAAAGCAGCCTTTATTCATGACAGACAATAAGCAGATACTCTTGTTCTGGGGAGAGGATAAGTTTCTTTTTTTCACATAGGAAAACAACACTTTAGCTGCAGCCTTTAGTCTGGAAACAATAGTCTACAGCAATGAGAAATAAGAAAATTATTCTATGGAATGTCTTCAAAATTCTCTGCAGCCCAAGTGAAATTGTTATAGAAAGCTTGGGAAAGTGAGACAGGAAGAGGCTACTGGAAAGGGAGAACAGAATTTAATGCCATTTAGAACTAATATGAGAGGTCATGTTGCAGATATCTCACCCATGTAATCCCAGCTACTGATAATCTCTAGCTCTCTGATAGTTGAGTGTGGAGGTACCCACACAGCCCACCTTTGGAAACTTAATTCTGTGCGTGTATATTGTTGGGTTTAGAAGTTTTAGACTAGTTGTAAAAAGATGTTTAGAAATGCGTAGGAGTACAAAGTTGTAAAGTGTAAGAGTTTGGTCTTAGGGTTTATCACTGACATTATATCCCGAATGTTTATTTTGCTGAGTGGCATTTAAGTGCTTGTCATTAATAAATCAACAAAATACTTCAATCCTGATATGTCTTAACAATTTGAACTGTGCAATTTTCCCTGCTACAGCAGATGTTTTGTGACTGGGGCATTTACTATAGACAAAAATTACAATCTGTGTAGATAAATAACGGTTAGTTCTTGCAACTAAAGGATTTTTGTCTTTAGAGAAAATCAGTCAATTAAATCTGAATAAACTGAACCACAAAGGGAATGGAATGAGCCTCTTACTAAAGTCTGGATGTACATTGATGTAGTTATCCAAATTTAAAAGAATATTATAAACTTTGCTTTGAATCTGACTGAGCTAAACTTGAATGTGACTGTGACAAATTAGCTTTGGATACAGTCCCAGAAAAGAGTCAAAATTGAATTAGGATCTCATACCTGATTAAAATGGATTTCATGTCACCCTTGAAAAGAAGAGAAAAAGAGCTGGCCTGAAAAAGATGAAGATAATCTTCCATCTCTGGGCCTCAGTAACCTCAAACTAACCTTCTTGATATTATCAAAATAGTGAAGACCATAGAGTTAGTGAGTGTTCCCCTTTAAGATACCAACTGTGTCACATTCTTGGTCCTCTGCCACATCAGGTCACATGTGATGTTGATCTTGGCCAAGGGGAATAAGTAGAAAGAATTGATGAAATTAGAAGGGGGTAATGACACAACTCATTTTGAGATCAGTTCAGATCAGCTGAGGGAACTGGATAAGCATTTTTTGACCAGAGGCAATCAGGATGTCTGCTAGGAGAAGGTAATTAAACATCCTAGAATCATGAGTTGCCCAGCTGGAAGCTAATGAGTTATGGAACCCAAATGAAGGAGAAACAGAGCCTAATTAGGCTAAATAGGAATTCCTGGAGGAGCATGGAAATATCAGGAGTAGAGAGAAAAACTTCTTCCAGTGCTTTTTAAACAATTTTTAAAAGCAAAATAATTGGGGTTTTTTTTAGCATAATTATTTCTACTCTTATTGCAAAATTGAAATCACATTCTTTTTCTGTTTTCCTCACCTTCTGTGTCCAAGTCAGTGCTCCCTTCTTAATGCAAAAGGTTTGTCAGAAGTTTTCCAGTTGGAGAACACACTCTCTTACCATGAAAGTTTGCTGCACAGGTATGGAAGCAGGAAGAAGAGCACTGCTGGCAGTATGAGCGAGGTGTGACTCTCCTTGAGCACCCAAATCTGAACTTTACAACCCCTGAAGGAGTCTCATACTAAACCATGAAAGACATCCTACTTGGAACTATAATTCTGTCTCCATACTTTATAGTGTCTTGGACTCTTACCTCACCTGCTCCATCACTGTTCACTGCATAAATCTAGGCAGCTGTGAAACTTAGAGGAATTTTGATCCAAATGGCTTAAAAAGGAGATTCAAGGGCCTGAAAAAATCTTCCAGATGCGTGCTGATTTTTGGATTTGGCTCAAAATTACCTCCAGTCCATGCATATATTTAAATAACGAAGCCTAAAGCAGAAGTTGCACTCTTTGGGAATCTACCCACCTGTTCTCAAGCAAGAGTTTTTTAGCAGACAGCGTCATCAATCCATGCACAGTGGTTACCTGGGCTATGACTGCATGGAAAAAAAGAGGGGAACAGAGAAGCCTCATACAATGCTGCCAGCAATGCTTTCAGCTGTGTTGTTGTGATGTATTAAGATGAAAGAAGGTTGAGAGACAATGGTAAGAGAGTAGCAGCTGTGTCAACAGACAACACTTGTATTCTAGGATGCTGAGATTTTCAAACTGGTTGCTTAAAGTGAAATATGTGAATAAGTGGCTTTGATTCACTTCTTTGGTAACAGATCTTCACTCCTATGTGATCTATTTCTTCAGCTATAGTGACTGGAATTCAGAGCTAAAATTTGGTCACTGACTTTTGAAAGGTCTAGATTTTCCCTGTAAGATAGTGTGGCAGAGCAAATGAGGCTGTCTGGTATTCTGTGTTTTACAGCCTGTCTCACCACAACAGGTTCAGGAACAACCTAGATCAGAAGAGACTCTTGGATACTGCTTGATCCAAGACCCTGCTCATGGAAGAGGTAGTGTCCAAAGCAGAGCAGGGCTGGATCAAACACAAGCAATAAAGGGGTGGCTCCTGCTTTCCTTCCCCACAGACACTCATGCATTTCATGCGTGCTCAGTGCAGTGCTGTGGATGCTGCCCTGATTTGCAAGGAGGGGAAGAGAGCTTAACTTTGTCGGTGAAACTTGGTGAACAGCACAGACAAATGGCAGAATGACAAAGCTTGCATATAAGCGAAGACAAATCCTTTCTCAGAACTGACCTTGCTAAAAACACAGACATAAGGCAGCCCAAACTGTGAGAAATTTCATGTTGCATATACACCTCCAGATGAGTCTTTAGACATTCTTGACAAAAAAGAAAAAAAAAAAAAACACAAAGAAAAAAACTAACAAAATAAGCTGCCAAGAAAATATTTTGAAATCCACAATGCTCTTGGGGAGTGAAGACGAAGGAAATGTTAAAAGTGACAAGAGAGAAAACTGAGATCATAATTCCCTAACAAGCAAAGCCCATACTGGCAGACAGTACCTTCTTCCAAGAGGTTACAGCCTAACCAGATAAGACAGACCAATCCTGGGCTGCCCTTTCAGTGTTTCCTCCCACCAAGAGGAAACTTTTGGCTGGCCTACCTTCGCAGCTGCCCTTGGACAGATATTTTGGCATTTCTGCTTTCTGTTCCAGAGGGTCAAAGCTGGAGGAGGAGTGATTGCATCTCTTGGGCCTACTCGTGTACATGGTCCCATTGAATAAAGGAAGAAAGGGGTGTTCTTATTTTCAATTTTACAGTGAGTAAATGGAAACCAAAGGAAACTCCACAGCTTTTGACAGACTTGACTACACAGCCTATCCTCCTGGATTAGCAGCACAGTGACTTAAATTCAGGGTCAGTCATGTTATCCACTTGGTAAGAGCGGGTCAAGACAGTGGATACTTGCACCACTGGGTTTGTAAGGAAGACTTGCAGTAAATATAAGACCTATATATGAACTCTTCTGTTAGAAAGGTTAGGAAGAGTGATAAGAATCTCCTGATAGAGCCAGAAAAAAGATTTGCTCTGCTCTGTAAAACTCAACAGGATGTTCTTCCTTATGGGGACACTAGAGATGAAAGCATGAAAGTCGAATGTAATTTCTTTCTTGAGGTGGGGTGTGGTAAGAAGGAAGAGCAAAACTCATAGCAGTCATCTTTGGTGAGGAAGATATTCTTTTATGGTTTTTCTTCCTTCTTCTCCCTTGAATTCTTCCCCTAATTTAATGTCTCTCTTTTCCCATGGGTGTTCATCTGTTCATCCTTCTTTGCCTCCCCGTCATGCACATCAGTAATCCCATGCACCAAATTCAAACTCTTGACTGGCCCCATTGCCTCCCCAAGGCTCATGGGCTGAAGCCTGTTTTGGTTGCTCCTCAGCTTACCAAACGAATTCCTTCTTCTGCCTTCATACATGAGATATCATCAGTAATTCTTGGATGTCCCAGCCCACTGTGTGCACAAAGCTGTCAATCCCCCTGGCATGTCTCAGTCACAACGCCCCGCTGGAGTTTCCAAACAGCAAGGAAGCCATCCATGAGCAGCAGTGAGAAGAAATGTCAGCCTGGCAGTGGGCTGTTGGAAATCACACGTGGGAAGGAAAAAGTCAAAGCAGAGCTCAGGGCTGGATGACACTGTAGTCTGAACTGCAAAACTGTTCCTACACTTACCCAACAGGCACCAGCTGTCTCCTGTGGGAGCAATAACACTTCCATGTCTGCCTGGGCTTACAAACTTATATCTGCCCCATTATTAGTCTGCTAAGTGACTATTTGAACACTATTTGCTCCCTAAGAATCACTGCCTCATATCACAGAGAGGTCCCTCGAAGTCATTCTCCAGATGGGAATATCGCACAAGTTTGGCTTCACCTCCATGGATGAACCAGCATTGAGACTGACTGGCTTAACATCAGTGATGCAGTTAAAAACCACTCATGTTCCAGCCTGCAACCTACTCAATCACTTGGTCTGTTCAGCCTGGGGAAAAGGAGACTGAGGGGAGACCTCATTGCAGTTACAGCTTCCTTGTGAGGGGATGAGAAGGGACAGACCCTGATCTCTTCCCTCGGTGACCACTGACAGGACCCCACAGATTGGCCTGAAGTTGGGTCAGGGGAGGTTTCGGTTGGATATTAGAAAAAAGTTCCTCCCCCAGAGAGTGGTTGGGCACTGGAACAGCTCCCCAGGGAAGTGGTCACAGCACCAGCCTGACAGAGTTCAACAAGCATTTGGACAATGCTCTTGGGCACTTAGTGTGACTCTTGGGGTGTCCTGCATAGGGCCAGGAGTTGGACTCGATGATCCTTGTGGGTCCCTTCCAACTGATCTTATACTGTGATTTTGTGATTTTGCAAATGAAAAGATGCACTTCCTTTGCCAAAAACAAATGCTGATAGCCCAAATGTGGACCTGGATGATTTTGGGGAAGCTTAGCTGACTTCTGCTGCTATCAGATTTGCTGTATGTGGATGATTTTCTTTGTGTCTCACTATCATCAAATGCAGGTATGCCCATACCACATATTAATTTATCCTAACTCACTCCTTTATCCTACTTCATTTTTCCTGGATATGCCATAAAGAAAAACCAAAAAAGAAAAAGAAAAAGAGTGAAAATGCTGTAGAAAGACAGAAATAAAAAGGGAAAAAAGGGAAGCAATTACAGAAGTTGTGAAATACTGGAACCCATTTTCTCAATTACAAGTTGATTTGGACCTATTTTTGTCAGGACAAAAGGTAACAGCAAAAGAAACATGACCTACTAAATTTGAAATAGAACTCTGGCAATTGAACATCAGTGGGCAATCAAAACAACAATAAGCAAACATGCAGGGATATCTCTGGGTTCATATTAAGCAAAAAACCCCTGGAACTACACACATTTCATACGGCACTCTGTCTCCCTCTCATGGCATGCCTTTCTTTCTCTTTCTAATCAGAGAAATCTGTAGACTGGCTGACATAAAGGATCCATTGCTTCTAGTGCAGTTTCCCTGGAAGGACCGGATGGACCTTCCCGGAAGGACCGGATGGGAGCAGCGTAGCACCTGCTCAGCAGCCTAGGTTAACACACTGAGATGTTGCCCCAGGTTATGTTGGATACAGCAGCATCTTAACTGCACATAGGAGCTGCTGCTAGAGGTGCTCTGAGCAGCAGCAGGAACTATTTGCACTGTGTGGAGCACAGCTTTTCTTTTTCCATGTACCCTGCAGAGTGCTGAAGTCATATTCTCCCTACCCAGCTGTTGTGGTGTGCTATGGCCAGGTTTCACTTTCTACCATGGCCAGGCTCTGCCATCTCCCCCTTCCCCCCTCCGTATTTGGTTTCTTCCCCTGGAAGGTTCTGTATTCCCCAATCCGGTGCTAGTCCGCCAAATTCAAACCCCGCATCCCTACATCATAGGATGTTTTGTATCCTCCCCTGCCCACTCACAATGGTATATATGTTACTGTAGAACGCCGTGCCAGTGCTTCCCGGCACAAACCCGCTGCCCAAATAAACCACCTTGGGAAGCCCCTCCACATTGTCTCTCCTTCCTCAGCACCCTGTACCACTGGTGTATTAGGCAAATCCCTGCAGGACCTTCGTCAGCCCTCCAGCAACCGGAGCAGCCCAGCCAGCCCCTGAAACCGTAGGCGGGTACCCGGTATCTTTGCTGGCAGTACCGTGGCACCCAGCTGCAATCACATCTTCAGTCCCCCTCTTCCTCAGGAAAAGGATGATGTGATTTTGCATGGCTTTTCTGCCTTTTTCAATTAAAGATAGAAAATGCAACATCAAACATTTTCATTCCTACTGTTTTTTCCATCCTTTCTTTCCCTGTCTGTACTCTACTTTTCTCCTGTTCTTTTTCCCTCAGGTAAAGCCTGCTCTTTCATCTTCAGTGTCACAAGAAGAATCCAAAGTAACGCCGCAGTCAGTGAGCAATGGATGTACAGTACACAGGGTCTGTAGGACAGAGCCTCACTTCTACATGTTCTTGTTCCATTACAAGCTTTATATAAAAGTTTTAAATGCAACCACATAGGTAAGCCAGTGAATCTGCTAAGCTGAAGATATAAGGATTGTTTCTTACTTCTTTTTTCTTAAGCATACAGACTTCCCATGAGAGTTATTATACAGTTTCCCTGGAGTGGTCCTTCTCAGAGAAATTTAGGAAAAGCCTCTACATATTTTGAAAAAGGCCAAGTGAAACTTTGAATTTTATGTTTCTCATGTTAAGAGATAAAGGTATTAATGCAAGGCATATATGGATTTTGGACATTGAACATTGTTTTTCCATTCTCAATTGAAAAGATGAGCCTAATGTATGCAAAGAGCAGCAACATTTTCCCCACTCAAGTCATATGAATATTTAACTGTAAGAGGTTTCTTTTTGCCTAATCTGGAAAAGCAATCAGTGGGGTGAAAATCTACAAGGACTTGGGACTCCTGAGCATGGTCATGCAGTGCATTCACTGACAAGATACTCTTCCCACCAATCCCTTGAGAATTATCCCTGGAGATGCCAATCTGGGTGCAGGTCTGGGGAGAGCCAGTTGTGTGCTGAACACAGGGAGACTGAGGTGTGATGTGGCAGCTCTAGAGTTATCCCAGAACTGCACTGAAGATGAAGTGACATAGAAAGGGTTATCTGCTGAAATTGCCAATACTGTATGAAATCTTAGTACTGCTCAGGATCCACTGGCCATGTTCACAGAAACAGTCTTTTCTTACCTGTGCTGGCCAGTGGCTGGGAAGTGTGGAAATAGGGGCCTCAGTCATCTGAGCTGTTTCACAGAGTTCCTCTTCCTCTTTTCTAATTCCTGAAACTCCTTTCTAATTCTAAATCTCTGTCATTTTCATCCTCTCCTCCTCAAGCCCTGCAAAAGGGCCCAAAGACTTTGGAAGTATGCCCTGTTAGGTGGTGAAGAACAAGACTCAAAATATAAAATGTGTTAGAGAGAGTGTGGAGTTGGAAAGTTTCCTTCCCTGTCAGGCCACAAGAAGTTGCTGTGAGACAACTCTCAGACCCAGATTTTACTGCTGTTTGATGACACTGACAACTAATGCTGATGACACAGATGCTGGTTATTAACTGGACAGCAAGGAGCGAGGCTATTGCTGTGGGACAAACAATTAACATCTCAGAGGGTTCCAGGGAGCAAGCAAGCTTGCTGAGGTACCAGAGAACAAGGAGCTGGTGGCAGTGGCAGACACAGATGTCACATGAAGCCTGCACAGTCCTTGGTAAAGTCTGAAAGAAGCACTCTTAGGTTTGGCACTTAGATTTTTTTAACCGCACGGGTTACCTTTGATTTTCCCTGGGTTTTATACCAGCTGATCTGGTTCAGCTTTGACAGGTCATCTTAATTATAATTACCAGAACTTCTGTTGTTATGCTGGCCTCTAATTTAATATACTGTTCCCTATCTGGTATTAAGTTGCTTATGCCACACCAGCCTTGTGTCTCTTCTGTGTGTGTCACTGTTTCTGAAGCTCCTCGAGTTTGAGTGCCAGACACAACTGTACTCCAGAGACCTCTGTTAATAAATATCTGTCCCTTTGCTATTCTAGTCCTCTGCCTCTGTCAAACAAAGTTGCTGATAGCACAAAACCATTTTGTGATTTGTTCTAGTATTCTAAAGGAACAAAAGGAGGAAACTACAAAGGACAATAGCTTGAAACTAATAAAGAAAATATTCTTGTCAAAACATACTTAAAATTTTCCTCTGCACCCACACAAAACATTTAATAATGATGACTTGCAGGAGCGCGGGACCCTCGTACAACGAATCAATGTGATTATGCGAAAGGCCATTGATTGTTTACATTACTCCATTCTTATGCATTTCTACAACTGTAGTTCACGCGATCACGCACAACCCGATTGGGTCTCCCGCATTGTCCACGCGCCTTGCATGCACTCTTCAGGACACCTGATTGGTCTCAGTCCGGGATGGTACAGTCCCTCTTCACCTGTTTTTGTTATTCTCTCTTCCAGCGTCTTTGTTCCCAATTTAGAACTGCTTGCATTCCTCAGGCCCTGATAAAGGTGCTGAAGATAACTTGGCTGGGGCACCCTGACAGGGTTCTCATGCCTTACAACAATGATTTTATTTAAAACTGAAATGGAAAATGGGGAAATAATAAAAATTTTGTTCCACTTGATCTCAAAGAACTCTTCAAGATTAAAACAAATAAAAATCAAACTTTTGTTAAAAACATTGAATTTAAACATTTCATTTTTACCCACCCTTCCCCTTACATATTTCTTTTATTCATTTTGGCTAAATCAGTCTGCAAACCCAACCTGGATTCGAAAAAAGCTTGAGTAATTTTCAATTCTAGTTATCAAATCATTATCCATTTGAGAAATGCCTATGACTCAGGCTTTGTAAAGAAAGACTAAACAGGAGACACTCAATTAATTTTTATTTATGACAAAAGTCTGTCTTTGGGATTCTTGGCTGCTGTGGTCAGTATGCTTTTATGGGCTTTCTTTACTATTCTTTATTGGCTACTTCTGGATTAAAGGAATATGGAAGAATAAGTCTTTTAGTGAATTGGATGCTCTTGTCGCTCTTCTTATAACCCATTCTCTTTTGTGTTAAAGACCAGACTCTGTTCTCAGGGTGCCTTGGTGCTTCTGTTTCAGAGCCTATCAGTTTCTTTTATTTGTCTCAGCATTAAAAAATATGAAAGTGTTTGGTGCCTTTTTTAAGGGATACAAAGGAAACAAACCCTGGGGTATAATGGAAAAACAGTGTTGGGAAGATGGAAATACTCCGTTTAAATGTTATGAGTTTAGGCATTTGGTTAAAAACCCTCAGAATCTACAAAAGGAGATAGGATTGAGGAGTGGAATACAAAAGCAATGGCTTCTATCCATGTTGCTAGTGGGGAAAATGGCCACCACAGCTGGGAATTCATTCCTGGAAGGTGATGGAGAAGCAGGTGCCTGCCATTCACATGTGAATGAGGCTTCTGTGTGCAGCGCTGGTGCAGGAAGGCTGTGGTGTTTGCAAGCAGTTCTGGGTGTTCTGCCACAGGGATTTGGGATCGGTCGCTATCTTGGCAGCATTAAAGCCCACCTGAAGCAAAACGAGAGCCAGAGGACCGCAATACCACCCTTCTGTTAGGAACAAGAACACGTCTTCTTCCTAAGTATCCTACAAGTCTTTTCATTGCGTGTGTCACAGTGTACACAAGGATATAGGCAATGTTTTGAATAGATCTGTTGAAAAACATCTGCAGGTCAAGCTAAAAGAAGGAGATTTGCCTTGGTCTCTGGACCACAGAAGGGTCCCTACCATAAGTAACCAACAGCCCTGATAGTCCCAGTGCTTTTTCATAGTAACAACTAGTGGGTGGTAAATAGACAGACCAGGGGTGATTATCATGTGAGATTGGGCACAATCAAATGCTCATAATTGGTTAAGGAGACTTACATGCAGGATTAAACACAAAAGCTTTTTAATTTGTTGATCTGCCTCTAATAATGACCTTAGAGGGATGTGTGGAGGTCTCCAGAGAGGGTGGAATATCTTCTTGGTATCATCCTAGATTCAAACAACTAGACAGATCTAATGCTGTCTAGCACTGATCTAACACAAGACAGTTTGGGCATAGTAAATTAGGAGCTGGGCTGTCCCAGAATAATGTTCTTACTGAGCGATTCCCATTTAAAAATGATAAGCTGGGAAGGAGGGCAGGAGGAGGAACTTACCCTACATTTTGCATCTAAAATGATTTCTCTGCCTTGTCAGGGTCAGGAGGGCACAAGATGAAACATGCATAAAATACACTAATATAAGTTTGAGTCTGTAAAGCCCAGTTTCTGAGCACTTACAAAACAAATATGGCCTTTTCAACCCATCTTGTGACAGAATTAAAATAAAGCTTTCCAGAGTGAGTGTCAAAACCAGAAGAGACTGATTAACTGACAAAAAGGCAGTAGAAATCCATAACAGAACAAACCATGCAAGAACAAAATTATGCTAGGATGCAAATTGATATTTTAATATAATTGTTGGTCTTTGTAACACTAATTTGTTATCTGCTGTTCCATACATTTAAGAGCTTTCAAATCCTCTATGGTCATGTAATCAACATAGCATGTTGATGTGGTTTTTTCTTGATCAATAAAATGTTCGCTTTCCATGTTAAATCCTGGAAGCAGTGCATTGGTATAGCTGCCAAACGTAAATCCAGAAGAATAAATAAAGCCCATGAGGGGTAATGGGCTCAGCTGCCAGTGCTGGTGCAGAAAGGCTGACACTGACAACTGTTTTGCTGCTTAATTTTCCCTACCAACAAATGGGAGCTACCTTAGCTCATCTAACCCTCAGGATAATGCAGTGGTTACACAGGTTAATATTCATTACACATTCCAGGGATGTAGAATATGTAAAGCTCAGGCCTGGAAGCTTCTGGGAACAGTATTTGTCTTTCTGTTGTGTGGTAGCACAACACGCAGCAGCAGCAGAACTCCTGGAACAGGGCTGGGTTGCTAGGCAGTGTGTCCATATAAATATTAAGTTCTCATGATATATCAGCAACATATGTCTCTGCATGTTTCGAATGCATTTGCGCTTAAGTGCTTTGCTGAACTGAAGCCGTAAGTGCTAAATGGTGAACCTGAATGGGAAAATGCCACAGGAAAATGGTCTTCAAAGAATAAAATCAAATTATTCTTGGGAATGATAAGCAAGTATATGTAAAATGAGCCACAAAAACTGCTGTTGTAGTGCTGTGAGTGAAGTGCAGATAAAGGATAGGAAGTTATAAACACTAATGCAGCTCCGCTAAATTCAGTGGGTATGAATTTATTGTCTGTGAGGATTTGCTTTGGTCTGGGCCTCCCTTCCCACTGGTAAAAATGCTTCAAGACTCACAGGGCACCAGCTACCCCACTGCTGAGAGCAGCAACAGAAATCCATCCCTTTCTAAGATGAGTACAGAATACAGAGCTGTTAGGATGGGAATCCAAGAGTTTAACCAGGATGGTCAGGTATAAGTAAGGAAAAGTCCAGGGAGATGAGCCTGGATGTACCTCTCATGGATAATTAAATACTGTGGGGAAGGTAAATCTCATTAGCACTTTTATTTACATTAAATGTTTCTCTTCCAAGGATTGGGGGTAGAATGGGGAATGCAGAGCTACTGTTCAGGATATAAAAAGGAAGGAAGTAAAAGGCAGCCCCAGATGAAATGGACAAGCAACAGCAAAATTCTGACTGACATCACTGGCAAAGACTTGTAGAAATTGCCTACACAAAATCAGTCTTCCAAATTTGTGAGTAGAAAGACTAAGTAATATTAAATTATAGATAATACTTCATTCCTTATATGCATTTTAAACCTACTCTTCCATCTTTTTGTCTGTTCCAACCTTTTTTTTCTCCTTTTCATCAACACTAGAAACTCAAAGAGGGGTTGCTACTTCTGAAAATTAATCAGACTAGAAAGGAGACCTGATAGAAATAAAGAAGTCTCTTAACCCTTACCATTCCTATCCAGTTCTAAGTTTATTCATTGTTCCAGTCTGTAAATTAATTGTTTTATTTAAATGAAGCAAAATAAAAAAGGTTTATGGAGATGACTGAAGTCTCTTCAGGAACCAAAAAATAATCTCTAGAAAGTAAGGTTGTGACAGTGATTGAACCTGCAAGAAATGAAAAAGCTGGAAAGCTCACAGGAAGTTGTTAACTACATCCTAATTACAGTATAAATCTCTATCACAAGCTTAGTAGGATGTCAGGAAGAAAACTCCAAAAGCTTATTCTTTTTGATTAAATACATACAAAAAGCCCAAACATCTCATGTTTGTGTTTTTATTGGACCAGGACAAGGATGTGTAGTGAGAGCAGTGAATACCTCAGCAGATTACCAGTAACAGCCAAGGACAGTGCAGTACCTACCTTTAGTAGACTACTGTCCTTGTCCTGCAGCATGGCCACAGGTCTTTAAGCACAGGTGTATTGAAAAATACCTCACATGAAACTGTTAACTATCTAAATGGGCAAGCAAAAGGCAAGGGAGGTAACACTGACAATGATAATTGTAAAAAGTCACAAAAGCCAGCAACATCTCCAAAGAATGTGGCCAAAATTCCAAGACCTACTCCTTTAGACATGTTTCCCTGTTAACCTGCTTGCCTGTTGAAGCAAGTGGTAGGAGAAGAGATAGACTTACTTGTTCTTGGATCTCAGGCCCTTATGAGTATGAAACAGCCAGAATGGAGGACACAGAGTTTTGGAACTGCATTGTAAAATCACATGTCAGGAAAGAATGGAAGTCAGTGAAACTATAGAACTTGCTCCTATGCCCTGAGTAGCAGTCATATTCTAAAATCAGAAAATTATTAGATATTGAAGAGCTTTTTTAAATAATTTTGAAAGTTATCTAAAATTAATTTATAGTAATTTTACTTCCTAGATAGCAGTGCAGTAGAACTTACTTTTACAAGGCATTAGCTTTACACTTTTGTGAAAGAACACAAATCATGAACTGGTCCATTTTTCTAGTACTTCTGCAGAATGTGTATTTTCCCCAGGGTTGGGCAAGAGTATTTAGAAAACATACTATTTCTTCTAAGATGGTTAACAGAATTTGCTCTCAGACCCACTGTATTATGAATTGTTCAACACTTATGCCATGGAGATATATTCATTATATCATATTTTTGTGTATCTTTCACCTTGACCCTACACAGAAGAAACTCCGAGTTCGAGGTGGCTCCTGGGGCAGTTCATTCTCTGTCCCATACTGGAAGGCACTGGCAGTGTGTGTTTTTCTCTCTCAAATTTCACCTTACATGCATCCTCAATTCAGTCTGTCTGCTTTCTGCCATTTAGAGGGCTTTTCACAACCTTTGCTGATATTTCTATTTCTATGGAAACAGTCTTTCTTACTTATTCTGTGGGAAATTTTAAGCTGTCTTTTCACATATTTCCCCCCCCCCTTTTTTTTTTTTCTCCATTTTAGGTCTCCTTTCCTTTGCCTCTTCTCTCTGTTCCTTCTGTACTTGCCTACCTTCTTTTCCCCTCAGATTTATATGCCTTTTATTTCCTACTCCTTGTGGCCTCTGAATAATCTGTGCTATAATTTTTCCTTCTACACCTTTTTCTTTTCAGTCTCTTTCTATTACATTTTGTCTTCACCCTTCCTATTGTTTTGTTGTATCCTCTTGTCTCTCAAATGTTTCGCCTTTTTCTCCCTGCATCATTCATTTGAAGATTTTTATTTTAACATGTCCCTTTCCCAACACATGCATGTGCCTCTTCCTTAATTTCATCTTCCACATTTCTGTGAGGTCCCAGACATTCATTTCCCTCTGTCCTCAGCCTCACTGACAGTTTTTCCAAAGGGGGATGACCTTTCTAAATTCAGCTGTGGGTTAAAAAACAGTGAAGAATGTCCCACAGAGATTAATGAGCATGGTTCATGGAGGGGCAGAGGTGCTATGGGCTTCTTGGGGGTATCTGTTTAGAGCCAGGAGTTAGTCTGGCAGGTGGGGCTGATGCTCAGTGCTGCAAACTAAAATTTTACATTAACAAAACTCTAAGATCCTGTGTGTCATAGTGTCATCCTTTCCATTTTGTCAACAGCAATAGGTTAGTGATGGATGTTATAAACCTTGAAATCTTATCTGAACTTAGAAAATTTTAGCCCAATCTGCCTCTTCACCTATTCTTATATGGGACTTACTCTTATTTATAGTAAGGCACTTTCAGAGCATTCCTGCAGTTGTTGTGAGACCCTCCTGTAAATGACAGTCATTATCATTAATGGTTAATTAGAACCTAAATACTCTTGGGGCAATTTCATCCTGCATCCCAGGGCATTGCAGGCTATTTTATGAAAGATCATGGTATCATAGAATCATTAAGATTGGAAAAGACCTTTTAGACCTCTGAGTCCAAAGATTAAGCCAGCACAGCCAAGTCTGCCACTAAACCATGCCTAAGCACCACATCTACACATCTTTTGAAGCCATCCTTGGGTGGTGATTCCTGCACTTCACTGGGCAGCTTATCCCAATGATTGGTTACCTTTTCAGTGAAGAAATTTTTACTAATATCCAATCTACAGATATTTCATTGTGTTCTTTTAGAACATTCTTTGAGTATACCTACATTATAGAAAAATGGAGACCGTATTATATGCTTAACTTTCTTTCTACACTATATAGTATTTCAGAGAGCTCTCTCCTATCTGTGAGGTTGTTGGCTGGGTTAGACAATTTTCTTCCCAGAAGCTAGTATGGGACTCTGCTTTAGTTTTGTACTGGAAACAGTGTTGATAATTCAGGGATGTTTTAGTTACAGCTGAGCAGTGCTTGCACAGAGTCAAGGTCTTTTCTGCTTCACCCCACCAGTGAGGAGGCTGGGGGTGCACAAGAAGCTGGGAAAGGACAGAGCCAGAACAGCTGATCCCAACTGACCCAAGGGATATTCTACACCACTTGGCACCAAGTTCAGCCTATAAAGCTGAGGGAAGAAGAAAGAAGAAGGGCATTTGGAGTGAGTGATGGTGTTTGTCTTCCAAAGTCACTGTTATGCATGCTGGAGCCCTGCTTTCCTGGGGGTCACTGAACACCTACCTGCCCATGGGAAGTGGTCAATGAATTCCTTATTTTGCTTTTCCTATGTGCATGCATGCCTTTTGCTTTACCTATTTAGCTGTCTTTATCTCAGCACACAAGTTTCCTCACTTTTACTCCGCTGATTCTTTCCCCCATCCCACTGGGGAGGAATGACCAGCTGGCTGTGTGGGGCTTAGTTGCCAGCTGGAGTTAAATCATGACATGATCACTTTTCTCCTAATCTAATTAATGGATCTAGTTATTTTCTGTTTCATCCCTATTTGAAATGTTCTTCTGTGATTCTAATAAGTTTCACTTGTCTTTCTCAAAATATATTTGGTTTCTCTCATAGTCTCTTTAGTTGCGTTGACCAAAAGTAAATGTAGTATTCAAAGGACATGCTGTAGAGCAGGTTGTATACAATGGCATTTTATATAACTTTCTCTTTGCTATTCACCATCTCTTTTCCCATGCAGCCAAACATCTTATTTGCTACTTCTTCATGCACAGCATATGTCTTCATTGAATGATCTGTAATGATGCCTAGAACTATTTTCGTAAGAAATAACAACTTATTCTGAATCCATCAGTATATATCAGTATTTTAAACTGTTCCTTCCAGTGTTGGTTACCTTGTACTTGTCTAGAATAAATCTAATCTGTTATTGTGTTACAAATATCTCTAGTTTGATAGATCTTCTCAGAATTTCTCCCCTTATTTCCACTGAAAGATTTTATTCCTCTAGGCAATACTGCAGCTTGCTTTGGTCATACTCTCTTCCTATTATTTAATATTGTTTAATATTTACACAGTGGGATTGATTCATCACCTGATCAAGACCTGATATACAAAGGCCTATTTGGAGATGGTGTGAGAAGTAAACCCATTTTTTCTGCCACCGTAGAGAGAGAAGGAATGTCTGTAGCCACACAAAGAGAGTGCAGCTGCCCCAGGAAGTGTAATTACAGGGCAATTCTCTAATTAATCTCTTCTCTTAATTGAACTGCTCCTGCATTATCTTCATGAAATCCAGAGCAGCACTGCCCTGGAGCAGCTCTGCTCACCAGGAGCAGATGTCCCTCTGGGCTAAGAGTGTGAGGGAGCTGCAGTATCTGCAGTCTGGGTCTCTCTGTGCTCTGCCATTTCCTGAGACTGTGGACAATCCGGGGTTTCTGATTTTCTCCTGTAAGTTTTGACCCCCACCAGGACTCTGATCAACAGCAATTGTCTTCTTATTTCCTCTTGTGAATAACAAAACAGTCCAACAAACTGTTGTAATAGCTTTATCCCCAAAAAAGTAATGATCCCATTCTCTTACACTGGGCATCAATAATGGGACAAGCACTACAGAGATGGATTTTATCTGTGAGACCCTGTGGATAGCATGGCCATAAGGCAGGACAAGTCCTGGCTGCCAGGGCCCATGCCACAGCTCCAGCCAGGGAACAGGATACTGGGGACAGGCCCAGGCATTTGGCATCAACCAGGGACCAGGGACGGACCATGGACAAGGGTGGGCACTCAAACGGGATACAAAACTGTGTTTGATGGTGATTTCTGGTACAGTTATAGCCTAAAAACACTTGAAGAGTACCCACACAGGCAACAGGACTGTACATTGTTAAATGATGGAAAATAAAAAAAAATTCATTATTTTACAACTGAGCAAGTTCTTGGCACTGGGACTTTTTACAGAACAGTTATGGCAGAGGGGAAGTCTTGATGTACTATTACCTGGGACATTTAAAATTAAGCTGATCAAAACCTCAGCACATGTACTGTGGGAAACACTCCAAAACCAGACAAGTAATGCAGTGGATAAAAGGAGTTTTCAATCAGTTATTATGATAAAATTATAGCTTGCATTTCCCAGCAAGAAAAAGTTGCACAGATTCATTTCATGCAATTTAAATCTTTCAGATTTGTTACACACTCAAGGAACAAATTAAATCCCAACAGGATATCACCATACTGTGCCCATGCCATAGAGCTGAAGATGTATGAACAGCATGTAGTCATGTTCATAATGAATAAGAAATGGAACCAAAATCTGTCACTTTTGCTACACTGGCCTTTCTTCCAGCCAGAATGACATATTCCACTATTATTTTAGACATTTTAACCAGTTTATCAACAAGAAAGGAAAAAAAATCTTGGTGAATTATTAATTACAAATGTGCTTAAAGTACCTGTTATTACTGGAAATATAGGGCAAAACCTTGCCCTGGGACATGCAGGCAAAAATCCTCTTGTCTTCAGAGTGACTTGCAAGTGTATATCCAAGGGCAATGATTAGACTATTATTATTTGCTCAAAGAAATAAGCCAGGTAATAATGAAGAAGGACATTCTTACTGTTTCATCCATAACACTGCAACCTCGAGCCACGTATATTTTCAGATTTAACCTGGAATCTTTTACAGCATGCAATTAGCCTGACAAAATACTGTTTCAAGTCTCATTTATTAAGAGATTCCTGAGGGTCTTGGTATTTTGCTTTAAAAAAAAATATTTCAGAGTGTACAAAGCAACATTCCAACTGAAAGTAGATCCTGAAAAATTAAAGGGAAGGGGAGGAAGAGGGGGAGAGGGGAAGGAGAGAAGGAGGGAGGGAGGAAGGAAGGAAGGAAGGAAGGAAGGAAGGAAGGAAGGAAGGAAGGGACAAAACAAATTGTGTATTGAGGTTTGTAAAGTTGAAAAGACATCTTTGTTTTTATTTTAATCTGTGAAATGTACTCATGAAGTCACGTGTGAATTATACAGAGAAACTGGAAGGTTCTTATTTCTAGGATGATCTCTCGGCTTCGTTTAGGGAAAGAAGCATCCCACATCTACTTTACAACTTTGTAAACTAAGAAATTTGTGAACTAGGCAACTTACTAAGATATTGAAATATTAATGTAAAACAGGCCTTAAATTGTAGGTGTTGAAACTTGAGAAATGCAAATGCTTTTAAAATAGTTTCTAATCCCTGAACAAACAAGCCTAACTCTTGGAATCTGGGATGGTATTTTCAGAAGCAAGACATCTTCAAGCATTTCTGAGGAAGACCTGGGCACTGGTCATCTGGAAAATTAGGCTCTTTGAAGCATCTTAAATTGGACACACATTATGATTCTGCCTGTTGAAAGTTTACTCTTGAATTCTTGGTACTTGCTTGAAGTTGACACTGCTAAGAATGCTAAAGACAGTGCAAATACATTAATTTTCAGCAACATTCCTTCTAATACAAGTGCTTATAGGGTATTTGCAAAAGAACTGTTGGGTGTTTGTAGTATAATTGATTATGATATTAATGTTATTATTAATATTATTATTAATAATAATAGTCTCAATTTATTTCTTTGGAATAACTTCTTTTGTGTTCTGTGTATATCTGTTGAACAAGAACGCAAGCAGGCTCTGCCTTGTTTTAACATCAGGCCCAGCATTCCTGACCTGAACTATAAAACTCCTCTTATCTTCA
Source organism: Pomatostomus ruficeps (assembly GCA_013400735.1). Classification (NCBI taxonomy): domain Eukaryota; kingdom Metazoa; phylum Chordata; class Aves; order Passeriformes; family Timaliidae; genus Pomatostomus; species Pomatostomus ruficeps. The sequence continues at coordinate 28,968 of VYZT01002579.1, forward strand.
AGGGATGAGGAGACTATTTCCAGAGTGCACAAAAATATCTCTGACAACCATAGTGGCAGTCATTCCTTTGCTCATCTGCAAGATAAAATGTTCTTCTGCAAAGTACTGGGTAATGGTAATACAGCTTTTGACCTTCATCGGGGAAGTCTCATTGCTGAGTCTTGATCTGCGTTTACATGCTCCATTTCCTTTGGGAATGCCTAGATAGTTACAGGAAGCTCTCACCCCAGTGACTGCTTTGAACACGAGACAGCTGCACTTCTGCTAATAGCTCTGCCCTGATGCAGTTCCCTCACATATGGCTTTTTCTATGCAGAATTATCAGCAAGAAATCTGGCCTCATTGTCTCAGGTAGATTGCATTTGTCTGTTGAGTTTTCATTGCTATCTTTCAATCTGAATTATTTTTTTTACCTGTTATGTTCTGTTGTGTTCAAAAGATTGTAATAGCAGTTTCAGGAAAGCCACGACGGAATATTAGATAATCACTAATTACATTTTATGAAACATGTCTAATTTACTACAAAATATTTCTCCACTGTGTAACCTACTTACATTCTAGTTCTGTGAGGATTTACTTATGTGCTAATTTATGCCTGGCGGTATGAAGTTTCTCAGCCAAAAAAAAAAAAAAAATGAAGCCTATCTTAAGTATTTCTAGAAGTGCACTGAGAAACAGTAACTTCAAATCATTATTATTCATCTTTTTTTTTTTCTCATCTTTAACATTAAAAGACCTGATTCCTGAGGGACTAGTTAAGTACTTGCTTAACTCCAGTTAAGTTGCTGTCAGACCTGTCTTTAGCATATGAAATAAAGTAGATAGAGACAGCTATGGTGTCAGTATCAAGTGATGGTAAAGAGTAGCACAATGAAAATAAAAATGTATCTTATACACTGCAGAAAAAAAGCTGTGTTTTCCTAATTACCTCTGAAGTCTGAGCTTGACAAGAAAATATATCACACAGGTCTTTGCTGAATGTGGAAAAAGACAGCATTGACATGAAAAGAAGAGTGGAAACCTCCTGCAGCATCTTCCTGTCTTTCTGTCCTCAGCTTTGAATGTTATTTTGTTATAGATCTCCAGGTCATACTTCATTTCTTTAAAAGCTGATGCCAGGCGCTGCATAGTAGGCACCATTTGCAGTATGTGTAAGTCTTAACAGACCTTTAAATCCTAAGGAAGATGCTAAATTTTCTGGGCTTCACTATACTTTACTTGTGCAAGAATCTGTTATGTCTGAAAAGCCTCAATCCCAGCTTCATCAGCACTGTATTTTACCTGTGAAACCCCATGGCTCAGACAGAGACACAGTGACAAAATACAAAAATCAAAGAGTAATGTTGCCCTGACTTTGCAGCGTTCAGTGTTTGTCCTTTTGTGATATTCTTAGAATCCTTTTCTGTACCATGGCCATGGCTTCTCTTAGCAATTATCTATGTTTTCCTAAACTGTATCTATGTTATGAATTCCAGTATACTGGGTGGAGAAATATGATTGACAAATACTTTGACCTGTGGATTATGAGAAGTGGTAATTTCTACCTCCAATCCACGGTGATGTGTGAAAACATATAAATAAAAGTCAGAGGGTTCTGCCCTCTCTCTTTCTGCCTTCTCCTGTTGCTGTGTCTGTGTGGTTCTTTGTGTGGCTCTCCTTCAGGCCCTCGGCCTAGCAGGCCTGCCTGAGGAGTGCCATAGAGTAACGTGCCCATTATAAGATTTTCAGCAAAATTATTTTTTCTAATTTTCTTCTCTTTTTTTTTGGGAAAGTCACTGACTCTCCTTCCCACTTCTGACATTCTTTTTTGGTCAACATAAACCCCACTTCTCTTTTTATGAGTTTTTCAAGGCAGACCTATCATACACACAGGTCAAAATGAATGATGCAAATTGATGCATAGATCATATGGAAAATCTTCAATAGCACTAGGATTGTGTGGCACTTCAAACACTGCTCCCTGAATAATCCTATCCTGATTCCTGGCTGGAGGTGTTTCTCAGACATCAAGCAGGTGAGAGCATGAGTATAGTAAGGGATTCCAAATCTAAAGAGTATTTTGAATCTTAAAACCATTTAACTGTCTGAAGTTATTTCATCTCCTCACAACCTCTTGAATTTTTCAATTTATTGATTTCCCCCAGTTTTAGTGAACTAAGAGATAATGAAAAGTTTTCCCTCAGACTGCTGCTGGGGATATGTTTTCATACCTCCCATTCCTGATGAAGTGTTCATGAAGCTTATCATGAGCCATTGCAGTTTACAGTCTGATTTTTCTCTGCCATGAAATGTCAGGCTTTAGGCTGTACCTATAAATGACAGGAGAAGCTCAGCTGTCCACTGTGTCAACCCAGAGCAGAAACCTTGGCAGGCCTTGCAGTGTTACTGACAAACACAGAGTTTCTTATCATTTTGTTTTCCTGAGAAAAGCTGGAAAAGACAATGTCAGTGTACCCCGAAGACTCTAACAACCTAAAATGATTCAAAAGGTGTAAAAGGTAAATCAGGATTTATAAGGTAACCACATCATTTCAGTGCATGTTTTTTGATTTACAGGACTGGCAGCTGGGGTTAGACACAGTTTGTTTATGAGACTCAGACTGACTGATTTCACAGACACAGGAGAATTCACTTTTTCTGGATTTGGCTGGTACGTACCTGGAAGGACTCTGCACAGACAGAGTCACTGTCTTCTTTGGGCAGGTGAGGAGCCTTCACTTCTGTCTTGCTGTTTTCCTGGGGCTGGGCTCACACAGCCACAAGCTGGTTTGCAGTGCCAGCAGTCATGAAGAGAACACTGATGAAGGATTTTTTTCCAGTGGCAGCAAAGTGCTTTGGCTCAGATTCCTGCTGTCCCAGTGGGGTGGTTATAAACCACTTTCATGCTTTGTTTCTGGCTCAGATAGCCCCTGGCATCGATGTGAGCACCCTCCAGGGCAGGATGAGCTGCTGCGCCCCCCCTTTCTCACACGCACGCCAGTGATGAGAGGCAGTCAGGATGATGAGTAACAAGGCATTAGCTGTATCTGTGGGAAAAGTCAGCTTGCCTTTCCAAGGGGAGTTTCCCAGGGTTTTCTTCATTTTAAATGTAAGCACTAATGCATAAAAGGAAGCAGTGAGGAGAGCAAAACTAAACATCAATGCACACTGCTGAATGTAAGAGAGGGAGCTGTGGAGAACACCCTTAAACCTGGAAGATTAAGACCCTTAGAATAAGAGTAATTTCATGGTGGAAAACCTATTTTATTGTACCTTCTGTTGAGAGGAGTAAAATTACATTGCACAGTTTACATTGCACAGTCAGGGACTGGTAGCCTCTATACACTGTACAACCTATGGGATAGCAGAGGAAAAGGTGCTTTCTTTTTTCTGAGGTTTTTTGCTTTATAATTTTGAAATAATTTTGAAACAAATTAACAAGAATGGGACTTCATTACACCAATCACATATCTCCAAAAAAGATGTGTGCCAGCAGAAAGCTAGCTATCTAAAAGGCTAGAAGAGGTCACAAAGGCATATAACTTATATAGATTTGCAGAGGAAATATGTAATGAATCTTTCAGATTGTACAGAATTATCAGATATTATGAAACAGTTTTCAGATGCCTTTTTTTGGCAACTTAATTTTTAAGCCTTAGGGAAAATGTGAGCATTCTTTGTTGACTATAATGACTTGTTGAAAGGTTGGCTTTTTACGGAAATGTGACTGAAATCTCTGTCCATCAGTCTCTTTGCTTTCTCTTTGCTCTCTCACCCTCTTGACCAAGCTGGCTGATCCTACCAGAATCAGCAAAAGGGCAAAGTATCTTGACGTTACAAAAGTCTGACAAGTTTCACAAAAATTGACAGCTGACAAAAAAAAGGAAGCCTCCAATTAATACTGTCACTGAGGGAAAAGCTTCAGCACAAACACAAGAGTCTTCAGCATGGGCTGAACTAACCACGGTAGATGAAGAATATATAGACCTTAAGTTTGGTTACATGGGAGGAAGTTGGGGGTGGGCAGAGGAGTAGCTGAGGTAATTGTGATAGGGGCAGGCAGAAAGATGAACAGATGCAGGATGTAAGTGAAGAGAAAACCAGTCATTATTAATTCTGCTGTTACCATAGCTGCTTTCTTTTTAACATGAATTAGAATTCCAAATAGTCACAAACATCCAGGAGCTGCAGAATAAAGCAAGGCACCAGGTTTCACAACAATTGCTGCAGTAGATCTGCTAATATTGCAGCACTAGAGCTCATTCTAACCTTTCCACAGGGTCAAACAAAATGCTGAGTGGCAATACTGACCTCATTAAAAGCACTTTTTGTAAGCAGTCTCTATGCTTCGTGTAAGGACCTCATTAAAGAAAACACAGCTTACTAATATGAGGGTTCATTGGAGGTTAGATTTGTCAGCAGAAACAGACCACCTGTTTATATTTCTGTGACGCAAACACAACTTATCTTTTGGAGATGAGGGAAAAGTAAAACTAAAATGCCGGTGATTTGAAAGAGGCAGCTCAGATACATCCAAAATTGAGTTTCTAGCAACTAAATATTTAGGGCAGAATGTTTTAGAATAAGAAGTATCTATTGTTTTCTCTTCTAACATGGATCTCACTTCTGGATGACTTATGATGCCTAAAGATTTTTAGTTTTTTCATATATTTGTATCTTTGTAGATGTTTAATATATAGCTTTATAGTTTCTAGCACCTTCTTACCCTTTTTCCACCTTCTTACCCTTTTTCACACTTTAGAAAAATAGCTAACCCTTTCTAACACATTATGTCACACTCTTGAAATTCTATTTAGTCTTATTTTCAAGAAAAGAATTTCTAACAAGGACATCTTTTTTTGCACCAGCATGTGAGAGACAAAACAAGATATAAAGCAAAGAACTCCCCAGAGACACTCCAAGGGGCAGGCCCAAGGGTGAGTGACCAGGGCAACTGTTCTCCTATTCGATGTACCTTCTAAGTAGACTAGTTAATTAACCTTATAAAAATTGTAGAAATCCTATACCAGGCACACACATAGTTATTTTTGTGCATCTGAAAGCTTTCATTAAAGAACTGGTCTTTATATTACCACTTAATATTGTTTGGAAAGATTTTCTTTTGATTCCAGGCAACAGTCGCTGCTTTGATTGAAAATTAATATGTTGATACAGAATCCCACAAAGGACGTGTTTTTCACCATCTACCAATCTCACATATCTACCAAATGCTTCTGAGCAGCCTGGGTAGAGAGTCAGCTTCTTATAATTCAAGGAGGATCTCAGACATAATCCTTGTTTTTCAGAGTCTGGGTAGAAGTGGTTTTTCCCCCCCACAGGACAGCGGAGCGGTAGAAATGGCGGTTCAGGCACCCGAGGGGAACTGGGCCCAGCAGAGAAGCAACATGACCCAGGTCAGACAACCTACCTTCCAGGTTTGTTTGTCACTGCTCTCCATGGGTGTGGGCTGGGTAGGAGACAGTAGCTGTGGCAGTCCCTCGCTGTCATGTCTTTGCTCCTGATGCCACGAGCCATGGTGTGTGGGAGCAGCTGCCATCTTGCCTCTGTTTAGGGAAGCCAGTGGATGTGACCTGTGGGGAGCAGCCACCATTTTGGTTTTGTTCCTGGAGGTGAAACATCTTCTCTTTCTGTACACTTCTGTTATTAATATTGTGGTTGTTATTGTGCTTTTCTTATTCCATTGCTTTGTGCTTTCAGAAAATTATAATCTCAACCCATGGTATCTGCTTTTGTCCTTCCCTCACCAGAAGGGGTAGGGGTAGCACCGTTGTTTATTTCAAATTTAATTTCCTGCTGGTGTTAAACCACTACACATGCACACACACAAACTTCTGACTGTGTCCCTTTTTGGTACTGCTTTTTGGTACTCTGTCTTCAGACAAACTGGCTTGTACTTTTTTTGGTGTACTATAACCCTAACCTGCCTATCCTCATCCTGCTTATGTCTGCCTAGTACTGAGGAACATGACTATGTCTAAAGGCAGGGATCTCGTCTGTATTGAAGCAGAAGTGTAGCTGATCAAGTTATTCCTTGCCCCATCTTTTTTTTTCTACTCTTTATTATTGAATTGACTGTCTTCCAGGCATTGTTTCTCTCTCAGCTGCCTGAGCAGTGCCAATAGCCCACACTGCCTTCAGTCACAATTCAGGCTAAACTAGCTGATTCTGTACTGAAGCAGGGGGTAAACATGCATACGAGCTCATAATGCAGGTTGGCTACATAAACAGGCAGAGGCCCGTAATGGATAGCCAGTAGGCAGAAAAATCTTAATCCATGACGAGCTATTTCCAAGGGGATTGTAGTCTGTATCATTGTATATATGTTATAGATAGTCATAGAGACTAAGGCCAGAGCTACAAAGTATTTTAAAGGGAAGCAAAGCTCCAATCAATCTCTTAAATCACAACCTGTGTGGCTTCCTTAAAGACACACAGGGAATCTGTGATGGAACTGAAAATTGAATTAAGCTTCCCAGGTTGCAAGTCTAAATTGTACTTTTTTTCGAAGTTGGAAGTCAAGTTAGAAAAACAATTTGCAACTAAGCAGCTCACAGCAGTGGAATAGGAAAGAAAAGTTTTAGGTTATTTAAAGTATAGCAACTTCTGCAAACTGCAGGTGTTACAGATTAACACTTTAATGGGAGCCACATGCATTGCATCCTTGATATCTGACTCCAAACTCAGGTTAAGAGATAAAATTGTTTTGACATCTAAGGAGGACATGGTGTTCTTTCTGAATATAGATCAAGCTGTCTGTGACATGTAAATGAAACTCTTCTGAGTATTTTTTTTTTTTTAAGAAATGTGATCATAAAGAAAAGGTAGAGAATTTTTCATGCTTATTTGCTATCCTGGGAGTCCAGTTCTAATTACAGAATCTCTTTGGACAATGGCAATGTTTTAATCTTGTTTTGCTGAAACACTTCAGCATGTACTTAGGTAAGGTTGTTTTCAGAACTGCATGTAAGTAATACTCAGGTCACAATGCTTTTCCCTGGTGCTGACTGTAATTTCCATTCATGGATTCTGCCAGCCTTGTCTGGTCTAGGTTTTGGAAGATGCTTACAAATATATTCATATACCTTACCCTTAGTGTACACTGTTTTTCCCCTTGTCTGCTTAAATGTGTGCCACAGACCTCCTGTAAGCGTGATGAAATATTTCTAAACTGGTTTCACATTGCTTCTATGAATTTCAATTTTTCTATTTTTCTTTTCAGTCTGTTCTTTCATCTAAAGAAAAATAATTCTGTACCCTGAAGTTTTACGTTGGAGACAGCTATCCTAAACTCTATAAGAAAACAGAAGACAACGTGTCATGCAAATGGACCCAGACTCCACTTCCTTTCAACAAGCTGGACATTCTCTTAATGGTACTGCCACTTCACAGAATCACAGAATCAAAGAATCATGGAATTGTTTAGATTGGAAAACACCTCTAAAATCATTGAGTCCAATCATTACCTGATCACTGACAAGGCTATCACTAAACCATATCTTTTAAAGACCCACTTACATGTTTTGAACAGAGATCATCTCAGACTCTACAAACCTTCGCAGAGCTATGTAATGGTCTGTCTCTGTGCTCTCTCTTCCTTTCACATCAGAATGGTTTGCTTTCCATCTTTAGCTTCTGTGGTAACATGCCTTTTCTTCTCAGTGTCAAGCTCTGTCTCATGCTGTTGCACAGGCTGTCCCCTCATTATTTGTTATGTGGTCCTATCCATGCTTTTTTCCCATCTGTTGCAATGATCTGTAACTGCGCAGAAGTCATGGACTCAGATGCTCGCATCTCCTTGCACTGCCTTCTCCCTCTGTCTTATGCAAATCCCTATATATGCAGCATTTATGTATTTTCCTTGTCTGCACAAAACAAGTATTTATTTACACAGAAGCTGCATGGAGGAAGTTTGCCAAAGATTTTGTATACATTCACTAGTTCAGTTTCACGGGAAATAGAGTGCAAGAAGTAGCAACACGGGAAGCTTTGTTTTAAAGAAGTCTTCTAACTTTTCCATACATAGTTTAGTGGTACTGTCCTTAGGAATACATCCTTGATTCAGAATGCCATGCATAGAGAGACGCATCTGGTTTTGTGATCCTTCATGGAGGAGAGGATGGAGCACGGACCAATTCCAGAACCCGGTGAGACAGAGATGCTTGATTTGATAGGTACCTCCCAGGTGATCCAGAAAAAAAGTATCTGTGTCTTGTTCATCTGAGTCTTGATGCTGTTGTTTTTCTATGAGTAGCTGTCATCTAATTCCTGGAGCATTGTATTTTCTGTGGCTTCCTTTTCTTTTTCTTTTCTGTCCCACTTACAAGGAAGCTACAAAAGCCCCCCCAAGGAATATTCCAGATGTTCTGAAACATAAATGCAGAGGGATTTACAACATTCAACATTTGACAAAGATCAGTTTTTCCTTCTGATTTCTTTTTAAATAAGTGACAAACCCTTAAAACAAGGCTGCCATGCTCATTAATCTTTGCTTTTCCTCAGGCACATGCTGTGTGGGTGGGAAAAATTACGTCTCATAGTCTGATGCTGGCTACTTTCTTTCTCTCCCTTAGCTTGCCTCCATCCTTTTTTAGGGTTTTATCAGACTGAAGTGATATATCAGGTAGAATGATCCTGCCATCAGCTTTACCCTGGAAATCTAAATTGGGTGGCAAGGAGAGAGAGAGAGAGTTTGTGGAGAAAGCACCAGTGATCATGGGGATTTCAATAATAGACTCCTTATTCTGTGTGGGAAAAGTGTCTTCCAGAATTGATATAATGTACCTTTGAGCAGCCATCAAAGCATCTGAAAACCCTGGAAAACGCAGAGATTATGATTTACTCTGTCTTCTCTTTGTTCCTCTGTATTGTGGTTTTAGTAGTGGGGAAGGGGGCCATAAAGATAGCTCCTCTGAGAAGCTTCTGGAATTCTTCACCATTTCCAGCAGAGCCAATCTCTGATGGCTGTGAAGATGATGGACATGCTGTCACCGAAAACAGTGGGGAAAAATAAAAACTCTCC
>VYZT01002580.1:3289-36505 GCA_013400735.1 Pomatostomus ruficeps
AAACAATTATTTCTGTAAACTTTTATCTTTAGATTATTATTGTGCATCCATCTGTTTATATTTTATTCATTGCTTATTTTCAAAATAGAGTTGTTTTTCCTTTAAGGAAGAGACAGAATTCTTCAAGAAGGTGGGGGTTTTTTTCAGAAAACAAAATTGTAAAGAAAATCTAAAAATATTAGGATATATTTTAAAATTTAGACTTCAGAGCAAAAACATTAATNCTCACTAAGCTCTACACTTCTTTAGGACACCAGCAAACAGTCTCTAGTGATAAAATAACCAGAAAAGTCAATTAAAAATATTTCTTTAAGGCTTTATTTCTTTTTCTTCCTTTTGTGTTAATTTTTTTTTATAAGACTCAGTTAAAGAAGAGAAAATAAACTTTTTGTTGTGAATAATTAAAAAACTCCAAACAAACAACAACATATTAACTAATTCAGTAAGATGAAATTTCTTTCCAACACACTCTTGCCAACTACCAGATGCTATATGTGTACTGTTGCAGTAGTAGTTAATGGTAAGAACAGCCATAGAAATGTTAAAAATGGACAAGGAAAATTAAAAGTAGTGTTGAAAGAATTTGGACATGCTTGTAGCATTAAGAAGATACATGAAGGCTTCACTCATCACGTCACTGTGATCCATTGCCCTGCTATTTGCTCTTTCCATATCCATAAGATCACTGGGAATTGTTTAATTGACTTTTCTGGTTATTTTATCACTAGAGACTGTTTGCTGGTGTCCTAAAGAAGTGTAGAGCTTAGTGAGGTATTTTCTCTCTCATCTGTGTGTAATTACACGTACATAGCATTAAGTGTTCATCATGTGAGAAACATGTGCATGGAAAGCGATCAGAACACAAGTCTCCTCTACTGGCATCCTGTTTTATTGAGTGGGAAGGAATTATACTTCCCATTGCTCCTTTTATTCTGGACCAAACAAAAACATGGAATAATTTTTTAAAAATTTCAAAGCTACAGCAGGAGAGTGAAAATGTGTGACTGCCTGAAAAAATATGGTGCCTTGTGGGGAAGAGATGCAAGCTTGAGTCCTCTCATGCTGAGGACACTTTATAAAGGTCCTCTAGTCTCTGAACTATAGAAAAAATGGAAGTGCACAGGCACCTCTGTCTTATTTCACTAGGATCTAGAATAAAAGCATTTCTGCCCTCTGTGTTGTCTACGGAGATTACTCCTGATGTGGGATTGGTGCTAACAGGTTCTGCAGATCCTGAGGAGACATATTCATGGGCTTGGTGCTGAAGTGCTTTGGTGTGTTATGGTAACAGAAGTCCTTAGTATTTTGATAAGTAAAGAAATGTTATAGGGAATTTAGGAAATTCTATTGATGAAAACTGAGATATGTATAGAATTTAGGGACCCGACAGCTTACTGTTTTTCAAAAGACAATTGGCACTTTAATGCTTTTCATGACAAATCTTATCTAAAAATATTCTAGATAACCTGTTCACCTCATTGCAGTTGATACTTTTCTACTGGTTTAGTTGCTTTCTATTTCTCTTGTCAGCTAACACTCAAACCATATCACTTTGTTGTCTATAACATGACAGGTCAGATGTAAGGTCCAAGGAAGTCAATAGCCCTCTTTCAAATTACTTAAAAGGGGTCTAGATAAAAATCTGAGCTTACAGTTCATATGAAAGCTGACACAGAAAAAGTAAGTTTACTCTTCTTTTTTATAGAAAAGGAGTTTCACAGGAATAGGTCTCATGTCAATGGCATGGTATGCAAGACATTCTGAATGCAAGTGGGTTTTATTTGTACATAGAATTACAGTACTCAGCAGAGGCACACTCAGCTGCTGGAAAATGGAAATCAACTTTGCAAAAGTAGGTAATACAATATGCTGCTCTTGCGTAATTGGGTTTCTCATCACTTCCTACAAGCACAGCCTGTGTTTACCAATGTGATGCTGAAGGATGCAAATATTTGCTCCACAAACAATAGGTGAGCTTTTAAAGACACTAGTTGAAGCTCTTGAAGCTATCTGATTAGAACTTGTGTGCCCATAAAAGTGCAGAGATTATAAAAAAGGCTTGCAAATGTATTCATAATGAGAAAGGGGAAAAGGATTGTGTTTGGGACATGATTAGCTGGTAATCAGTAAAGAACAAACTGATTATTAGCTGTTCAATTCCTGTCAGTCTTAGGGGATTCCACTCAGTGGCCTAATTAAACTGAGTTTGAAGTCCTCACATCTCCATTCAGTGGCAATTTCATTATAATATTCAGTTCTTTGCATGAGCTTTGCCTTCTCTCTCTTTAATCATATGTTTTGCATTTGTGTAACACCTTCCCTGATTAGTTTCTCAACAGAATTAGCTTCTGATAACTGCATGGCTTATGAAAGCAAATGTCATATATAAGACAATCCAGATATTAGAATTTTTATCAACAATGGAATTTAAAAAAAAATCCACTAACATAAACATTTTTAATTAAGATTTTCATTAGATAGAAAATTAGCTCTTAAAAAGCTAATAATTTCTAGAATACGTATTTGCTGTATTTTTTTAATTGCTGTTTTATTCCATGTCCATGACTACTAATGTCCAAGAAGACAGCCACAAAGCTGAACTGAGATTCTCACCACTACAGCCCACCTGACGAGGCTTAAGATAACTGGCCTATAACTCTTCCAGCAGAGGGCCTATGACACATATATACCAAGCGCTTAAAGAAACATGGACAGGCTAGTTTGGATCTGGACTATCCTGAAAATTTCCCCGATAGTAGAACTTTATTGATACCTAAAAGATAAGCTGATATTGCCTTCCTTCGATTATTTGGTGTTTCTGTCTCATCTGTACTTTCTAGTTGTTGATGGAATCTGGAGGAAAAAAGATAAACTCATAAGAAATGAAGCGATGCAGATATATATATTATCACATCATGATATACTGGAAACTTGAGAAGACAATTTATGCTCTATCTCTTATTTGAATGTTATGACTCTCTTTATGCAAAATCAACTTTTACTCCTGGTTTTTGGTTTTGGTGGGTTTGTTTGTTTGTTCGTTTGTTTGTTTCTGGGTTTTTTGTTTGGTAGGGGTTTTTTGTTGTTTTGGGTTTTTTTTTTTTCTTTTGTTTTGGTTTTGTATTGGTAAAAATTTAGACTTGGAAAAGAAACGAAATAAATCCCAAATCTTTCTTCTTTTGGAAGCACAGTAAGGGATTTAGGGATATAAGTTCAAATGGTGCATTTTTTTAATCAAGGTGGATGCTGCTATTGAATTCATTGGCTTTTCCTATGCCAGAAGTTGCGATGGGGAGCATAAACTGTCTTAGTGGTTATTGTATATAAGAGATGTAGCTTAAGTTTTACAATTTGAAGCAGATGAAGAGAGATTCTTGTGAAGATGTTTGCATACATAGGATTCAATGAAGTTATGTTGTCCAGTAAAAACATGTATCAGTTAGTCTAAAGGAGGATATTATGGAGATGGGAACATTGTAGAAATATTTGCAATATATCATATCTCAGAACTGTGAAAAACACTATAAAAGCATTCATGGGGGGGAATCGTTTGATTTTGTTGGACGTTTGCTTGTTTGCTGTATCCTATATTGGTATATTTTCCTTCATTACTGTTCCACAATGTGCAATTCATTCACATCAGAGAATTTTTAATGAAGGTTTTGAAATGTAGTAACAGTTAATTAAATCTCAAAGCATTTCTATAGTTAACTGTTGTAGCTGTCACGGTTTTAGCAAGGAAATCAATGAGTCTGCTAAAAGTTGAACAGTGGAAAAGCAGAGATAAAAGCCAAGAATCCCGTCCCCCTTGACTCCATTTCATCCATTCTTTTTCTGCTCTATGTGTGACTTCTAGCAGGAAAATAACAACATTTACTTCAGAAAAAGATATGTAGGAAAATTAAAGCATTTCATCAGGTGTGGAAGGAAACTCATATTTGACAACATACATTTCCAAAGAGTGAAGGGACTATTTTCACCGATATGGTGGTGATTCATATCTTTCCTTTCTGCTTTTATAATGATGTACACAAATAATGTAGAAAACTGCCACTAGATCTACTGCTACAAGGCCTGCATTGTCAGTCCATGCAAGTAATGTCAGAAACTGCTACTAGTTTAGCTGACAGAGTGTTGGAGGAAGATTGAGGTTTATTTCAGTGCAAACAAGCATCTTTGAAATTTTTTACCTACCACCTCATGCATTTTTAGCTGAAAAAATAGATTCTATATATGGGCATGATGCACATTTTCTCAGATTTATTCCTTTCTCTAGACAGCACTTAAATTATCTAAATTTTTTGCCATATCCCTTAAAATGCAGGTTTGGATGCTAAGTTCTTATGTATTAATTCTCTAAATTATTATTATCATTCAAAAAAGTCAAAAACATTTATAGAAATAAAACCTTATGATATTTCAAACTCTGAAAATCTGTATTGTTTGCAGTTCTTTTTGTACAGTGCATCATTCTATGGGCAAATTGATTGAATGTCATCTAACCCAAAGAAATGTTCGAGTAGATCCTCAGATGGTGTAAATCAGTGTTGGTCTTGCCCTTTTCTGCAGATCTAGCTGGAAACAGGGATGATTTGGAATGTTAATGTTGCTGCTTCTGGGAGGTTTATTGATTTGTTCTACTTTAGTTTTAAAAAAAAGGAAATGAAAACTATTTGTCAGTAGAAGAAGACAGTAAGAAGAGAAGATGCTCAGCTTTCATTTGAACTCTTATACTGAATAACTTTAGTTACTGGTCATGCACTGAAAAAAAAAGCAAGGAGCTATTGGTCTTGTAAGAAGAGTAATATTCAATCATCACAAATGCCCCTGTGAAACCATTTAAACAACTTTATTGATTTTTCCCTGGTTGGCAGTGTTTAATTCAAACAACTCTCAAGGAGTACAAGCATCACTGCTGGCAAATTATCAAGTGTTCTGGCCTCTATCACTCTTTGGCCACCACTGATACCACGACAAGTGACAAAAATGAGCATTTCTCCCCCTCTAGTTTTTGCATTGTTCTGTGTTAAGCTAACAAAGACAGTGTGAAGTGAAGTCTGAACCTCTGACCTCAGTTTACACTATTGAGAAGAAAATAAATGCCCTGTGTGCATACTTTTCTCACCAGTTGCTGCCAGGATGACAAATAATTTTTTAAGGGACTGAGGCTGCCTTCATGAAATACATCCATGGCAATTCCTCATTAACACTTGGAAAGGACACATCTGGTCCCCTGCACATGTACAAGCATCATTCAAAATAAGTACTGAGTAAGCAGTAGATCTGCTACAGAAAGTGTTAGTCTGCCTAACAATTTATAGGAGCGAGTATAGTAAATAGAAAGCCCTGGGAACAAGCAAGGTTACTCTATGCCTCTGTGGATGCATTATGTATCTATTATACCAAGCTGATTGCAACTAGGAACTTTCTATTTCCCTTCACTCTGTAAAGACCAGTGCAGTGAGAATCTGCTTATTCTTACAGAAAAATGTCCCACTTATTTTCTCCCAGCAGGCAGAAAGTGATGTTCTATAGATACATCTTAGTAGGATGTACCTTGCCCATTCTTCTACCCATACAGGAGCATGGATTCTGGATAGACTGTGTGGACTGAGTTTCCTGAATCCCTTTTAGGAATAACAGTTACATTTTCAAGGAGTCTTTCCTTCTTGTATAGCGCCCAGAACAAAGATTTTATAACTTAGAGTCAACTGATTGCAATCAATATTAACTTTTCAAAAGTTTTAAACAAACAAACAAACAAACAAACAAACAAACAAACAAACAAACAAACAAACAAACAAACCAACCAACCAACCAAACAACAAAAAACAACAGCAAACCAAGCCAAACCAAAACCCAAACAATCATCACTACATAAAAATATGCATATCTGAAACAGGAAAATTTGAATTGGAAGGACAAAAAAATGACATTAGAATAGAAAATGGACTTGAAAGAAACACATATGGCTTTGTAAAAGTCTCCAGCAGTACTCTTCCCACAACATAGGATATCTAATGAGTGTAAAGTCACAGAAACTTTTTGAACATTTAATCTTGAGATGATGATGGATGAATGAGGCAATGATTACTATGACAACATGATTTCCTGCAAGAATAACATGGATTTAATTTCTTCTGGTTTAAGAAAGACAAAAAGAGTGGGTGATATGGTTTAAAGAGGTAATGCTGAAGTAAAATTATAAAAACTGCTTGTCTAACAAGAAAAAGGAAAAAAAAGGTAGCAACAGATTATAATTGGTCAGGATTTATTAAACAAAAGGAAAAAAGAAGCCAGCAAATAGAATAAATAAGCATTATGTCAGAAGGAACAAGAGAAGCATACCTGATGTATCATTAGCTGTTTTAGTTAGCTGTTTTAGAGCAAGACACTTAACAGACATATCTGAAAGTGGATGAGGAGATGAATTCCATTTCAAACTGTGTCTTTCAAGACAGGATATTTTTTTTTGGTGAAAAGCCATCCAACTCATAGTTAGTAAGTGGGGCAGCATAAAAAGCAGATATTGATAAGAAAAGTTTGAGGCAGTTGGAAAGTATGAACATATACTAACTAAATTTGTTCTGTGGATTTTTATTGCATGTTCATCCAGCTTCTAAGACAGCTTTGTAGCACACTTTGAAATTCAATGGCTACTGTTATTGAAAAGCTGTGGAAGGAAAATCATGGAGAATGAAACAAAAAACAAAGTCAATCTACTTCAAAAATGATAAAAAATTATATTGGTATTATTTTTTATAATAAGCAAAATTCTAGTAATATTTTGAAAAGTCACATTTGCTGAAGACACTGGGGCTGCAAGCTAAAACAGAAAGTAAGAAATAAATGTTAAATCTGCAATTTTTCATCATTTTTGAATTTACTTGTACAAACGTAAAAAGATTTGACATCCATTGAGTTTCCATTTATTTGTTTTGTTAGTGTATCTTCTCTGAATGACAGAATTGAACTTGCTTCAGAAATGTGACTTAACACTTAAAATTAAGTGAAATTCTAAAATGTAATAAGAGAAAAGCCTGAAATGTTTTCAAGAGTAATATTAAAGATACTTCAAAGAACTTGGAAACCTGAGTTTTCACTTTCAGGTTCTCTTCAAAAGGCTTTCTTTCTTAAATTATTTTGAGCACTTCCACAGAAGCCCAACTGGAAGCCTAGACTCGGCCTTCTGAACTACGTAGCTGATGAATGATAGCTATGGTACATTTTGTACTTATTTTAAGTGCAATGTTAATTCTTCACCCTTTTGAAATTCTCTAATTTTTCTGTGATTCTGTGTACAAACATTATAAAAGTTTTGATTTTTTTTCAACACATCTAGCACAGCAACAGAAAATTAATATAAAGGTAACAGAAATCTGAGAAAGAGTATATCACATAAAGTTAACAAACTTACCAACATCTGGAAGACAAAAATTAAATAGACTTGCATATGAAAATTATTTGTTCTTAGAAAAAAATTTAGACATAAAATGTTTTTGATACCTCTTTGTAGAGGATCTTAAGTGGATTTATTAAAAATAAAAAGATATTTTGTGATTCAGTATTCCACAGAAATAAGTATACTTGAACTTCTTTTACCAAATGAACACTCCAAGGACTATAGGCTAATGGGCAATTTTGCCTCAGCAATAGGTAATTATGCTTCCTAATTAAGGATTTCTGCTCAAGAAATATGAAAGTTCAATACCAGAATCTGGAGCCACTGAGCTCAGGATAAATGGTAGAAATAAGCTGAAAGCACCTGTTTTGTTTTCTGCTGTTGTCACTGCTGCATGACTTTCTATTACTTCATTATGGGAAGTATTTAAGCAGACAGCTCAAGAATCATCCGGCCATTTGTAAAGGAAGTGTATTTATATCCTCCCATCTCTTAGCTTTGATCTTTGCCTCCAGGCTGTATTACCATAACGTGCTTTATTTGGAGTTACCCTTGAAAACCACTTACAGATTGCAACTCATGTTGAATGCAGCAGCATGACTGATGAAAGACCTTTTTCCTGCAGGACTCATGCAAACTCAACTGTCTGCCTATTATTCAAGATGTGTGCTCAAGGTCTCCTGTAAGTGTTAGAATTGTACACTGCCTCCTTCATTCTGACCTCAACTTTAAAACAAGTGAGGGTTGAAATTTTTAACTGCTGAGCACAAGTATCTTTTCAGATAAGTCCGACGTTCTTTTCATCAGAAATGAAAAAACCCCGAAGATTTAACTGCCTGTATTCTTCACTGAACCATAAAACACTTGACTGGAGTTATGACATATGAGAAGTCTTTAGAGGAGTTAGGGAAAAAATTTCTCCATTCTGAGAAAGCCATGGATTTCTTAAAAAACCCCTAAGTATATTTCTAGCAATATAGAGACAAGACATTAGGAATTATGAAAAAACAGAAGGCTCTAGAGAGGTGTGAAAAAACTAAGATTACCTTCCATCTCAGCAACTGGGGTTTGACAGAGAAGAGGACAGAAGTCATTGCAGTTTGTTTAAACCCCTGTAGCATTCTAGCCATGTTCTTAATATTTTGGTAGGTAAATTTTTCCTCTCTTCAGGTATTGATGTGAATATTTATAAATTTTTTTTCCATTTTAAATTCCAAGCCCAACTTCAGGTTCCCCCTTCAGTGTATACCTAACCATCTGTACCATCATATACCTAACCATTCATACCAATCTGTATCACCACCATCACCACACACAGCAAAACCAAACCAAACAAGCAAAAACAACAAACCAGTCCAGCAGCCTGACAACTCACATATAATACTTTTAATGGCATACACAGGTTCAATATTTTGGTCTGAAGTTGGAGACCTTATGATAGTGGCTAAGGATTTTGGGTTTGCCTAGAAAAATAGACCAAGTGGCCACCTCATTGCTGTCTACAGTTTTCTGAGGAGGGCAAGTGGAAAGGAGGGGTACTGACCTCTTCTCCCAGGTATCCAGTGATTGGATGCATGGGAATGAGTCAAAACTGTGTCAGGAGAGGTTCAGGCTTGACATTAGGAACCACTTCTTTACTGAGAGGATAATCAAACACTGGAACAAGTTCCCTAGATGCCCCAAGCCTGTAAATGCTTAAAAGGTATTTGGACCCTGCCCTTAGCAATATACTTTAACTTTAGGTCAGCCCAGAAGTAGACAAGCAGTTGGACTAGATAATCCCTTCCAAGAGGGACCTATTCTATTCTGTTCTACTATATTTGATAGTCTAGAGTGACAAAGAAAAAGAAAGGAAAAGGAAAAGAAAAAAAAAAGGAAAACAGAAGGCATGTACCAAAATGGGCAGAAGGCCAACATATGTAAAATTTAGAAAGAACAGGAAGTTGTATTGGTTTTGGACCCTTAAAAGTTGTAAAGGAAAAGATCAAAAGATCCAAACTGAAGATCTACTTAAGGCAGATTAAATGTTACAATAACTCAACAGAGAATGAGGAATTCCCTTACAACATCAGTTACATGGAAAATTAGTTTGACATGGAACAAGGGAGAGGTTTTTTAGAAAGTGTGTAGCACTTCTCAGTCCATTAGAAAAATTGAAAGCTTGTTTGAGTTTCCTTTAAAAGTTAAGCACCCATGCCTCCGTAATGATGATGATTTGATAGCTGGTTAAGAAGCCTGTGCTTGTTAGTGTTCTGACAATTTCTGTGTTCAGATAGTGCCAGTCATTCCCAAAATTTATTTAGGAAGCTTCATGAGCTGTGACAGAGGTACTGAGCATGAGCAGGTGACCTCTGTGAAAGATGTCTTGGCCTAAGTGTCGAAAAATCATCAGATTTCATGAAAGGGGAACATCAAAGGCCTTCGTATACACAAGTTAAAACTTTCATTAATCCACATATAAACTCCCTGAGATAAATAGACAGCCATCTCTATGATGTCACTGTGACGTCATTGTCATCAGCATTGAGTCATCATCTACGTAACTGACTCATCATCCATGGCTCATCACAGAAAGAGTCTGAAGTTTATATTGGTATTTGTATTTGTATTTCCTGCTTCTATGACTCGGACATAGCAGGGTACTGGGCAATGAGCACTGAGTTTTCCAGGACCTATTGTAAGTTATATTACTGTCACCAACTTCAGGATTCTTATAAAATGAGAATAGTAAACATTTAATGTTCAAAAAGAAAAATTCCTCACTGATTCCCAAAGCAAACTAAGCACATAAATAAGAAAATTTTGCATTGTTAATTAAGGGTTCTTTTAATTTTGAAGTATTTTTCTTATTCTTTATATCTATGTGCCCATACTCTATATGTATAATTCATATATTTAATTTCTTAAAGCAGATTGATGATTATGCAAATATAAATAAATAACATCAGGTACACACTACAACATTTCTAAGTAAATTATAGGTTGGCAAAACATAAATACCTCTCTTTTGAAAATGTAGGTGTGGTAAATCTCCATTCTGTTTTGTTTTGATATCTTTCCTCTCCATGAAATTTGTGATGGACAGCTGGCGAGAATAGTTAGGTTGATTATAGGCGACCACTGCATTCTGTTTAAAGATGTTACTTGTTTTCATGAATAAAGTTAAAGCTTGATTTCCTAAACTAATATATTATTGCCCAACATGAAAATATCTCTGCAGTGTCTGACGATTTGGGCCCACAGGAGGAACCTGGTATTATTCTCCTTGCTAAGAGTGAAATCCTAGTGTTGGTACTGTTACCTGAGAGTAGAACAAACCTCCTCAAACAACGTTAGGGTGATAGTATAAAAGCAAACCTTTACTTGAAAGCCTTCAGGTACACAATATGGAGAAAACTGCAGATGGTACAGTAACTTTACAATTTTTATAAGGTTAGTTTATTAGTATTTGTATCATATATTGTCCGATTAGAAGGTTAGTTGGTTAGGTAATAATTCCTTGGGTCCTGCCCCATTGGAAGCAGCCCACAGGCTTCTTTACCCCACTTTTGTTATGTCTTCCCAGATCCTGGTTGCAAAACAGAACATCCTTGTAGTTGGTTCACTTCTTGGAATAAGACTAAACAATAGTTTAGGAATGTGTTTCAAAGGTTAGCTTATTGTTCCTAAATGCAGGGAAAATGGGTAGGAAAATACTAGGAGATACAGCCGTGCATTAGCAATCTACAAAGCTACAAATATATGAAAAATATAAAAAGCTATAAATCTTAGGCATCAGTGCCAAGTTCTGGATTCTCAGACTAACTTCTTAGACCATCCAAGACCTTTCACACACAAATTGAAGCACTGTGCATAATAAAAATACATCTTAGAACTACGTTTGTTTTCATCAAGAGGAATACATACTGAAAAGGGGTGAAACTACAGAAGGCTGGGGAGGGTTGAAGCAACAACTTGGTGTGCATATTTGAAAGTTATTGCTATATCTGATTTGCTTGCCCTGAGTTTGTAACTACAAAGCTGTTTGTGCTTGTGTTTTCCTACCAGTTAGGTCTATGAGATCAGTTGCTTTGATTAGTCACTGCAGGCTGTTAGTGAAAAAAAGCACATCCGAACAGCAAATCTGAACAGCAAATCTGGACAGCACATCTGGACAGCACTACTTGCAGTTCATTCTGAGATTCTCCAAGTTAATGGTAAGCAAACTCTATCTAGATGACAGAGTGCATCTCTGCCAACATTATATACACTGTTTATTGTCGGAGAGGCTTTTAGCTCCACAGTTTGTCTCACTTCAGCTAATTCACCCTGCCTCTTAGCAAGGCTCAGCTCCTACACTCTGATGCTACACCCTTTCTCAAACATGTCTAGTTCATGTTAGCTTTGGAATTGTGTGCCTTCACAGCTGTGTATCCTGCTGCCACATTCTTTAAGTGCAGTTGGTATTGAACTGTACAGGCAGCAGTTCTGTCTCCTCACACTGAAGTACCCCCTTTTGCTACTCCTAGGTGCTTCATTCAGCAGTCCACTTGACACCTCTCAAGATTAATACACTCAGTGTCATAGCTGGGGAAAACTAGTTTTAGTTTTATGCTCTTTAGCAGCATCTACTACTCCCCTTTTTCTTTGGAGAGAGCAACACTGGGCTTCGGATGCTGGGGGCATTGCTCTTCTCAACTACCACATTTCACAATCCAGAAGAGGCAGGAGTGTCCTAAGTGGAGAGTTACATCACAAAGGTCATACGCAAACAACACAAGAGAGTAATAGTCCTCTAATTTGTAGCAGTGACCCAGCCAGCTATCTCTATGAGAACTAAAGAAATAACTTGGGTAGATTTTTCTTCCCAGGATAGTGAATCTGAGGAAGATGGAGAAAGCATGCCTGGGGAAATCCCCCAACTGCCACGTTTTAGCCCTGTCAGTCAAAGATTCTGTTCCACCCCTGTTATTTTAATATGCATCAGATTCTTTTATTATTCAGCAGTTGCTAGAAACTTCTGCTGTTCTGTTACACTAGTTGGTTAATGCAAATAAGTTCTGCCTCTGTCCAGAACTCATTGGAGAACTGTCACCCCTCATCACGCTGTGATTTGAAGAACCCCTGGACCCTTCCCCTGTGACCACCCCTTTCCTTTCCCCTTAAAACTTTGTGTAACCACCCACCACACGTCTTTCTTGTAGCCCGCATCCCCCCCGAATAAATCTGGGTGCTGCTGCTAGAGAGTCTGTTCTCTCTTCTTTGTTCCTGCCTCACTTTATTACCGTCGACCACTCTGCTCCCCACTGTGGAGTTGATAACTCGGTATATAGATAGACAAAGAAAAACCGCTCTCCTGCGGCCGTCTGTCTGACCGAGCGCTGGACATCACCCCGCAGACCCCCGGGCAGTCCTGCGGTCCAAAAGCGTTACTAATTAAGTCTTACTGCTTCAGCTTCCACAGTAACAGGCCTTTCCCATATCATCATGCTATTATTCATTGCCCGATTACTGCCCCTCATAACTCATTCCTCCAGTGAGTCTTTCGGAAGGTGTGAGGTGCCATGATGTACCCAGAAGAGGGTTATAAAATTCACTGCTTCCTACCAAGTTTTCTTGTTGTTTTAGCTTCTTTCATTCATTTTACTGTTTCTCACAAGACAATTCATCCCAGTTAGAAACCTGTTAACTCTGTGGGTGTTGTACATGAGCAATGATCATGCAAGCAGGCCATATGGGCCCCATCTGCTCTCAAGGAAGTAATGACAGTTTGACCATTGACATCAAAGGTAACAAGGCCATGTCCTTCATAAACAGAAGGCACAAAAATTCCTGAATAGGCAGCAGGTGCACGGGAAGACAGAGAGGTAAAGTAAGGATCTCCAGGGTTACCTGCAGTATCAGTGATAGTGTGCCAATTCAGTATTTTATTGGTATATTCTCCAGTACCCTATCTACTAGCTGGTATTTTTTCTCTAAAACACTATCAATTATATCCATTTTTTTATAACATGTCTTGCTCAATTTTTGTTGTTGGACTTTTTTGGGTTATTTTTTTAATCTATCTGTCTATCTATCTATCTATCTATCTATCTATCTATCTATCTATCTATCTATCTATCTATCTAATCTCCTATTGCGCTACTGAAAAGCACCATTAATTTGTGGTTACTGATTGGCTTTCATAACTTGCTTACAGTGAAATACTTATACTGAAATCCTGGCCAAATGACTGAACAATGCTCTGGAAGTTATTTTTCTCCCCTATTAAATTGTTTCTTAAAAAGAAAAAATAGATTTATTATTACATCTTACATTATCTGAAGAGAGGATCCCCTGTAGTAGTTTTATATTTATTAATTCATTCATATAGTGTCTAATATTGAAAAAATATTACAGAAAGACAGTGCGATGATATAGAATGGTAAAACTTAAGATGTGATTAGAAAGAGAAATGAGAATAGCATTTGGACCTGTTCTGCTAATGGACTAAGTCATAAAATAACCCAGACCTTTTCTATAATTTAGATGCATATCATTAGTTTTGTTAGGCAAGTGTGGTCTTCCAGGTTAAGATCTATCAGCTAAACCAGTGCTAAAAGCCCTTCAAAACCCAAACCTTGAGGCTGGTGACATATCATACTCATCTAACACTGTGTCTAAATACTGACCCTCACAACAGGGTCTAATGCTAATGAAAAATATTTATCTGACCAGTGAAAGCTGCTTTCCCCAGCACTCTTTTTCCTAACTGTCTGCCATTCTTTATGGAACATCCTAGAGATGTTCTGCTTTATTTTATGGGTTTCTTTCATATTTTAGAAAAGCTGTGTTCAAGTACTGTGGTTCCCATTATGTAGACAGATAAATTCTTAGTTTTCACTGGGGATGGTCCACACTTATAATCATATAAAAGGATGTTTCATCATATCAGCAATCTTAAACCATTAATAGGTGTTAATTTACTTTCTGTTATTCATTGTACTGATTTAAAAGTATATATACTTTAAAGAGATAGACAAAAACTTAGGTATGAACGAGCTGAATTTTATAAAGCAAATTAACTTTTCCCTGAATATGTATTTTCAGTAACCCAGAACTAATTCTGGATATGGGTCTAAATTAGTACTACATTTCAGCTAAATTAAACCATTTTTTTAATAATAGCTAAAACATTTGGAAATATCTAGTTGGATTACCATTGTGCTTATAAGGCAAAACTAAGAAGCCTGCTTATATCAGGATTTAGATATCCATTATACTGTCACAGAGAGGTCATGACAAGATATAACTCATCTCTGCCACAATGTCTGAGGAACTTCAACAAGGCTGTGGAGCTAAAGGAAGTGCTTATGTCAACAGGTTTTTTTTCAAAATGTCACAATTTGTGTAAAATATTTAGCTATTCACTAGTCCATGTTACTGAGTGCTTCTTTTCCAGAAAAAGGGTAGTAAAGACAACACTGCATTAAAATTGTGTCAAGGTGTGCAGGTTCTGTGGTACTTATACCGGCTTATTCCAGTTCTTTCTGAAGATGTGGAGAGTTATAATGGAAAAATACAGTCTGAATGCCTGTGAAATCAGATGGAATCATGAGAGATGCTTGAGGTATATCTACAGGTCCCTATTGTTACACAAGAGAGTAGGAGACAAAATAACTCCTCAAAATAATTTAAAATACTGATACTACTTTTCCATATCGTCATTTTATTTAGCTGTTCATTGCATAATCAGAAATAAAAGACTGCACAGTGATGCTCAGACATCATGTATACATGAAGAGCCAGTTTATTGTCCTCAAGGCTCAGTTTGTATTACAATATTGCTTTTACAGATATTTGAAGATTTCTGCTATACTTCATCCAAAGGAAAAGATCTGATCAAGACCTTAATATTAGTCCTTGTTTATATCAATCCTGCATGCAAACAACCTTCTCTCTTCTTGAATTATTTCTTTTAATTCTCAAGGGCATTTAAAATTGTCTTCAGAATCAAGGCACTTCTTTGTTCTCCCAAAGAAAATCCTTGATAACCCTATTTTTCATTACTGGATTTGCCTTTACTTCTAGTGCACTACCTCTTTCCAAGGTTTCTTACGAGCAAATCCTTGCATTTTAGTCATATCTTCTTCAGACCTGTGTCTAGAGCCAAATTTCTGAGCCAAAGCTCAGGAGAAGGAATGAGGATCAGTCACATCTGGGGACTCATAATCTCCTTCATTTCCATTCCCCTGGGGTGATACTAGTTTGTCTTGTGTATATTCTTGCTAATTTTTCCTTGTGCAAAAATCTGTTTGTTGTGCCTTGATTCAGAGATGCCTTGTGCCCATTTTTAGAAGCTGACTATTAAATCAGTGCCTCATATGCACAGCAGGTTTAAAAAGTTATAAACCATAGGAAACCTGAGAAGACACACATAATGAGAATTCCTCTTCATGTGCATTAGTTGAACCTGCATAGCATCCAGGAGCAGATTCCTGTTTTCTAAATACCCAGTGCTTTGATGCATGTTGGGTCGGGCAGAAAAATGAGGGGTTAAGGATACAGTAACATCCTGACAAGTTCTTACAAATTCAGGCTGTAGTTGGTACAATCTCACATTCAAACTTATTAGTAGAAATATGGAAGTATCAGAAAAGACATTCTAGATTTTGAGTTGCTGCCAAAACATATAGCAGGATGGAAAAGGGGCTTATTTTATACCTTTTAGCTGACTATTTTATCACTGCAGTGGATCTGCCAGGCAGCAACACCAATCTTATTAGCTACTCAGCATCAAACCAATGCAGTTGTATTACAAACAGTGAATTTTTGGCCATATTTTCTTCCCTAGTGCTGGAGGATTTCACTTTGAACTAGAGTTGGGGACTAAATCTAAAGTGTCACATAAGCAGCTCCTACTTATTAGAGGTAGCTTCTTGTCAAGACAAAAGCCTTTTTCAGAGACTTATGTAATTGATCTCAAATCTGAGAAGGTATAGGCTGCCTGAATTTGACCCAAGGTGTGGATAAAGTAGGGTTTTTAATTCCCTATTACAAGAGAAAAAGGGCATTTTAGGATGCTATCAATACGTATTTCATATATCATCAGTCTTATCAGAGAGTTACTCTATGCTTTTAACGTGTGGTCATTCTCTGTGTCTCGTCTGAAAAGACACATGTACTGTAGGTTCCCATTAAAAGAGTTTTTCTTTTCCTTTACCAGTAAAAGGTCATGGTGGGGATTAGTCCTCTGTCGCAGAAAATGACTAAAAATTTAGCCCAGTATTTTTCTTTGTCTATACTGTATATTTCATGCTGGTTTTGGGTTTTTTTGTTTGCTTGGGTTTTTTATTAAATCTACTCATATTTATTCAACACATTTTTTCCTTTCTTTATAAAGAACTCTGTGGGTCTTTTGTTTGTAAGGACTAATGACAGAAATAGAATGAAGAACCAAAAGGTGTAAACTAATTCATTAAAACAATAAAGAAAGAGACATGAAAGATAGAGGCTTTGAGAATATAGTATTTCATATTATTTTCGGGACACCAATAAAATAAAAAAAATTCCATAGAGATTAATAGTGTGTTACTAAACTCCAGGAGAAAAATCAACAAAAAACCTTAGTTAGGAATATGCAGTAACAGAGTCCGCATTAAAGGTCTTTGCTGCTAATTGGAATGAATTCATGCCTTCCCCATTGTAAGTCAAAACTGCACAAGCTTCCTCTCTCTGATAATGTTGCAAAGGTAGCCTCACTTCCATCTATTAATGTCATCTCTAGTGTGCCTGCAAAATTTGCCAGAGCTGATTAGAGCAGATATTAAATGATAATTGGACATTTAGTGCTCATCAAACAGAAAGTGACAGATGGGCCGCTAATTAAATTATAGTTCTGACATTATTCACAATGGTTTATGAATCTTCAGTAGTGACCTTCATGCATCTCTTCTCTCTTTAGGGGGATAAGAGAGTGATAAGAAAAAAGACAGTATTAAAATTTTAACAAATATGTGAAAGTGAAAACCTGCTTTCTTTTCTCATTGATCGCTCCTTAGAATTAGATAATTAATCATAAAATAGTGCAACATATAATCAGATTCATGTAAATCAGGTTCAGTGGCCAAAGTTGGGAGGAGGAATTAATCATACTCGGAAAAAGCAATGCATGTTTTAACCAGGCTTTCATTGTGAGAAAAGAAAAGGGGCGTAAATGTAGTCTGATCCTAGGAAAGGAAATGCAGGGCCTCTCATAGTGTGCTTTTTTACTTGTCAACTCAAGATTGCATTGCTTACTGCCTCTGCCAGCTAAATCAAAAGGATTTACTTAATGAAAAAGAGTAAAACCTGAAGTAGAGAGACACAGTTGCTGAGCCAGAACTACATTCTCACTTTCAATTAAAAAACACACTGTTAATTACTTTGTAACTTTGTTTTCAGCAGCCTCGCTTAATTTTAGAAACTAGTTTTAAAAATTAATAACTGTAATATTCCTGGTTATCACTAAACTCCATTTTTGTGTAACTTATCTTCCAATAATTGGATGACTAATATTTGTATAAAGAACATTCAAATAAATAAATAAATAAATAAATTAGTGCTAGTTTTAACATTTTCACATAGTTCTACTTGTTTATAACATTGTACAGGCATTACTGTATTAAAGATATTAGAACATATATATATGTATATATACATATAATTATCTTACTGCATGCGCATATATAGCTACATCCACATATGCATATATTGTAAGAATTCAGAGACCTATTGCTATGATAAAATAATTAATAACTCCTCTTTAGGTGATTAGTCTTACTATTTTCAAGAGGGACTGGTGACCAGGGCAAAATTCCCATTTATATGTTGCCAGAAATTGCCTTGTTAATGCAAGGACATATAGGTAAACTTTAAAGCTTTAGAAAGAGTTAAATGCCTTTTTTTTCTTCACTGTTCTATTTAATTGTTGTAAGTATAGGAATTATTCATTAAATCATTATGTACATGTATCTTCGTAACTTTAATTTTCCCCAGGTATTTCCGGATGGGTAGAAGGTATACTATATATCCAAACTGGAGCTCACAAAATAAAAAAAACCACAAACAAACAAGCACCCAATTCCCTCCCATTCCCAAAAGAAACCCTCAGAAAGAACAAACATTTGGAGTAGTTGGAAATAAATATGAGCCTTAACAGGTTTTTTTAATATACTTCATCTCTACGCTATGCAAAACTAACTGTGATTTTGAATATTTGAACCTTACTTTTAGTCATATGCTTAATCTTTCAGTAAGGCAATAGAATATTTTAAACCTTTGGATTTCTGAAATGTCTCACTCATACATGACCAGAACCTCCAAAAAAAAAAAAATGTAAAACATACAATACTCAAGTCCATTAAATTGTACAATAAAAAAAGTAATTTTTTAAAAACCAAAAAAAACTCCAAGAAAACCCAATGACATAAAATTCAGAAAATATAACTAAATATATAAATAAAACATAGATGTTGTAACTGGAATTCAAGAGTGTTTGGCATCAAATATAGCTAATGTAAAAAACATAACATATCCTGAATGTATTTTAAACCACTGTGTCCAAACAGTAAAGGCTTAAATGCAGAAGAAAAGTGAGATGTTATTGTTCTGAAATGGCTGCTCTCCTCTGAGCTTTCAGGAGCCTCCTGCTGTGAAAGTCCTTTGGACTTAATGGAAAACTTCTTGATACAATTATACTCAACGGACCTTTTCCTTTTCTCAGCTAAACTGGTATAAATGTGGAGTAACTTCACTGTGTCTCCAGTAGTTACTCTGGATTTATTCTACTGCCCGGGTCCACCTAATCTGCTTCTGTTCAGTAAGGGGTATTTGCAGGGGTAAGTAGCTTTGCTGGATAGTCTTTTCTATATATATTTTCATTCTTTTTCAAGCTACCAACATGAGAAAGCCCATTAATTGCTGCTCCTGAGATTTGTGTTATACTTCCTATATTATGTTCTAGGAAAGCCCTTAAATTCATCATAATTTCTGTTTAAATTCTTTTTCAGTACCTAATTCCTGAAGAGAAAAAGTTCTTTTCACTTCTAAGGCATTTTATAGCTGAGAATCTTAGCCTATTTTAGACGTACTAGCCAGATGCCTATGAAATGAACCATTTTCTTTAATTCAACTTACAATATCAAAACAGTATCAACCAACTTCCTATGCTCTTGTATATTTCACAGCCTGTCTCAAGGCCCTGAGCAAACTTCTCCCCTCCCTGGAGCTTATGTGGCTGATCCAGGGTGTTTAGCTGGCTGAGCCCAAGGTCACTACTTCACTGATAAAAGCTGCTGTAAAGAAAGTGGAAAGTGAGGGACTGCCTCTCCTTTCCATTGGGAGCTGCTTCTAGGAAGAGGCTTTACTGCCAGCCCCAGCCTGTGCATCTTCATGGACGGGCAGCAGTAAAAGGTGTGCTCAGTCTCATGTGCTACCCCATCCATCCTGCCCTTGATCCTACTGGGCTTCTGGGCCTTCTCTGTCACTGAGGACTTGCCAGGAGATCATTTTCCTGTATCTGACTCTGATCACAGCTTCTGGATGCAATCCTGATGTTAATTTGTCACTTGACTTCCTTGCTGATCATCAGAGATCACTTTCTCCCACATTCTGAAGAAGACATGGAGAAGAAAGAGGACAGTGCCCTTAAGAAAGAAGTAATCAACATTAAATTCCTCCTACAGTGGTTGAGGGGTTGTTAGCATCAAAAAAACCTGAAGGTTAAGAAGCCAGAACAGGAATATTAAATCTTCAGTGCAGGATCCAAGCAAAAGGAGAGTGCTCAACCAACTGAACTCCTTAACACAGCCATCTAACTCAGCTAATAAACTCAAACGGAACAAATTCTCTCCAGGCCCTAACATTCTAGTTCATAGGGAAGTACATCTCAGGTCTTTGAAAGAAACAGTAGTGGCAACTTCTGTGTAAAGTGGAATATGGAACTATTTTATGGGCAAATATTTCATGTTGGTCATCTCTGAGCAGCTACAAGCTGGCAGTTTGAACATATTTTTGCACATACTGAACATATTAGGAATAGAAGGAAAAAAACCCAAACAAACAAAGCCCCAGTTATTCAGGTAAGAAGGTTTTGAGTGCAAAAGCTTTTTACCCTGACTGAATGCAAAGTAAGTTATGAGGAGTCTTTGACCTTATCACTTTCCTCTGACTGTTGGTAGTAAATAGATCAGAAGTTACTTACTTCCTTATTTCCACTTGCTGAAGTTAAGGGAAGGCAGGGTAACAGTATATTCCAGGAAGAGAGCGACACCTGTCAGTTCCAGAAAAAGCTTAGAACTATCAGAGTCATCACATCACGTGAACAAGCTTCATACATATGTATCACACACGTAGTCTGGTTTATCATTTTGATATGCCTTCCTCTTCAAGGCTTTTCCTTTTTGTAAGTATTTTGTAAATATTATGTTTTTCAATATAACACTTTGGATACCATGGGTATCCAAATGCTCACAGAGAAAACAGCACGTGAGGTACAGGAGAGAAATCAGACTGATGGAATTATCCTCAGATAGCAAAAAGTAAAACAAAACTAGTGTCCGAGCAGAGAGAGGGAAAAGCAAGTGATTCTATACTTGTGTCAAGAGACGGTTTTGGGTTCCCATGATGGTGCTCCAGAGGGACCGAAAGTGTCCACAATATTTGCTTTTGAGAAGATGAGAACTTGTTATGTTCATGAGTTTTTTTCTAACTGGGTATGATCAACTGAAATTTGGGATAGCAGGATTTTGCCAGCTAAGATCAGGATGCAGAGGGTTTGTTTTGTTCAGAGCATATTATTATATATAATAGACCAGGAGGATCCTGACAAACCCTTTGGATGAATAAGGTGATAAAAGTAACAACTTACACAGCTGAATGATCTTGTGGTATATCCATGTTTTATCACTGCTCTTCTGCACCCCTTACACTCTCTCTGACGGCAGTCCTAGTTTTTTGTCAAAACTGAAACAGATATGGTGAGCTCGTGGGCTGCTTTGGCTGACAGACTGGTTTAGAAAACCATAAGGAGTGCAAACATCAGCTGACAGGGCAGGAGGAAAACACGGCTGCCTGACACCACATGGATGGCAGAGCCTGAGGAAGTGCTACCACAAAGTGAATCCAAACCTCCAGGCAGGCCCTGACCTGATGGCAACTGCTACAAGTGACCTCTTTCCCTAGGCCTTTGATGTACTGGTCTAGATTGGATTTAGGGGATTAAGCTTTGGTTCATGTGCATGTTTTGCAAGTAAGAATTGCTGTACTATTCCCAACACCTATCCAGTCAATTTAATACATTTGTGAGTACATGTCACTGAGCTGTGCATTTCTCTTCTACTAGCCTTCCAACCCTCTTTTTCATCTTACATTCACTACAGGTTGTATCACTAGCTCAAGGGATAGAAAGAGCCCAAGTGTGAGGAAGCCCTTTTTTCTTTTCACTGAAAAATTTATCAGTAATTGAAACAGGCTTCCCAGGGATGTGGCAGGGTCACCATCCCTGGAAGTGTTCAAGAAATGACTGGATGTGGCATGTAGTGCTATGGTTTAGGATGGTGATGTTCAAAGGTTGGACACAAAGATCTTGGAGGTTGTGGCGGTGGCCCAGCCTGAGGCTGAGGTGGCACCTGTCCCGCCCTGCCAGTCCACAAGTAATGAGTTTTCTTTGTGGATAAATGAGAATATTAATTGGGAAAACTATTCCCCTCAGAGTGACTCTGAGGGGGATGGGGATGGTGAGGAGGGAAATCTTCCCACTGACAGTTGCCAATCAAAATTCCATCTCCTTCCCTGTCCCCTCACAAGTTTTAAATAATCGTAAGTTACCCAAAAGTTGTGTTGCTACCCTGTGTTGATTGGTTCGCTTTAATGTATTCCTCCCCTTAGTTATCTTCATTGGATGTTGAATATTATGTAATGTTTCCACATTGGTTTGTTTCCCTTACTCCTCCCATTGTTCCACTCCTTGTGTCCCCCTTAAAAGCCCCCGTCACCTGTGTTCTGAGCTTTTGGTAGCCTGACTCCCAACCTGTTACAGTTGCCTCTACCCTTGCGGGGGCAGGGAACAAAAGTTAGGATTGCTGCCAAGAGTCCCTCTCTCGCCTCTGCTTCTGCGCGCCACACTGTATCACAGGCTGCCAGCTCTCCAGGCAGCTAGGCTGACGGCTTGTGCAGAGGGCAGACTGGGAGCAGCCTAGGCAGGCTCAGACCCTGAAGAAAGGCTAGCTGAGATCCAGCTGAGCCCAGAGCCAAGTGCTGGACGTCACCTGCTGACCAGCCGGGTGGTCAAGCAGCCAAAAGCAATAGGAAGCCTTTTCAACCTTAATGATTCTCTGGTTTTATGAAAAGGAAGAAGGAAGAAGGAGAACGAAAATCCTCACAGTCTTGTTTTAAATGCACAAATTTTATCCCTCTTCTAACTCAGAAAGACTTGGAAAGCTTCAAAGTTCCTCAATCATCTTCTGTTATTACAACTCGAAATACCTAACTATTTCTAGGTGCAGATCTCCTTTACAGCTGTTCTTATGACAGAGACATTTCTGATTCTTCAGTCTTAAATAATTTCTGATGTCTAGATCAGACCACTTGTTAAATCATGTGCATGGTTTTTCAGGAGGGCCTTCAATCACAAGAATGCTGATGATTATGCGAAATAATGACTCAAAATTAAGGAAGATGCATTTTTAATCTTTATTTCTATATTCTCCACAACTCTAAATTAATTTTTTCTAGTCACGACTGATAATATTTTCAATTGGTTCAGCAAGTGGGATTCATTTGATCAGATTCTTAGAAAATTAAAAAGAATTCAGGAGTGAAGTGCTACTGCAAGTTTGAATGAACAACAGCAATTTGTTATTTTCCACAGGATCGCTGACATAAAATATTTAAACAATTGATCTAATAAAGTAAGTTTCAAGAAAAAAAATCCTTTAAATGCTTTTTCTTTTATTTAATGGGACTTACATTTGAAGGAGAAATAAAAGAATAAATGCCATTTTTTATCATTTAGGCTTAAAAATGTCATGAAATTGATTAGCTGCTTTGCTCTGGGGGATACATTAACAAACCAACTCATGTTAGACCATAATGAGCAAGGCTTTCTCCTTGACTTCTCAGTTACCTTGCCCGGCAAAAGAAAGTAAATCACTGCAAAGGGGCCTCCTTATCCTTCCCTTCACTTTCCTTCTCCTCCTATCACCTTCTTCAATGATTCAGTTGATTAGTCCACCACTTTATAGCATCATTCCTACTAAAAGAACGGAATATTTCAGTTGTGTATTCACTTCTATTTTATTAGGTATGTTTTCCTGTTTGGGCTGTACTGAAAACACCCAATTAGGATAACAGGAGTTTGATTTCAGTAAGCTTTGGACTTGGTGATTTTAAAGAACTTGTAAAAGCAAAGATATTTTTCTCTTTTCACTTCCTTAAAAAGCTAGGAACAGGGCCTAGAGAGCATTCCTGCTGAATGACAGCACAACACTTGGGCGTATCCGCCACTCCTCCAGCTTTGTGTCATCAGCAAACTCACTGAAGGAGCACTCTGTCCCTTCATCAGGGTCAGTGACGGATAAGTTGAACAAGACTGGATCCAGTACTGACCCCAGAGAACACTGCTGGCTACAGACCTACAGCTACAACCTGTGCCACTGATCACAACCCTCTGAGCTCTGCCATTGAGCCAGGCCTCAATCCATGCCACTGTCCACTCATCCAACCCACACTTTATTATCTATGAGAATGTTATGGGAGAGAGTGTCAAAAGCTTTTTGAAGCCAAGGGAGACAACATCCACTGCCCTCCCCACATCTACCGGGCCAGTTATGCCATCATAGAAGGCTGTCAGACTGACCAAGCATGATTCCCCCTGATGAATCCATACTGACTACTCCTGATAACCTTTCCCCACATGCTTAGAAATGAAAACCAGGATGAGCTCTTTCAGAACCTTTCCAGGGTTGGAGGTGAGGCTGACTGGCCAGTAGTTTCCTGGATCCTCCATGTTGCCTTCTGAAAACTGAAGTGACATTGGATTTCTTCCAGTCCTCAGACACTTCTCTTTATGAGCTTTCAAAGATGATGGAAATTGGCTTATTAATAACATTTGCCAGCTTCCTCAGCACTCATGGGGCCCATGGATTTTTGGATTTCAAGTTTGCCTAAATGATCTCTAACCTGATAGTCCTCTAAAAAGGGAAAATCTTCCTTTTTCCGAACATTCTCTTGCTCCCATGGCAGGTACTTGCTGAAAGTTGGCTTTAGCAGTAAAGTCTGAAGAAAAGAAGGCATTCAGTAACTGTATCTTCTCTGCATCCTCCATCACAAGTGCACCAAGCTCATTTAGCAGTGTGCCCACATTTTTCCCGGTCTTCCTTTTGCTACTGATTAAAGTGCTGGTACTTAAAGAAGTCCTATATGTTGTCCTTGACATATCTTATCACATTTAGTTCCAAGTAGACCTTAGCCTTACTGGTTGCATCCCTGCATACTCTGAAAAAGTTCCCATATTCCTCCTATGTGGCCTGTCTGTTTTTTTCCACATTCCTCTAGACCCAGTAAAGGAACATGAACTTAGTTCTGTAGTTAAGTTACCTAACGGACTTTTATGACTGAATCACCAGACTAGAGGGTTGTCTCTCTTGTCAACAACAATGCAGACATATTTGGCAAAGGTGAAAATCTTGCTTAGGTGCACATACCTCTTTCACGGTAGTAGCTTGGTAGAAGTTCTATCATCTGGCCATTCACTGTAGCCTTCCTGCCACCGGCTGACTCCATGTACCTTATTTTTAAACTGTGTTATATATAAAGGTTAAAAGTGGCAACTCCTTAAGCTGATATTGCCATAAACAAAGGTAAGTGTAGATATTACCTTTGCATTGGTAGAACATGTTTCAGGCAACTTATTGAAAAATTGCAGAACATAAAAAAGGTAAACTATAGTAAAAAAGAAAGGTTTAAATTAATAAGAATCAAAAGACACCTTCATTGTGGCAGACATACCACAGAAAAATTGCAGATGAGGATATTGCTAGTGATGTGTGCTGATAGTTCATGCTGTTCTAATGGATAGCTCATTTCTATGCCTCTACGTTAAGGAAATTAGTGGTTTGCTTTCAATAAATAAAAGTATAAATAAAATATTTTAATGGATGCTTTCTTCCCCCTATTTAATGGGAAAGAAATAATTTTATGAAGCTATTACAATTGCAATACTGAATTGGGGCTTATTTCATCACTGTCAATTAATCATGAAACCTATCTCATTAGCTTTATACATATGTGGCTTGTATCACTGCATGTGAACTCTTTTTGTACACAATCTGAAGCTGTAGCCTGTGATTTTTTCAACCTGGTCTACATGACTGAAACCATTCTCTTGACATATGGTTTTTGTCCTCTGTCTTGCATCTACTGGCTTCTCATTGAAAAGTGGGATTCTATTTAGTAAAAAATGAAAGCATCAGTTACATTTTTCCATCTATTTTTGAGAATACTTAGGCAAATCATTGTTCCATCCAGACTCTAGTAAAATGAGTCTTTTACTTCCCTATCCAGTTTACCTATGCCTTTCTTAAAATCCAGGGCGTTGGAAAATTGTAGTCTGTCTGCTGAATGTCATGTAGCTTCTGCAGTGGATTAACATGAAAGACACTGTGGCTTTTCATCTGCTAACCAGAAATATGGACATTTATTTCTCATAAGTCAGCAAGCTTTTTCATGAAGACAATCATTGTAGTACCACAGTTCTTCACACAGATTAATAGATTAAGCTTCACAGTGACCTGAGTTTGAATTTAAAGAGAAATCTCTTCTCCAAGTTTAGATGCTCAAAGTGCTCAGACTCAGATTTTTGAGCTATTTTTGTTTTTTTAAATTATGATACTCACCTCCATATTCAAGGAAACTGAGTTCTGTCCACATTTCTGCTTGGTAGGTTAGAAGGCATGTACAAGTGAAGAATGTGAATAATCCATCAGACTCTGTGGGGTAGATGGAAAGTGTATGGAATAAACTGGGGCACTAGAAAACGCAGTCAACAGAAACAAATGAACCTGGGTTAGGACTTGTGAGGACTTGGACCAGCGAAAATTTGAATAATTGAATAATTTCCTCTAAACATGTGGATTTTGGAATCTGAAGTAGCAGTGCAAATGTATGCATTCCTGCTCACCTCAGGTAAGGAGAAGATTGGGATTTGTAAAAGAAGCATGAAGTGGATAAGAAATTGTCTGCATGGAAGATGACAATAAGCTGTGTTCAAGGCAGAATTTAGGAGCTAGAAATTATTACCAGGGTCCTTCAACAAAGACATGTGACCTTACATAATGTTTTAATTAGTGACCTTATCATAAACTGAACTAAGAAACTGTGCTTATTTGTGACACAAACCTGGAAGACGTCATCTATATAGAGAAGCAGCATGGTATCTCACAAAAAGAATAAGCAGACCTTGAAAACTGGAGCTGTAAAATAGGACTTTATAGGGGCCGGTAACTTCGTACTTTAGTATTATCTGAAAATTGATTAGTTAGAAATTAAGAAGAATGACTTTGTGTATTAGTAACTAAAAGAGTAATGATAAACACTTAATGTGCTTTAAGTTGGAAATTGGAAACTGTACCTACAAAACAGACTGACTTAGGTCTACAGAATCTTCTCTTGTCTATAGTCAGAATATTATGTTACCCAGTGGTGTGTTATACTGAAGGCATAAGGCTCAGTATTAAAGAAAGGCTGAAGCCATTGAACAGTCTGGTAAGACACATGGATAAAAGAAAGGTGAAGCAGCAAAGCAGATGCAAAAAAGTCTATTTGAATATGTGAAAGCATATGGGAACAGACTCAGAAATTTTGTAATAGGGTGGGAAAAATGTGATGGATGATCAACACCAAGGGATTAAACTACATTCTAAGCTGAAGAACTACAAAGAAATGTGAATTTGGACACATTTTATATAGATTGAAAATCTAGATTTTCTTTTATGTAATGACAGTAAGAGAATTTATTAGATTCTTGGATAAACTTCCACTATTTCCAGAAGAAATGACAGGGACTAAAATCCTTAATCTAGTTGAAGAATATATTTGATCCAATGAACTTCCAAAAGCTACATATACTGCCACAGAGGCAGAGAAATTTTTGATAGTAGATTCAGGGACACAAATATGGATGGTAATATGGTGATGTAGAACATGAACTTATTGAGTTCCTGTTAAGAGTTTGAACCTCATATCAACATTCAATCTTTTCTTTCCCCCAAGTCAGGTTATATTCGGCCTATAGCATTTTAATGTCCCAACCTCCTTATTGCATTCTAAGAGTTCTAATTGCTTTTGTAGGAAGATCTTGAGAGAAAAACTCCTACTCTGATTCTTGAATTCATCATATTCATTACAGGAGATCATTATTAAAGATTTTTCTTAGGAGAGACTATGTGTTATAAATTGCAGTTTCATAAAAATATATGAATCTGTTTCCAGGGATAACCCTTGGCATATACACATGGATTAACAGAAACGGTTATCTTGAACATAATGACTTACTGTCATTGTAATAAATGAAAAAAATAATCCCATAAAATTCTTAGAGTTCATTACCCCATATCTAGGCAAATTTACAATGTTTGTTATTTTAAATTATACTCTTCAAAATTTAAAAAGTTTGGATTAGGGTACTCTCCCCAGTAGCAAATGAACAAATGCATTAAAAAGAAAGAGAGGTAGATGGGAAATTAAAGTAAATGAAGCATTTTTAATGGAAAGTATTAAAAGAACAAATTAGGCTAAAATGCCACTGTCATTAAACTATATTTAGTAAATGTCAGAGTTTTACAGAACTTCAGAGCCTTCATGAAAATCTTGTCTCATAATCTAGTACAGGTACAGGAAAGTATTCTTTTCTTTTACACCCATTGCTTCTTCCAACTTTAATATAATGTATTTAGGCTGTGTGGATGCTGAAAAATTAATGGTAATAGTTTCTTCTGCTTTTCGTAGTATTCATGAGAAATTCTGCTTTCCCATGTATTCTGAGAAAACAATGATATAGTTTTTGTAAACAGTACATGAACACCTGTTTCCAAGGTCTGTTTTGGATTCACTACACAGTGTGTTTGGGAATTAGGCATGACAAGATTTCCTCCAATAAACTGTGAGTTTTTAGTAGGTATATAAGGGAAGAAAAAATAAACGCTTTTGCTTCTTGAACTGGCTGACTGTCTGTGTGTGCTGGCTCCGTGTCATGTGCAACAGCGACAATGCTGTTCATTTCTGTGAAGGGAGCCATTATATATCTTTCTTCTTATTTTCAACAACACAACTTCAATATACACAACTGCCATGCAGTCTCATCTCTTTGTGACAAACCTAAGTAACACCTACAATGCAATGGGGATATAAATAAATCCTTTACTCAGCTATGATGTATTTTGGGCCATTGTTCATCATGAGAGGACTTGTCCACTAACTCTTGCTGTTCTTTTAAAACTAGCTTATTTTTCATTCCAAATACTTTGAGTTGTGGCAAAGAGAGAAATATATGGCTTCCAGATGTACACATACCAGAATTGTTCAAAGCACATTAGGCTTAGAAAAATCTCATCTTTTTAATGCTTCAGAGTATTCAAGATAAAGAAAGTATTGCAAGATAAACAATGTCTTGTTATACCTCTCTGTCAGGCCTTCAATCAAACCCACAATAATCACCAGAAATCAGTGAAAAGACACACAGTTACCTTTAAGAGTATGTAATTCCCAGCTGCTAAATTCAGAAACTGTTAATTGACTTCAAGATCTGTCATCCCATAAAAAGTCAAAGGTCAAAGTCAAAGGACCATTACCAGTCTTAAACTTCTTTAAAATATTGTGAGCCTCATACAGGTGATTCAAGGATATGCGAGGAGTAAAACATTGAGACATCATTTTAGCTTAACTCCCCACTCTTCTGCTTTTCAAAGGATCAGTCATCAAGATCCAAAACAGAGGTAGAAGATACTCCTTAAATCATAGAATACCAGGTTGGAAGGGACCCCGAGGATCATCTGGGTAAAACTTTCTCAGCATAAAGCACTATTTAGGCAAGAGAGACCAGCATCTGGACCAGGCAGATTTCCAAACTGTCTGATGCTGGGGAATTTACCACATCCCTGTGGAGATTATTTCAATGGCTGATTGTTCTCATTGTGAAAAATTTTCCTCTTGTGCCCAATCAGAATATCCCCAGGGGCACCTTTTACCCACTACCCCTCATCTTTTCCATGTGACTCCTTGTAAAAAGGGGATCTCCATCTTCTTTGTAGCCACCTTTTAAATGCTTCAACATAATGATAAGGTCTTACCTAAGCATGCTTTCCCCAAGGTTACCCATCTCTCTCAGTCATTTTCATACATCAGGCTTCCTGGTCCTTTGGTCATCTTTGTGGACTTCTCTGTATCCTCTCCAGCCCATCCACATCTCTTATGTGTAGCAGGAACCAAAAGTGAACGCTGTACTCCAGTTGTGGCCTGACAAGTGCTGAGTATAATAGGATAATGATTTCTTTAGTTCTGCTGGTGATGCCCTTTTTGATGCATTCCAGCATCTCAATGGCTTTCTTTGCTGCAGGGGGACAC
This sequence comes from Pomatostomus ruficeps, assembly GCA_013400735.1. Taxonomy (NCBI): domain Eukaryota; kingdom Metazoa; phylum Chordata; class Aves; order Passeriformes; family Timaliidae; genus Pomatostomus; species Pomatostomus ruficeps. The sequence continues at coordinate 33,309 of VYZT01002580.1, forward strand.
TGTGTACTCATTCTGATCTTGTTGCCCAGCAGATCCACCAGGCCCCTTTCCAGAGAGCTGCTCCCCACCTGGAGCAGCTGTGTGCTGCATCCAGATTATGCTTTCCCAGGTAAAAGACCTCAGACTTAGTGAAGTTTGTACTAAGTTGGTTTCAACCAGTATAGTGCATCACTCAGATATGCATATTTTATTGCTAAATTGCAAGCAGTGAACTCCTCTTTTTATTTCCCAATAATGGTAAAAAGATGAGGAATGTTACTGGGAAATGCTTATGCAAATGTTCTTCTTTAGGCCTTTTGGGGCTATAACACCAGCCTGTGTTATAGAAAAGAGGAAGTCTGAGTTTACATTGCCTTGTTTTTAGCTGTGAAATTGTGGCAATAGTTATCATTTCCTCTAGTCTTTCTGTGATGGTAGAATGTAAATATTGTCTGAGCAGTCTATAAAGCGATCATATTTTAAAATTGCTTCTTTATTTCTAAATGTTTTCTGTCTTCTTGGTATCATTGTATTTTGTTATCATCAAACAGGTTATTAAACAGGTGTGACTGGAGATTCATCTTACCTTGTCTGAAACTAAGTTGACATGATGTTATACAACTACATGAAGGTATTTTTTGAGATGCCTACCTCTTCCTATGGTTATTATAGGAGCCTTGATGGCAAGCTTTAAATGAGACTCTGATTTTTATGATAGGTGAAGTTAAATAAGAGTCATCCTAAATTCAAAATATGAGATTTGATTGTGGTACTGCAAAGTATCTAAGATACTCTTCCTTTTGAGTTACTACTGTGTTCTGGCCAACTTCTAGGCTCCAGTCAGATAAATTACATGCCTTTGTAATTTGCTCCTGCAGTCCTGTTTACAGACTTAAAATTACCCTAATGTTCTCATAAACTGATGTTTACATAATCAGGCATTCACCTGTGAAAAGGGATGTTGAACAAGGGTAATTTTCTCCATGTAGAGTCAGTAACTTCTAAATATTGCACAGTGAACTTTCCTGTTATTACTTGTTTGCATCTTGCTGAAAATGCTTTCCTAACACTTGAATGGCATTAGGCTATGCTAAAAAATATTTGAGGAAAGCAAGTGATGATTATTGGTTTGAAGGTATGCTAGTAAGAAGATCAAAAATGAATTGTAATTCAGAGGGATTCTGCAAGATTATAAAAGGTCATACTTTAAATTTAGCACTGCATCATTTCTTTATTTGATTGCATGCAAATTGTTTACAGTATTAAATGTTTTCTATTTTTTTAGAATTCATTCAATAGCTTTTTGGAAGAGTGAATAACATAAAAGCAGGTTATGAGGTTTTACAGACAAAATAAATATCTGAAATTAAAATTCATTTGCCTTTGAGACTTGTGGTTAATGAAAATTCTGTCATTAAGCTTCTTAATTTAAACAACTGTACTTGATTCAGTTGAACCCAATGTTTAAAAATAATTGTCATGCTGCCATATTAACTTCACACTGGACTAGAGTCTTAAAGTGAACATAAATTTCTTGAACATTGATTAAAATATGCAAACTGGTACCTACATATAGTTTTTTTCTTTCTTTCCCTTTAAATCTGATTATTGTTTTTACTACCATTTCTTCTTCTTTCTCTTCATTTGAAAATGCATATACTGTTTGTCCAAATCCCATCTATATTTGTAGAAGGATATCACAGGAGAGCAGGCATTTTGAAAGTTTCGCCCTTAGCATGTTTAAAAGCTGTGTCTCTGCCACTAAGAAATGTTGGTCATTGGAAACCAGATTCCCATAAGCAGTTCAGAGGATGTGTTTAAAAATGCAGTTCAGTTTGAAAACAATTGGGCAACTTTCACAATGCTTAATCCTCTAAAGTCCTTTTTCATTTTTACCAGATAAAATTAGCTATTACTGCCTTCTAGTTATTGCTATTTTGGTTTGGGGTTATGCACTGTGGGGGTTTGCCACTATCTGAGGGTAAGCAATTCACAGAAATATGCAGGTTATGTGAATTGCTTTGAAAGGATTGCCAAAAATTATTTAGAAAACATAAGCTACTGTGTTCACTCATATCTGAATTGCTTTTTGAGTATTATTACTATAAAATATAAACTCTTCAGTGCCTGATCTGAAAAGCAGAGAGGCTTGATTTCAGTTTGCGAAATAAGAGAAAATTAGAAGGTTAAAACAGTAAGAACAGAGTGAATTGCCAATTTTAAAAGTGCCTGCTTTGGGATTCAGTGCCATTTGCAAGGCCTTCTTTTCCTTCTCCCGGGTCTTATGTTTCTAGCCCCATAGATAGCTTCCTGTGTTTTTCTGAAGCAATAAAAAATTGAGGCTCTATTTCCCTGAGGGATATTTCTTAAAACTTATATGAATAAATTTCAAGTAAGATGCAGGTTTCTTGAAAGACATTGCAATTTGACATTTGTGTTTGAATTTTAAGTGAGCTTAGGAAGAGCCATTACCACCTTAGGCAGATATTGCAGTCTATTTCTGTGATAATGAAGTAACTTGTGTTTTCCATATTGAGTGCAATCTTGCTGAGAGGTGTCTTATTTGTATTCCCTGCTATTGCATCTTCCCAAGTTCATGAAATAAATAACATTTACAAATCTTAATTTCTTTTATCATTTGTGCACATGGAAACAGCATAATAGAAGATGATAGGGTTTTATTTCCTGTCAGAATGTAGAATGTGTTACTGAACCAGTAACAGCCCATAGGACTTCAATCAGTGTTCTTGATCTACTAGAAATCCTGGGTAAGATGAAATGTGCAAGTGTTAGGTCAAGGGAACAGAAAACTTGTGCGCTTTGAATTTACAAGGAAAGACAAAATGCTTTAGTGCTCTTTAAAAATGGTGTTTCTTAGAACTCCTTTGTGCTTTTGGCAGCACAAACCATAGTTGTGTCATCACTGACTTCAGTCTTTTTATTTCCAGTTGTCCTTTAGAGTTTGGATTGTCTTTGTGGAAGGAAAAAATTCACTCTCGTAACCCATGTTGGAACTAAGAGAGAGATCATGACAATAAAGACTTTTCAGACTTTTTCACAGTAGCAAGATTAAATATGATAACTAGCACAGACAGTTAGGGTGTGTTAGACTTGTGGACTGGATTGGCAGAACATGAAAGGGCCATAAGAAAAAAATATTTTAGGGAATTGGGATAACAAAGAATCATCATTGCCATTTCTGAAAGAAAAACAACTCT
>VYZT01002582.1:0-11140 GCA_013400735.1 Pomatostomus ruficeps
ATTAGAGTCCAAGGTATGGCCATAGAGGGGAGTCAGCCTCAGACCCCTAGAGTTAATAAAACTAAACTACCTCACAACCCAAACAAGGAAAGATTGGGAAGAATGGCAGCTGAGTAACTCAGTCATTGGGGACAAGTGCATTTGGCGAAAAGGCACACGTTTCACTAAGAAAGTAGGAAAAACAATATGCAAGAGGTATCTTGTGACAGATGGGCACTGAACATGGTGGATACCAGAAGAGCTAGATATTTTCTGGTCTAAAGAAAAACTGAAAGGCAAAGATTGTATAATGAATCAGGTTGAAAAATTGTATCAGTGCTGGAACACAAAAGGCCATCCGTTCACAGTCCTCCCCCAAATATCCAAGTATTGGACATCACCCTCAACCACCCAATCTAATTTTTGGGAAGCCCCCCAAGAATTATTTTGGATTTGTGGCAACCGAGCATATTCTAAATTACCCCCACACTGGCAGAGGAGTTGCACCATAGGGGCAATCCAGGCCAGCTTCTTCCTTCTGGCAGAAGAAGCTGGAGTGAGGACATGGATGTGAAAAATTTGAGGGACTTTGTTGTTTTAATTAGTCTTCACAAAGCGAGGGGATCCATACTGCTATTCAGAAACTGAAAGGACTGGTTCAAGACCTAAAGATTGAGAGACCCATATCTTGAGTGGAGGAGCTTTTTGGATGTTGGGGAATTCCCAATTGGGTCACTTCATTTATAAAAACCATCCTGTTAATCCTTTCAATCATTTTGATCATTCTATGTATGTTTAGTTGCCTTAAAGAATGATTTTAAAACCTTTGGGGGAGGTCTTTTTAACAAATAACGAAAGGAGAGTTGTGGAGGCCAGTGCACCTCCACTGCCTGAGCAACAGAGAGTGCACTGGTGGGATAAGCCCTATTTCAATCAGTAGTTTTCCCACAGTAGTTTTATTTTCCCATGCTATAGAAATTTTCCCATCATAGAGTTCCATTTAATTTCAGTTTCCTCCTTTAACCCTATTGGTGTATTATTGTCATTGGTTAGTTGTATCAAACATGGGACAGTGTGCTGGGAAAAACCCCAAAAAACTTGAGAAAGGGAAAACCCACTGAAGAGACATTCCTTTTAATAGCCCACTAGGGGAGATGCTGGAACACTGGGATTACGATGAAAATTTAAGAAAATTAGACAAAATAAAGATGATCAGATATAGTGTCAAAGTCTGGCCTAAAGAAGCTATACTAGAAGGACCTGTTTATTGGCCATGGTATGGATCAAAAGAAAAGTGGTTATGTGAGGCCCTAATTAAATTTATTAATAAAAAAGAATCCCAAGAAAAAGAAGAGGAAGCCTTCTATGCAGCTTGCTGGTTAGATATCGCTCCTGCTGGCTTTCTTAGGACGCCTTCCCGGATAACTGCTGCCCAAAGCCGGAGTGACCCCAGTGTCCCAGACCGCCTTTGCTGCGGGGGTGGTGACACCAGGAGGGCACACGTAGGCCCCACCGGTGGGAGCTGGGTTTGGCGTGGAGTGGGGGGGTGGCGAAAGTTGTAGGAGACCTGAAGACAAAAGGAGGGACTCCAGGTGTGAGTGCACTGTGGTTTATTGCCACAATGGAATCCTCAGGGACCGGAGCCCCGAACAGCTCGGGACACGGGGTCTTAAGGTAAATAAACAGCCAATTAAGTGAGGGTACAGGGGAAGGGTTAGGGAGGGTCCAGGGTTACAGAGACAGTAACTTGAGGAATGGGAAGGACAGTAGGATGAGTAAGGAGGGAAGAACAAATCATTAACTGAATAACGGAGAACTTACTAAACTTGGGGAGTATACAGAAATTAATAGACAACTGTGTATCCAATGGGGAGACTCGGAGGTGAGTTTGTTATAACTTGGATCGCACCACAGTGATGTCTGTTTCCCGGGGGAGCCCTCCAGCTCTGGGAGTTCTCCACCAGAGCTCCTTTTCTTGGGTGGTACATTCTGGGGCTTTCAGGCCTTTATTATTAATACGTATCACCCCGACAGTTAGATAACGAAATTTGGGATAAAAAAATAAAGAGTTTTTAAGATGATAAAAGAAAAAGAGAAAGACACAGAAAAAGATGAAAAACCTAAAAAGAAGTGGGATTTTCTAGATCATCTGCCACCCCCTCCACCTTCTCTAACTCCACCCATAATACATCATCCTACACCCGTCCCAGCTCCCCCTATACCTCTTCCTACTCCTGTAACACCTCAGTCAGTTCTTTCTAGTCCTTCACCCATTTCCCCATCTCCATTCACCCCTCTCACGCCAGTAGAGCCTCAAGCACCACCCTCTCCACCTACATCTTCTCCAGCACCCCCAAAAGCCCAGCCTTGTACCTTCACTCTCTCCTTAGTACCCCAAAGCTTTACCTACCCCTCTTATTATACCTCCTACATTGCAGTCAGTTCCCCTTACCCTTTCCCCAATACAACCTGTTATTGAACAGAGAGCAGGAAACCCTCAAAGTATACAAAGTGGCGATCAAGAGTGTGATGACAATCATAAGGAGACAAAAGAGAAAGAAAGATTAGATAGACTTTCAGGAGGTCACAGTTACAATACTCGTTACCAAACTAAAAAGTGCCAATCTAGAGAAGAAGGAATAGAAAAATTGTTTCCTTTAAGAGAAGTACCTATGGGAGGGGCCAGAGGGGGAATAGGCTTTGTCAATGCCCCAGTAACTGCCTCAGAAGTAAGAAACTTTAAGAAAGAAATAAAAACATTATTAGAAGATCCAATTGGAATATCTAATCAGTTTGACCAGTTTCTAGGCCCCAGCATTTATACCTGGGAAGAGTTAAATTCCATTTTGAGTATTCTCTTCTCCCCGGAAGAAACCCAATTAATACGGGCAGCAGGCATGAGAATTTGGGAGAGAGAAAATAGGATTGGCCCCAGGGGAGAAGAGAAAATGCCTAATCAACAACCGGATTGGGACTCAAATGATGAGCTGGGGAGAAGAAACATGAGAGATTATAGATCTTTAATAATAAGAGGTATTCAAGAGGCAGTCCCTAGGACCAGCAATGCCAGACTTGCTTTTGATAGCCAGCAGGAAAAAGATGAAACGCCAAGTGCTTGGCTAGAGAGGCTAAAAAGAAATTTCCAACTATATTCCAGTATAGATCCAGAAAGTCCAGAAGGGCAAGTCCTAGTAAAAATACAATTCGTAACAAAGGCATGGATTGACATCAGGAGAAAGCTAGAAAAACTAGACGACTGGCAAGAGAAGAGTCTCAATGAACTTCTGAGAGAGGCCCAGAAGGTGTACTTGAGAAGAGAAGAAGATAAAAGCAAAAGCAAAGATCGTGGTAGCAATAGCGAAAGAAAGCGCAGGAGTAGGGAAAGATGAGAAAAAAGAAGAGGCGGGAGAAAGAGAAAAACAAAATAGAAAGGTAAAACCACCATGGGCCAACGTAACTTGTTATTATTGTGGAGAAAAAGGACACACACGACAGTTCTGTAAGAAGCAGAGTTTAGATGAAGCAATAGCAAGGGAACAAGACACCTTAGAGAGAATTCTTAAAGGGGATGATTAGGGGTGTCAGGGGCTCTTCGCTCTGGGGTATGGAAGTAAACATCAGATAGAGCGCCTGGTAAATTTAGAAATTGGCCCCCAGAGCGAAGAATATGAATTCTTAGTAGACACAGGAGCAGACTGGTCATGTGTTTTTAAACTCCCTAGAGGCTGTAAAATAAGCAGTCGAGAATGTGAAGTGACAGGAGCTAAAAGTGACCCCTTTGAGGTATTCATTATAGACCAAGTTTATGTAAAAGGAAGTTCTAGAGAAGGGCGAGCAGATTTCTTATATATACCAAAATTAATCTTTTGGGTCAAGACTTACAGGTACAATTGAGGATAGGTGCAATCCCAGAAGAAGGTCGGATGGTTGCTAAGATAATGTTGCTTCAACAGGAAGACAAAGAAGCTATAAATCCAAAAGTGTGGGCTGAGGAAGGGAGCCATGGATTATGAGATATCCTTCCAATAGAAATTAAGATGAAACAGGGCATACCCCCAATTAGAGTTAAACAATATCCCATTTCAGCAGAAGGAAGACAAGAGTTAACTTCAGTAATAAAAGGACTAATTAAAGATGGGATTTTGGAACCATGTATGTCTCCACATAATACTCCGATATTACCAGTTAAAAAGCCTGATGGTACCTATAGATTAGTGCAAGACCTGAGAGAAGTAAATAAGCAAACCATTGCTAGGTATCCCGTAGTGACCAATCCATATACTCTACTGAGCAAAGTACCCTCGAGACATACATGGTTCAGTGTGATTGATCTAAAAGATGCCTTTTGGGCTTGCCCATTAGACAAAGAAAGTTGGGGATGGTTCGCCTTTGAATGGTATGATGAAAACATTGGTAGAAAGCAACAACTACAGTGGACCCGATTACCCCAGGGGTTCACTGAATCCCCAAATTTATTTGGTCAAGCCTTAGAAGAGATCTTACAACAATTCTCACCAATTGGAGATGTCCAAATTTTGCAATATGTGGATGACTTATTGGTATCAGGAAAATTAAAGGAAGAGGTCCAAGAGACAACCATTAAACTACTAAATTTCTTAAGTGAAAAAGAACTAAAGGTGTCAAAAAGGAAGTTGCAGTTTGTAGAACCTGAGGTAAGATACGTAGGCCATCTAATTGGGCAGGGTTGTAAGAAATTAGATTCGAACTGAATACAAGGAATATTATCGCTATCAGCCCCAAAACCAAAAACCAATGTGAGGAAAATATTAGGACTGGTTGGGTATTGTAAATTATGGATAGACGGACATACCAAATTAGTTAAATTTTTATACCACAAATTAGTCAAGGAAGAGCCTCTGAATTGGGAAGATAGTGACGAAGAGAAATTCAAAGAATTAAAAGAGAAATTGGTGACTGCTCCAGTATTAAGTTTACCAGATTTAGACAGACTGTTTGAGTTGTTTGTGAACGTGGATGAAGGAGTAGCTTATGGGGTACTAACACAAGATTGGTGTGGAGTAAGAAAGCCCATTGCATATGTATCTAAACTGCTGGACCCAGTGGTTAGAGGATGGCCAACTTGCCTTCAGGCAGTGGCTGCCACAGTAATGTTAGAAGGAAGTTATAAATTGACCTTTGGGAATAAAATAAAAGTGTACACTCCACATGATCTGAAGACCATTTTAAGTAAAAGTATGACAAAATGGATCTTGGATAGTCGGCTCCTAAAATACGAGTTAATTCTAAACAACAGTGAGAATCTGGAATTGGCCACCACACAAATACAAAATCCTGCACAGTTTTCATATGGAGAACCAAAAGAAGAGCTAGAGCATTGGTGCCTAGAAACTATAGAATTACAGACCAAGGTTAGGGAAGATTTAGAACACCCCTTACTTGAAGGAGGAATTCTTTTTGTGGACAGCTCTTCGCGAGTAATAGAAGGGAAAAGAGTATCAGGTTATGCAGTAATAAATGGGAAAAGTATGACTGTAATAGAGAAAGGGAGGCTTCCAACGAAGTGGCCAGCCCAATGTTGTGAGCTATATGCATTGTTAAAAGGGTTACAGTGGCTTAGGGACAAAAGAGGGACTATATAGACAGATTCTAAGTATGCCTACGGGGTAGTACACACATTCGGAAAAATTTGGACAGAGCAGGGGTTTGTAAATTCAAAAGAAAAAACATTAATCCATGAAAGCTTAATCAAAGAAGTACTAGAAGCATTAAAAGGTCCAGCAGAAATAGCAGTAGTCCACGTCAAAGGACATCAAAAAGGGGACACCAAAGAAGTTAAAGGAAATAACTTAGCTGATCAGGTAGCTAAAAAGGCAGCTCTAGAAGACAGTAAAAAGATTCTCTGTGTAATAGATCTAGGAAGTGGAGATAGTGAGAGAGAAGTTCCAGTCTTTAGTAAAAGAGAACAAGAAGAGTTATGTAAACAAGGAGCAATTAAAAATGAAAAGGGGGAATGGAAGATGTCAGACGGGAGACAAGTTTTAAACAAAGCTCTGGCCAGAAAAATGTTAGAAAATTTGCATGCTTCAACCCACTGGGGTACCCAAGCTTTGTGCGACCACTTTTTACGGACATATGTGTGTATTGGATTATTTGAAATTGCAAAAACGATAACTAGAGATTGTTTAATTTGTCAACGAGTGAATAAAAAGGTAATGCGAAAAATGCCCATGGGAGGAAGAGAATTAGCAAAAAGACCATTCCAAAGCATTCAAATTGACTTCACCGAATTACCGCAAGTGCAAAAGTTTAAGTACATATTAGTTATTATTGATCACTTAACTCATTGGGTTGAAGCATATCCAACAAGAGCAACAGCAGAAGTAGTAAGTAATATGTTATTAGGACAGATAGTGCCTAGGTATGGGGTAGTACATCCTACTGATTCAGACCGAGGCCTGCACTTGACTGCCCGAGTTTTACAGCAAATAACTAGAGCTCTAAATATAACCTGGAGACTGCATACCCCTTGGAGACCACAGAGCTCTGGTAGGGTAGAAAGGATGAACCAAACCCTGAAAAAAGGTCTCACTAAACTAACTAAACAGACAAAAATGAATTGGTTAAAATGTCTCCCGCTGGCTTTGATGAGGATCAGAACAAAACCAAGGACAGATATAGGTGTTTCACCGTATGAAATGATGTTTGGTTTACCTTTCCTGACCGCCTCTGGTAACCTGGGAACATATGAAAAAGGGGAGCAAAATATGAGAAAATACGTACAAACTATAACCAGCACTCTGGAAGAGCTAAGGAAAAAGGGGTATTGTCGCTTCCTGGCTTTCTCAGTGAGCCTACCCGGATATTGAGGCTGCCCAAAGCCGGTGCGACCCCAGTGTCCCAGACCGCCTTTGCTGAGGGGATGGTGACACCAGGAGGGCTCAAGTACGGCCCAACTGGTGGGAGCTGGGTTTGGCTAGGGTGGAGAAGGTGAGAGGCGCAGGAATCTCGAAGAACAGGAGGGACTCTAGGCGTGAGCAAGTCGTGCAGTTTATTTAGCACAACAGGGGCTCACAGGCAAAGAGCCTCGAGCAGCCCTTGACACTGGGTTTTAAGGAAAACAAACAACCAATCCGGAGAGGGTCCAGGGGAGGAGTTAGGGAGGGTTCAGGGTAACAGCACCAATAACAGGGGACTGTTATTGGTGCTGCAGGGACTTCCCCTGAAGAGTCAAGGGGGAACAGCAAATCAACTTCCGAGTAACTTAGAACTTTCTAGACCATGGGGAATGCCCCGAGAATGATTGACATTTAGGCAACCAATGAGGGATAAGGGACTAGGCTTCAGGAACTTTGGACTAGACCACTGTGGTTTCCATCTCCAGGGGGAGTTCTCTCCGCCTCCACCAAAGCTCCTTTCCCTCAGTGGACTGTCCCGGGGCACTCAGGCCTTTATTATCAATGCGGACAACCCCAACAGGGTATCTTCCCCAAACTACCCTCATTGATTTTTATATCCATAAATTTAAGCCAGGGGACTGGGTTCTGATCAGAACATGGAAAGAACAACCCCTAATTCCGAAGTGAGAAGATCCCTTCCAGATTCTATTAACCACAGAGACTGCAATAAGAACTAAAGAAAAAGGGTGGACACACGTCTCCAGAGTAACAGGACCGGTATCAGCACCAAATGAATGGGCTATAGTAGAGACAACGGACACCAAGCTGACCTTGAGAAAGAAGTCATCAAAAGATCCCGAGGGATGAAGTTAAACACATGGTTTTAATATTTAAAGTTCAGATAGTTTTAATATTTAAAGTATTTTTTAAATGTTTAGTGTTTATTTAATTACACTTATATCATAGATTTTTAACTATATTTAATAATTATTTAAAGTATGTATAGAAGTATATTTTAATCTTAATGTCTTTTCATTGCCGATCCAGAGCTTAAAGAATAGAGCATCCTCCCATGCCTTTAGCAATTAGACCCCAAAAAGGGAAGGAAAAGACAACAAGTTGTTACAAGGAGGGAGCTGAGTTCCTGCAACCAAGTGGGTGACAGTAGTTGGTAAGAATATTACGGAGGGCAAGGCTGGATCAGGTTACACTCTTGCCACAAGAGAGTCACTGATCCTCTGAAATGTGGTAGAGGGGAGACATGGGTGGGAGAGTGTCCTGTACCGGACCTCCGTTAATATTAGCCCTCCTATTAATAAGCATCAAGCAAGGAGGAGCAGAGACCTGTGACAAGTGCTACTACCCGGTGTATGCAGGAGACTCTCGGATGGCCGTCTTAAGAACCCATACTAATCCGAGCCCGACTTGTGTCAACTTTTCAGAATTAAAGACTTGCACAGAAGACGGCAAAACTTAATTGGCTTTTCGAAAATGTAGGAAACTTTAAACAAAAATTGTTAGGAGAATGCCCTGTAAAGGAAAAATGGATCTGCTCTGAAGAGAAACCCACAATCCTGAATGTAAAAGAAGGAGTATATGAACCAGACTTAATTAGAGAAAAAGAGGTGAAGAGAATAGTTAAGATAGGACCTGGGATCTAAATGGTGGGTGGAAAGAATTTATTCCTAGATCTAGTGGAAAAGATAAGCCGGGAATTTAACATCACTGATTGCTGGATTTGTGGGGATACCCAGATGGCAGAGATCTGGCCTTGGGAAGGGATTGCATTAAGTCCACAAGACATTCTGAAGCTGTTAGATAAAGGGATGCCTGGACCAGACCAGAGATATGAAAAAGAGATATGGAACTTAAGATCAGAAGTAATCGGGGAAGAGTGTTTATGGAGAAGGGGCCCGAAGTACTCCGTTTATGTAGGTGAAATACCCTGTAAAAGGTATTATGTAACGGATCATACCCATCAATGGTGGATGCCCCAGGCATCAAACTTGTACTGGTCCAGACAACAAAAACAAGGTTGTTCCTATATCCAAAGAGAAAAATTGTATGAATGTATCACTAAAGAACCCAATCCCTTCCATGGTGAACCCCAAATTTCAAAATTCTGGAACAAAATTAGTATAAATACAGTTACACCCTCAAAGTATTGGAGAGCTCCAAAAGGACTTTTTTGGCTATGTGGGAAAATGGCTTATGTCACTTTACCGATGAACTGGGTAGGAAGCTGCACCCTAGGCATTATAAGACCATCCTTCTTCCTTCTCCCACGAGTAAAAGGGCAACACCTTGGGGTACCCCCTCTATGATGAACTAGAACGTAAAAAGAGAACTATTCAAATAGGAGGTACTCAAAAATGGAAAGAAGATGAATGGCCCCCTGAAAGGATTATTGCCACATATGGCCCTGCCACCTGGGCCCAAGATGGGTCATGGGGATATGGGATCCTGATATATATGCTCAATCGGATCATTCGGTTGCAAGCATTATTAGAAATTATTACCAATCAGTCTGCCTTAGCCATTGACCTATTGTCAGACCAATCCCGCCAAATGAGGACCATGATTTATCAAAACCGACTAGCACTGGATTACTTGTTAGCAGAGGAAGGAGGAGTCTGCGGAAAATTTAATTCCTCAGAATGTTGTGTAGAGATAGATGGCAACAGTGAAGTTATTAAGAACATTACAACTAACATCAGGAAGCTAGCCCATGTACCAGTTCAAAGGTGGACCCCATTATTTAAAGCCAATTGGTGGGATGTTGGGGTGATGCGCGTGGACAACAAAGGCCTGAAGGCCCCAGAATGCACCACCGAGGAGAAGGAGTTCTGGTGGAGGGCTCCCAAGACTGGAGAACTCCCCCTGGAGACTGAAATAACAGTGGTTTGATTCAAGTTTTGTAAGACCTACCCCCCAGTTCTGTTATTGGTTCTTCTGTTGTCAGTTAATTTCTGCCCACTCCCCCTGTTCTGGCAAGTTCTTCGCTATTGGGTTGATGATTTGTTCTCCCCTCTCGACTCCTCCCTCTCTCCTCCCCCATTCCCCGATTATTGGACCTGTAACCCTGGACCCTCCCTAACTCCTCCCCTGGACCCTCACCGGATTGGTCAACTGTATCCCTTAAAACCCCTTGTCGGAGACTGCTTGGGGTTCTCAGTCCCCGGGCTCCCTGTGTGCTGAATAAACTGCACAGAACGCTCACACTGAGAGTCCCTCTCTTCTTCGGTTCTTCCTGGATCTTTCGCATCAATACCCTAATGCCAAACCCAGCTCCCACCGGTGGGGCCGTACTCGAGCGCTCCTGGTGTCACCACCCCCCTACCAAGGGCGGTCCGGGGCACTGGGGTCGCGCCGGCTTTGGGCTGCCTTCTATCTGGGTAGGCACCGAAACTAAGCCAGGAAGCGACAGTGGGATAATCTTTTGGGGGGAGAGTGGTGGAAAAAAGCATTGTTGATTGCCAAAAGTGCACTAATAGTAGTTTTTTTTCTTCCTTCTGTGATTCCCTGCTTGATTCGAATGATTACAAACATTGTGCAAAATTCCATCGAGAAACTAAGTGATGATAAAATTGAAAGAATTCGGTTAATGCGAGCTGAAAAACAAGAAGAAACCCCTGAGACTGCCAAAGAACTTTATGAAAAATAGTGAAAACTCTGAAAAATCTACCAGGTTTATGAAGAGACTATTTAAAGAACTGTCAAGAAGACTAGTTCAGAGACTGTTTAAGAAACTAATCAGGAGACTTTTCAAGAAATTTTTTGAGAAACCGTTTTGGTTGATGCGGGCTGACGCCCGATCAAAGTTTTAGAGGGGGGAGTTTGTTATAAATGAAATTAATGTTTTGGGAGTTAATGATTTTATAGGATGGTTGATGAGCTAGTTATTGTTGAATTGTATAGTTGTTGGTTGTAATGTTAAAATGTGGCCACCAGGTGGGGCGGTAAATGGGCAGAGCGGGAGGAGGTTTATAGAAGGTCCTAGAAAGTGAGGTAAGAGAAAAAGAAGGAGCCAATCACTTGACGCCCCTTGGAAAGACAAGATTAAGGTCCAGTGAGACCCCTGGATACGAGCCATCGGAAGGAGGATTCAAGCAGGACCAATCCCGGACTGAGGGAGGGTATAAAGACTGTCCCAAGACCCCGCCCAGCGTTCTCCCGAGGAACTTATACCCGAGGGAGCACCCAGAGTGCTTGCATTCTGTTAATTTGTTTCTCTGGCTTGTCGAGTGGATCCTGGGCTACTGCTAGGTTCCCGCTCCCAGTTG
>VYZT01002582.1:11588-31446 GCA_013400735.1 Pomatostomus ruficeps
CTCGGGGGTCTCAGTTCGCCAGGTGCCCAGAGAGGCTCTGGGAACATTCCAGGTATCCCCAGCCCCCTGCTCCCTCCCAGCCAGACCTGCTGAGCCCCCTTTCTCCCACCAGGCCATGTCTCCAATGCTTGCTCTCATCCTGGCCCTGTTAGCCACCCACATGGGGCTAAAGGTGGAAGGAAAAATTGACAAGAATGAGGTCAAGCAGATGCAGGAGCACAAGGAATATCTGCACTAGGAGATGACTCGGCTCGGCAGGAGACTGAGGGGAGCAGTGGCATGATGGAAACCCTGCTCCCTTCTGCACTGCAGCAGCAGTGGCTGTTGTGCATCACTGCAGCAGTGCTCATTCTGGTTCTGCTCGCTGTGTGCTGCTGGCTGGTCAGGAGGAGAAAGTGTGGCTCTGCCAGCTGCAGGGAGCAGGAGAGATCCAGCAGCAAGGCTGGCAGTGAGGAGAAGGTCAGTGAGCAGGAGGAGAAGGTCAAGGGTGCAGACAGTGGTGTCAGCACTTTGGCTCTGCCCACCCCATCACCAATGGGCACATCCAGGATAAGGCTGGACTGGGCTGTCAGCAGCCTGATCGAGTTGGGAATGTCCCTGCTCATGGCTGTGGGGTCAGACTGGATGGCTTCTAAGGGTCGCTTCCGACCCCAACAACTCCCTGGCTCTGTGATTCTCAAGCAGGACCTGCCCAGCACGTGAGGGACGGGCCAGTGTGACTCAATCACCACCAGCCATTCCATCCTCGCACAAAACACCACCAGTGTCACTGGGATGATGGTCCCAGCCCAGCCCACAAGGACAAGAAACATCCCCACAAGAAAGGCAGCCTGCATCGCATAACAGAACCCTGACAACAAGAGCTTTCTATTTTTTTTTTTTTCTCCAAAACACAAAAAACATTGTGACTAACAACTACTACAGCAATACAATGAATGCTTCTAACTAGCTTGTTTTAACACGTTTGTCTGCAGGAACAAAAGACTCTTATTTTTTCCAACAGACATTTCCAAGCACACACGGCATGAGAGTTCATTGACTCTAGAGGCACTTCACTCACTGCATCCCTCTGACAAGGAATTCTAAATAACTTTCTATAAATAAATATATCTGGGAAGAAATTTAAGAGCCAGAGAGCTCAACTTGTAAACCAGTTGAATCTGAGTATAGCAAAAAATTCTGGCAGTATTTAGACGTGTGTTTCTCTAAGAGCATAGTGAATGCCAAGATTTATTCTCCATCATGATACATCTTCAAAGGTATACTACAGGCTTTGGATTCTCACATACTATACTATTTTCCAAGCAGGACTGAAAGTACTATTGAGGCTAAAGGCACTTTTTGTCACTGCAGCAACACAGTTTCAGAAAAGCCAGAGGTCAGAGAAAAGCTTCAGCTTTTGTTCCTCAGTTACGTTCTCTCAATTCTTGTTTCTTTAACCTTAAATTTCAATGTGAAATTCAAAAATCACATAGAAAAGGAACAACCTCCTGGGAAAAAGAAATTTCAAAATTCAGATAATTTAAAGCTACTTGGCTTTGCTGAGTTTTCCTTATTATTATATACAGACTCAGTCGGAATATCTTTGTTGGGCCTTATTTCTTAGGCCTTGAGATACACCTCAAATTCCCATATTAGCTGGAACAGCTGCCTGATGGCAGGTCAAGGCTGCAAGATTTAATTAACGACGTAATTTTTTCCTCCCCTGTAGGCAGAGAAAGAGTGTTCGTGTTGATGGTGCTGGCCCCTGCGCTGTCCCAGCCGTGGTGTGGCAGCAGGATCAGGTCAGTGACTGTCCCTGTGCTGGGCACTGCTGAGGCCACACCTCAAATGCTGTGTCCACTTCTGGGCCTCTCATGACAAAAATTTGAGCGTGTCCAGGGCAGGGAACGGAGCTGGGCAGGGTCTGGAGCCCCAGGAGTGGCTGAGGGAGCTGGGAAAGGGGCTCAGCCTGGAGCAAAGGAGGATCAGGGGGGCCCTTCTGGCTCTGCACAACTCCCTGACAGGAGGGGACAGCCGGGGGGGTCGGGCTCTGCTCCCAGGAACAGGGACAGGAGAAGGAACGGCCTTAAGCTGGGCCAGGGGAGGCTCAGGTTGGACATCAGCAGGAATTTCTTCACAGAAAAAGCGATCAAACACTGAAAGGAGCTGTGCAGGAAGGTGGCAGTCTCACTGCTGTGGGAGGTGTTTAAGGAAAGACTGAACGTGGCACGCAGCTCCATAGTCTGGGTGATATGGTGCCGTTCAGGGGTGGCCTGGCCTTAATATCCTCACAGCTCTTTCCCAGCCCAAATGATTCTGAGAACACGAGTCACGTCAACAGGGACACGCTTCAAACACCCATAAACAGAAACGTAGACAGGGGGCCTAGCGGCTTCTTAACGCTGCGAGGTTTAAAGGCACCAAATAATTCAACCCCACCACCCAGCCCCATCGCCGCCAACGTGGCACTGTCTGCGTGCCGCCCTCGCCGCCGCCCTTTTATGCTTGCGGAGCGAACCACGCTGAGGGCGCAGGACAGGGTGCGAACCCCTCCTCCACGAGGGCTCGTTGGACCCGTCCGTGGTAGACGTGGCAGGGCGCGGCGGCGGCGCGGAGGGTGCTGGGAGTTGTAGTCCGAGGCGGCCCCGGCCGCGGCCTCCGTTCGTGTATCCGTAGGACGAGAAAGGCCGGGACGGCACGGGACGGGACGGGACGGGACGGGGAGATCCTGCTCGGTGAGGGCGCTTTTGGCGGCGGGAGGAGGCGCCGCGTTGTGACCCGGCGTGCCCGGCGGCGGGGAGGAGCGGCCAGAGGGCTGGGCCGGGCGGTGCCGGGGCCCGGAGCGGCTGCGGGAGGCGCGGGGCTCTCTCCTCTCTCCTCGTGTTGTGACCCGGCGCGTCCTTGCAGGGCAGCGGCGGCTGCTGCGCCCCCTGTGCTGCCGGCGCCGCGCTCCGAGGCTGCTGTGAGGTGAGGGTCGGGGAGCAGCGCTGCGCGGAATTCCCGGTGGGATTTATCCCGGTGCTTCACCTGGTCCCCGGTGCCGTCCCGCTCCTGCCTTCGGCCGGGCTTTCCTCCTGCGTGTGGAGAGTTCGGGTGCCGGGTTGTTCGGAGCCGCGGGGCTGTGAATTCCAGCCCTGCAGCGAGGAATGGGAGTGCAGAACTTGATAAAACGCCTTCGGTTTCATGCTCATCCTTGGGAATCTGTTAATGCCGGATGGAAACGGTGCTTGGGGAGTTTTACTGCTTTACCGTAGTATCTCTGGAGGCATAAGTTGTTCGTCATATAATTTATTTTGATTTATTGCGACATGAAAAAACCCATATTATTTTGTTTGGGAAAACACCTCTGAAAGTGCTGTGGCTGTTGGCATCACATCCTGTGATATCTATTCCCTGGAAAAGATGGGGTGCGGGAATGGTCGGTGCAAATTGTTGGATTTTTTGGGGGGTCTGGCTGTTTCCTTGGTGGTGTTGTGTTATCTGTTGGCATTGCTGGATGGTTTCATGTAGTTGTAGATTAGTAGTTCGCCCACTGTGGCCATCGCTGGTCGGGTTTTTTGAGAGTTTTGTGATACTGAAATATTTGATAGCAAAGGGAGGGGGAAAGAGGGGTGTGGTCTGCTGCAAATCCCAAGAGTTTGCAGTGGCTTGAGAATGTGAGAAAAAAAAAAAAAAAAAAGAAAACAAATTGGAAATCTCATAATTCAGATAAGGTCAGGCAGCCTTTGGAAAAATGGAATTCGCTGGGTTTATGGTGTCTGTGGACTCTGTATGCACTAGTGACATGGCAAGGCCAGCAGCCCTTGCTGTCACGCCTGGTGTTTCCCCCTGTCCTGGTCTGTTAGTTCTTGTGCACGCTGGTGAAAAGGCTTGTTTGGTGTTGCTTTTGGGGTTTTTTTTTAAGCTGAAACAGTTACTCAGGTGTTGTGGTTAATAGTATTTATGCTATGAATATAGAATCACAGAATGGTTTGGGCTGGAAGGGACCTTAAAGATAATTTTGTTCCACCCCCTTCCATGGGCAGGGACACCTCCCACTATCCCGGGGTGCTCCAAGCCCTGTCCAGCCTGGCCTTGGACACTGCCAGGGATCCAGGGGCAGCCACAGCTTCTCTGGGCACCCTGTTCCAGGGCCCCCGCCCCACCCTCACAGGGAAGGATTTCTTCCTAATATGTGACCTAAACCTACTATCTTTTAGTTGGACTGTTTTTCACTACGTGGTGGTAATTAAATACATTTTATTCTACATTAAACTATACTGCAAAACATTAAAACTAGTACACTGCACAGTTCTTTCTTTTGTGGATTTTCTAGCTCATTTCACGCCTTTGAAGTGCCCATGTTACCTTGGAGGAAGCACAACTTAAACAGAGCCCCAAAATAACTAGTGCACAGTACTGTTTGCGTGGTGCAATCAGCTTCATTGTGAGTGGGAGGAAAGTTGACTTAGCTTCAGTTTCCTACTCTACAGCCTTAATCAGGAAAAGTTAGGTGCCACCTGTTCCAGCTCAAGGGATGACCTCAGGCACAGGTGCATTGTTTGAGGTGTGACATCAGTAATGAACCCAAAGTCTCAGAAAATGGGTGTGGGAGAGTTCTGGGGGGATTGGTTTGTTGCTTTGTTTTGTTAGGTTGTTTTTTTTGTTGTTGTTTTTTCCCTCTCCAGATTATGTCTCTGTAAGACTTTGGACTTTGGAATACGTCCTTCTGTATGGGGTGATTAAACTGATGATCTCTTTGTGCATTTCCCTTGGCTTCATTGAGGTTCTGTCTGTCCTCTGGGACCTACCTGCATTTTACAGACCAAGGAGATTGAATGAAGTTTTATCCCTGACTTAGTGCCCTCCTTTCTGGAGTGGAAAAAACTATGTGAGGAGTTTTTCAGATGAAAGTTTTAATTATACTCAGGGTCCAGGTCTGTTTTGGTTTCATTTTTTTGAAGAGGGCTGTCATTTTGTTTGGTGTTAGCTGCACCTTATTCTGGACAGTTGTCAGCTTGTGCTTAGCCATGAGCAGTGTCTGCAGCCAGCACTGTCCAAACTTAATTAAAAGTTATGCCTACTGTGATTAAAGTAAGAAAGTTTAGTGGCTTTTCAATTTACTGTTCCAGCTTAGTGGTTATGTTTCATTTTAGGCTCTATTTAGAGAGCAGTTTCCCCTCTTAGTGTACTTAAATATACTGTGGTTTCTTTTTTGTGGGTTTCTGTTTTGATTTTTTTGTTTGTTTGGGGGTTTTGTTTTTGCTTTCTTTATTAACAGGAGCACCTACTGAAATGGAAGAAGGGATCAATTAAAGATAACTGAAAATACACCTCATTATAAACTCTGAAGTGTGGCTGATTCTAGATAGTGTGTTTTTATCCACATGAAATTTGCCAGTCTCCATTTGTAGGTAATCTTGTCATTAGCTGTGAATTTCTATGTTTCAGAGTAATAACCTGAAAAATGCTTTTGAAGTGTGGTTATGTCATTAAGATTATTGCAAAATATTAGCACAAATGTAATTACTTCCTATTAAACTAAAGTGAAAAGATGAATAATTTGCAAGGTAAGCCTTTTAGTCTCTAAATCAAATTATTTCATTCCTGCTTTTAGCATGAGCCCAGTTAAAATTTTCAGTCAGAGTTTTAGCCTGGTTTTCTGTTCAGTGTACACAGCCTAGGTTGGGAATTAGGTTAATGGCTGAGATTTGGCTTTAGGTTAATGGATGAGGCTCAGCTGGTGAGAATCAGTGGAAATAGTTCTAGAGATAGACTTTGGGGGTGTACTGTATTTTCTTTTTGGAATATGAGGGTTTCGCATCATCCCTACAGTGTCTTCATTGTACTGAAAAGGGCTTTTTTTGAACCAACTAACTGATCAAAGCCAAACAAAATTAATGCTTCTTCTTCCTAAAGGGTTTGTTTTAAGGGTGGCTGATCACTGGAAATGTGTTTTTTCTGTATTTCTTTTTTTCATATCCTTTCTTTTTCGTTTCCATATAAAAACATAACAGGGTTTTTCTGTACCAAAACGTGACGTTGTCATATTTGCAGTTTCTGGACGCAAATCACTAGATGGCAGCACTGATACTGTTTTCACCTAAGGCCATGTGCTTCGTTTTGCCTGTCGCTGGGTTTATCCTTTGCCCCTTCGGTTTAGTAAACCAAAATGTTCCTAGTTTGCAAGAAGGCACAAAAAGTAATTTCCTGAAGAAGTCCGGCTGAGTTTTCAGGTGCTCCTTGCTGCAAATTATGTGTTTATGGCTTGGATTGCGAAGAATAACCACTGTAACTTTTGTTTTCACAAATCACTGGAAAGACAGTCCAGCTCTGCACGCAGCAGTCATTAAGGAATTGTAGATGGATCCTACTGGGAGATTTTTTCCTTTCATCTCCCCTGAAGGAAGTTGGGAACCTCCACTGAAAACTTTGTTGAGAACTGAACGCTGCTAAGTGGTTTCTTTGGTTTTGGGTAGGCCATTTATGTTCCTATATATCCTGTAGGATCATTTTAATAATGTGGGGTGCTGGATTATCTCAACATGATGAGCTATTAGCTTCAAGTTACCCGTACTACTTTCTGCTTTCCATTTGCCCATTCCCTTGCCTTTTCTTTACCCTTAATTTTTTTCTTTAAATTATTTACTTCTTTTCATAATGCAGCACCTGCAAACTTCAACTGGATTATGTTGAAAAATCAGTGTGCAGAAAGCTGTTGTTTATGCAGGCTCCACGTTAGTCAAGACATCATTAAAGTCAGTTTTATTTGGGATTTTCATGGTATTTCAGCAACTGACATGATCTTTTTGCACATTTGGAATTACTGTTTCTGTTTTTCTTCTTTGTTATCGCAAAGTTAATAGAAAAAAACAACTACAGAGTTTTTTGTATTTCTACTAATTCCTGACTTAACAGATGTCAGGTGACTTCGTGGGAGTTTGCCACTTCTCCCTCCCCACAGCGCCACCACTGTAATAGGTTTCTGGAGCTTTGAAAAATCCTTGCAGAGAGTTTTTTTGGAAAGCTGCTCTGTGGAACTTCACCAGTCATTCTGCATGGCCACAGAATTTATTTTAAGTAGTAAGCACCTCTCAGCAGCTTTTAATCATGGCATTAGGTGAAATCAAGCAGCAGATTGAAGGAGCCTTGGAAAAATGTTTTTGGATTTTGGTCAGTGATAATTGCATAGTGGAAAATTCTCTCATGCTTTGCAGTGTATAACTGGAAGAATGTCTTAAGAATTATGTCTGTGCAGAGGAATGTAGACTCCTGTAGATTGATTAAAAGGCAAAAAATCTTAATACTGCAAATTCTTGCACTTAGTAACGTTTAATGGAAGGCTCTGCGTTTCTTTTCTAAGGGATGAGGAGATGTACCCTGCAAGGACAGGCTGTTCCCCACCAGGCAGCTGCTGACCCTTTCATCCCATCTGAAGAGGAGCCTTTAAGTGAATTAGAGATTCTCAGAACACAAAATCCATCTGTCATAAGAATTTCTTGAAGAGTGCTGCACATAAGCCACGTTTACTTGCTTTCTGTGGCTGGGCTCAAGCATTTAATCTTGAATTACTTAATGCAAATCATACTGATTTGTCAGAGGGTCTGTGGCTTCTTCTGTGTAATTTTGATGTTTTAATTTGGTTTTTAAAACTCTCAGTGTGCATGTCAAGACTGTCATTGATGTACTGTTGTCTGGATTTTTTAGTTTGGTAATAATAGTAATTTTTCCTCTACATTAAAGTAAGAGTTGTATATACATTTGAAACAATGATGAGGGAATGAGGAATTTTTCCTCTTTTTTTGGTTGTGGTTTTTTTTTTTTTAAAGAGAGTAAAGTCCCTGTATTTTGCTAAGTGTTTTTCATATACATCTGAGTCTTTTTATTCAACATACTATCTAAGCCTTTTCCTCTAAATTCTTAAAAGGGATAATCTGGCAGTCCTCAGTAGCCACTGATGTAATGGATATAGTGGAAAATGTTTTAAGCCTATCTATTTTTCCTGTATATAATTACTTTAGATAGGAATTTTATTTCAGTAAAATTTCCTTAAGGACTGCTACTGCCTCAGGGGGTGGTACAGGTAGGTTTACCAGCCTTGTGAGGAACCAGGATTTTTGTAAGCTGCCACTGCACCAAAGAATGAGAATCTCCTGGTGTTCATAAAAACCTTAATTTTTCTACTTTTCTTCTTCCAAGCCCCTTTACATTAATTTAAGATTGTTAAATAAGCATATGGGTTTATTTTCTTAAAAGCGGTGTATTTTAAAGGTTTACTCAAATATGTCAAAAGATCCTTCTGGCCTTCAAAACAAAAACCAAATCTTTCAATTACTTCCACTCCTGATCACCAGAGAAGTGTGGTGTGTGGATTTCACAAGAATTGGCTGTACTGGAAAACTTGTTCAGTGCAAATTAATTTCATTATAATTTTATTCATGCTGGAAGTAACAGGTCCTAGTTTGCATTACCACAGCTCAGCAATGCAGGAAAATTGTGCCCTGTAGTTAAGTTTTTCTTGCAATGGGATATGGGGTTTGTGATATGTAATTACCTCTCTATTCTTACTCTTCTAAGTACCACCAGTATATATTGGAAGCAGTAGCTGGGCAGGCACACTAACGTTATTAGGAAGAGTCTTGGAGTTTGAGGTCTTACAGTGCTAAAAATAAGGGGGAGATAAAGGAGAAGGGAGACACAACGGAGAATTTTGTACTTGAGATAAGTCAGCAGTTTGTTTTTGTTTTTCTGGAGATGCCATTTAAATTACCTGCCCTGTTCATGAATGTAAATAACTCTGTTGTGGCCTTTGCATTCTAATTTAAATCTTTTCACTTGTTTCTTAAGGTGCACTTTATGGGTTTTTTTTCCCCTCACAGCTTTTTGTAGCTGAAGGAAAATGATGGAAGAGAGTGGGATAGAGACGACTCCACCTGGCACACCCCCTCCAAACCCAGCAGGGGTGTCTGCTGCTACACCTGTCACATTAGGTACAGAAACCTTGTATTCGTGTTTTTTGAAGCACTGCAAAAACAGTTGCAATCAGCATAATTACAGTCTTCTTCACCAGGCTAATTGGAAGGATTTGAATTGTTTCTTAATCATGGAAGTGGGCTCCTTATATGTAATACATCTGATATCACACAGAATATTTTAAACATTTGGTTTTTTTATTCATGAAATTATTTTAGGAAGTGATGTGGATGCACTTTTATTTTTTTAAGGATGCAGGGCCAGGGAAACAGTATCTTCCACTACTGTGCACAGTTAGATGAGCAGCATAGGAGGGAGTTAAAACAGATTTACAGTTCTCTAGGGGATAGTGATAAACCTGAATAATCATTTGGGTGTTAATACTCACAGAATCCCAGAGTGGTTTGGGCTGGAAGGGACCTTAAAGATAATTCTGTTCCACCCGCTGCTGTGGGCAGGGACACCTCCCACTGTCCCAGGCTGCTCCAAGCCCCAGTGTCCAGCCTGGCCTTGGGCACTGCCAGGGATCCAGGGGCAGCCACAGCTTCTCTGGGCACCCTGTGCCAGGGCCTGCCCACCCTCCCAGGGAACAATTCATTCCCAGTATCCCATCCATCCCTGCCCTTACCCAATTTAAATCCATTCCCCCATGTCCTGTCTCCCCATCTCCTTTTGAAAAGTTCCTCCAGCTCTCTTGTAGCCCCTTCTGGTACTGGAAGATGTTCTTAAGGTCTCGCTTTTGGTTGGCAATCAGAGCACTTTTTCTGATTTTTTCAAGATTTTCATGTCTAAATACCAGATACTGAAGGTTTTGGCATATGTGGTATTGTTGAGTCACATTTGTGCAGTCTCTCTTGTCAAGTGCTAAAGGAATATACTGAGAAGATCTGCCCACAATGTTAAAAGAGTTCTATTATAAGAGCAATTTTTTAAATTAAAACTGTGGAAGTGTAACCTCTGATGGAGCAGTTGCTTTAATGAGGATAAAAATGGATTCTGGATTAGGGTTGCAGAGATGTTGCCAACCATGTAATGTATTCCCTGCCTCATTCATAGAAAAACAAAGAAACCAGAACCAGAAGTGCATAAAGTGCTAAAGAATGTCACCAGTGCATTTAATTTCATAAAAATGGTCTTTAAGTAGTAGATTTTTTTTACAGTATTTTTTTTTTTTTTTAATATGGCACAGAAGTTTGGTGGCCACCAGTGGCAAGGTCTGTAAAAGAGTTGTTGAACTTAACATGGACATGAACTTTTTTTGTTTTTCTACAAAAAATGTCCCAGATTTGCTGATGTTTTCTGTGGTGACAAAGAGGCTGTCAACCTAGTTGATATTTTCAAAAAAATATGTACTCGTAGTTTGTCTCTTTTGGCTAAAGGTGACATTTCAACAACGAGTGATACAGGAAGTACTTTCTTAAGAAAGCCACATTTTTGAGAAACCATTTCCAAAACTGGTACTTGGAAATGCTTCCAACATTATTCATTCCTGCAGGCAAAACTAATACAAGTGTTGCATAAAAACTGTCAGATCTGTAGACATCCACTTGCAAAGAGAATTTCCTGACCTGTGTAAAAATCTTCCAAACCATTACTGTGGGATTTGAACACACTCATTAAAAATATGAAAATGCAGCACGTTCATTTTGCAAGGACCATTGATGGGTGTCAGAGAATATGAAAATTTGCCAGCTAAATTTCAAGGAAAAGTTTTGCATGATTTATGGGTGGGAGTGGAAGATGAGTAACATGGAACAGCAAGCACAGCCAACAGGGCCCTTCTTCCATGTGGATCTTTGTGAGGTGTCTTTTCCAGCCCTTAAACCCAAGTGTCAGAATAGTCTGAATGCAGAACCAGACCTTCAAATTCCTGCACATTGTGAGGTGTTAAACCGAAACATAAAATGAGGTTTCTTCAGTTGCACTGCTCATCCTAAAAGACCACTATCTGTAATTGTATTATATAGTATGTTAACCATTATTAATGAACTGTGTTATGATATTGATAGTATATTATCAAAACAGTTTTTAGTGGAAGCAGAAAACTTTTCGGACTTTAAGAAATTTTTTTTCCCCATTTGTCTTTATCTCATCGTTTTTAAGTCTTTGCTGTGTATGTTTTGTAATATACATAAGGTATACTAGTACAGTGGTGCATGTAAACAAGATATAAATTAATAAATTTATATGGGGGAATGCAGCTTAATTTTTTTTTTAACTGATGGATGTGTGTGACAAAATTTGGAGACCGTGGCATTAGTGTAATTTGCATATCATTTGACTGTGATTGATGTTTAGGCTGAGGCCAGTGAGATGCTTAAACTAATCCAACATTTTACTGCCATCAAAAATGGCAATTTATGTTTTTATTACTTGGTTTCTTGGCTAAAGGTGGTTCTAGACAAGAAAATTGGTTTGTCCAAGGATCAGATGAAGATCTGACTGGAACAGGGAAAGCAGAGAGATCAGGAGGATGATGAGTGCCAGAGAAGAGAGGGCTGCCTTATGTTCAGTCCGTTTTACAGTGCCACACCTCTGAAATAATTATCATTCCCACCCTCCCAAATGTTAGGAGTGTTGTTTTATTCCTGAAGATGAGCCTTTCCTGCATCATCAGTTGATGCAGCAGTCACTCAGGAAGAACAGAACTGGCTAGAAATTTTTGAGAGAGGTTTCAGCTGCTCTAAACTCAGTAGCCAAATGTTCACTTGTCTTTTTAAGGTAATGATAAGTAGGGTCATGCAAGAAGATGAGAAATGTCTTACGGGATACTGTCACCAAGGATTGAGTGCCATTGGTGGTGTATGAAAGCTGGAGCAGAAGTTTCAAATTCACTTTGAAGGAAAAAAACCACCAGACTGGTTCAAAAATTACTTGCGAAATGTCTGAACAATTACATAACTGAATCTCTGAGATTAAGGCTTCTAAAATTAATTTTTTCTCTCTTTTTTTTTTTGGTCTTATTTTTGTAGCTTTGTCCAGCCCCCTTCCCATACCAAGCATGCCATCTTCTCCTTCCTACTCACCACCCCTGCCAGCTGGAGTGTCCCCAGCTTCTCCTCCCTTGATGACCTCAGCCTCTCTTCCACTTGTGCCTTCTGCAGCCATTTCTACGTTTGCACCACCCCAAAGCTCTGTGCCACCTCCTGCTTCCTCTCCAGCTTTTGGCACCCCCATATCACGGTTCTCTGCGTCTCCTCCCCTGGGCCCTGCTGCTGGCCCTGGTCTTTCTGCACCTCCCACTAGTCCCCCCATTTCAGGGTTTTCTGTGTCTTCCACCTATGACATCACCAGAGGTCATGCTGGCCGAGCACCTCAGAGCCCACTGATGCCTTCATTTTCTGCCCCTCCAGTCACAGGTAACTCTTCATTTGCTTTCCTGTTTGTGGGACACGGTGGGGGATCTCCTGGGTGGCTGCTGTATTCTTCTAGGTACACTTAATTAATTAGTTGTACTCAGAAGAAGGATACACTTCGTGTCGTTCTACTCAGAAGAAAGCTTTAAAATAGTCATAGTCTAGGATGGAGAGTCCACTTTAAGTTCTGGCATTCAGGTTCACAAGAAAATCTCTGTGTGAGAACTATTTTTGTTACCTTGCACAGCAAAACCCAGCTGAACATCTTTCCTTTAGCTCAGAGAGCCACTTTCAACCATTTTATTTCCCCAGAATGACAGTCATGGGCTGCAAACTCATAATTTTCAGGGTTATTTTCTGAAAATCTGTCTCTAAGAAGCTGTCCATCGCATGACACCAGCTTCTGTTTTCTTGTTTCCAGCCACGAAATTGCATTGGGATAGCTAAAAATACATACCTTCCATGGAGGCAGTTGTTGTGGTTGCTGAACTGATGTCATTTTCAGCTTGTGGAGTGGAAACTTGGCTCTTCAGCTGCAGTTGGGCCAAACTTTTATTATTATTATTGATGATACCTCTTTTAAGTAGTCTGTATTAGGAAAATCTCTAAAAAGAACTATCAGTTGTGCAGCGTAAAATAAAAGTAACTCTCAATTAAGGCTAGTGTTGGAAAATCTGTTAAAATAGGCTCGAGTAATGGGGCAAAGGCTCACACTTTATTTTTCTACTGTTTTACTTTCTTTTCTTTTCCTTTAAAATATGTAAAGCTTCCTCCTTTTTCTACTACTATTGATTTCCAGCACTTGGTGTTAGAAAATTTTTTACTTTTCCTATTGTATGAGAACATTCCTATGTCTTTGTTCAGAGACGAACACTTATCCCTCCCTTTACTGAGAGTTTATTAAGAAAACTTGAATCCAATAAAAAGAACAGCTTTTAAATTAGAGTAATAAGAAAATAATTGTTTGAATTTGTACATAAGGCACACGCAGTCTCAGTTCTGTTAGCAGGTGTGGTTGTATTCATTACATCTGTTTAGCCTTTAGCAACCAGAATTGTTCTTGAGCCTTCAAGAAGTGAGGTGAGTTAGCCTGGAATTCGTCTATTATTCCTGCTGATTTCTTGTTAAACAATTGCATGCTGCTTCAGTATAACAAATTAAACACCCATGTTTTATTTTTCCGTCTTACAGGTGTTTTAGCAGATCCCATTACTCAACAAGCAAGTTTCTCATCATCTTTGTCTGTTGGGTCTGGTTCTGCAATCACTTTTCCTGAGGAGCATGAAGATCCCAGAGTAGCTACTGCCCAGGTTGGAGCACCTGCTGGAGGGCTCTGGGGGTTTATAAAGGTATGGGATTTGTCTGTTACTTTCATGAGGAATTTCTACTTTGTACTGACTATAGGAAGACGTCTTCCTCTTTAGATGCATGCTATTCTAAATAATTTATTTTTTCCAATCCCATGTGCAAGGTGGCTGTTTGTAATAGTGGTGTTTGCTGAAACTATGCTTTTACTTTTTCTCTGTATAGAAGAGAAGGGACTACAGAAATGCAGGTGTTCTGGGTAAATCTTTAGTCCTGTGATAGCAACACATGATAGAACTGTTAGATATGTATATGTTCTTAAATCAGAGGAAGTTTTAGAACCCCTTTAAGACCTGAAAGGTAATTTTTACTCCACAAAGACTGGATGCAGAAAAAGATAAGTCTGTTTTACCTTACCTGAATGCTTTGCATATTCTGTTTATAACTTCCTAATTATATGAGTTTGATTCCAGTGTGATGCAAGTCATGCTTGTTCTATAACAATCAATTTACATTTTGCCTGTTTTCAAGGAGGGACAAACTACATACTTTTTAAATCACAAAGAGTTGTCTTAGGTATTTTGTGAAATTACTCTGCTAGAAGGCATGGAATGTATAGTGCGGAATGGATAATCCTTGTGGTGGCATCTAACCAGACAGAGGAAATAAACAGCAACATCCACTTGTAGAATTTCACTAGCTTGTAACTTTTCTGGAGTTGTAAGATTCTACATTTAAGTAGCATCATGAAGATTGAAGCAAAAAGATCTCAGGGCTGTACATGAACACTGAACTGTCTTCAAAAGCAGCACCACATTCTGTCCCATCTTACACTGAATGTGAAGGAAGAATAAAGAAGGTTGTTGTCCCAGTGGGCTTGCAGAATTTTTGAGGGATTTTCAATCCATTTCAAGCATGAAAACCTGAGAGAAAAAGCTGTGTGTGACATGGCAGACTGCACCCTCTCTTACTCCAGTGATACACTCTTAAAGAGCAAGATTAATTCTCCATTGGTATAGTGAGAGCAGAGTGCTCATGCTGCCATTTTCAGGAAGAAATGTCTCCCCATGGTCATAAAAACCACTCTTCTTCTTCCTTTAAGTAACAATGTTTTCCTTTCAGTTATTATATTCTTCTAAATATTTGCAGTAGGTGGCGGTGTTCTAGAAGAGAACATTTTACTTGTAACATGATTCTGTAGCCCTTTTTAGAATACCAGAGCTTCCACTTGCAAATTAATTGAAAAGCCAGTCTCATCCGCATTTTAGTGCTGCCACTAGGATCCAAAAGGTGTTCTGTTTATGGAGAAGGTCTGTATTACTGACTTTATTACTAAAGTCCAGATTTTAGGTCAAGTATCAAGCATTCCATGTGCTCTGTGTATTCAGTGACCTCTTACTGAGAATATCCTAAGTGAAATAGTGAGGAATCATTAATTATACTGAAACCATCAAGTCCTTGATGTATGTAAGCACACATCAGAGTCTGTGCTTTTTAAAGATGAACCAGAATCTAGGACATGCAGTGGTAATTTTTACAGAAATGCATCCTGAATTTCCTGTTGCCACATTAATCTTTATTTCTGTTCTTGAAGTAATTTGAAATACCGTTTTTCCTCTAGTGTTGTTAAGAAGTCATATACCTTTCTTTCAGATTCCCTTCAAGCTCAATAATATTCAAAACTGTGACAATCTAAAATGGACAAATTAACAGTCTGGAATTGAATGGGACTGTTTCAGTTTCTTCAGTCTTTCGAAGATGCCTGGGTAGTCCCTTTGCAGCTCGAAGGCTGATTTCTACATACTTGTTGCAATAACATCGTGTTTTGGATTGGTATAAAAATACAGATTATTTCACCCACTTTGTGCACGGCAAATGAACACATAAAG
This sequence comes from Pomatostomus ruficeps, assembly GCA_013400735.1. NCBI lineage: Eukaryota > Metazoa > Chordata > Aves > Passeriformes > Timaliidae > Pomatostomus > Pomatostomus ruficeps. Next base: position 27,073 of record VYZT01002582.1, read on the forward strand.
GCATCATAGACAGGTAGAAACAGTCTTAACATTCAGGAACCTTCCGTATAATTTTTTTAGTTAGGCAGCCAGGCTGCTAATTGGAGAAGTGCTGCCTGGCTTTGCAAGGTGATGGGGCTGTTCCTGCATGAATGAAGAAGGTCATATTTAAACTTGAGGTTGTAACAGGAAAGCCATGCACTAATAGTCATATCCTGCAGTGTTTGTGCTGAGTAATGCACAGCAGATGGTACAGGGCAGTTTAGTATTATTTTTTTTGCTTGTTTTTTAATTGTAACACTTTGAATTTCTTGAGGGGGAAAGAAAAAAAGGAAACCCAGAAGATAATACGGAAATGTATTTGCTTAAATTTAGGGTGTAGCTGAGAATCCCATGGTGAAGTCTGTTCTTGATAAAACCAAGCATTCAATGGAGACCATGATCACAACGCTGGATCCTGGCATGGTTCCATATATCAGTAAGTGTTTATGACAAACCATCAAATATTGCATGTAAATGCTAGAGAAGCTGCCACAGTGGCACACCACTTCTGCACTTGGAGTGTAAAAGCATTTGAACGACAGCTGGAAAATTAATAGGAAAGAAAAGCTTTGTGTTACTCACCATTTTTTATTTTACTGGAGAACACTGCATGTCACATGCAGCTGACCTGAGATTAAAGTGAGGAAGTAAAAGGCACCATTTATCCAGGGTGGTGGTTTGGTTTTGGGGTTTTTTTGGCATGGTTTATTTTTTTTTTCTAACAGTCTGATAAGCAGTTCTCCCTCCTAGGTGTGCCAGTACTGACCTTGCTCTTCCTATGAAAAAAGCTGGTCAGGAAGCAGCTAAGACTGAGAAGAAACCATTAAAATTATTTTTTTCCAATAATTTTGGGACTTTTTGAGCTGTCTTTTTTTTTTCAGCTGGACCAATTCTGTGACACAACTAACTACGTTGCTGGACTTTTGTACTAGTTCAGAGGACAGGGGAATACGATCTAATTATTGAGTAGTAGTTACTTGTACATTTAAGGGAAGATACACCAGCAGCTGTCTGGTGAGGAGAGAGTGGGAATAAAACCAGTGAGGCCAGCGAGCAATGCGTCCTAAAGGTATTTGAGAAGAGTGGTAGGATGCAGTGCAAAGCTACAGTAAATGTTGATTCTCCGCAGTTTGGCAAAGTGTATTCCAGGTTTCTATGGCAGTCACAACTGTCCCTTTTTAAAACCAGGATCTGTTGGTATCCTGGATAGTTTTTGACTTGGTATTTATTGACAGAACAACTTTATCTGTAGGAGGAAGTAATTCTAATAAAATGCTTTGCTTGTATGATTTAGGTTGAATAAGCTAAGTCAGTGCTTACCTCAAGGTTCTCTGAAGTCCTGTTGGAAGGGGAAGCACCTGTACACATCTTGGTTGTTTATGTACTGCATTGTTTCTGTAGTTGCAGGTTGTGATAACAGGTTAGAAGTTTGTAAACTTAGTGTGTACCTCCTTCTAGAAATGTGTTCTGGGATCAGCAAAAACCAAGTCCTCAATAACAGCCCCTCTTCTCATTGCTCTCCCTCCATCACTGCAATGCCAAAGGAATTTCATATTCCTCATGCCAAAACCTGAAATTACCAAAGCTTCAGGATGAGGTGGTTGAAATCTTTTTTTTTTTCTTTTTTTTTTCCCCCTGAGAAAATAGTATTTCTGTAATCTTTCTCAAAAAGAGCTGAACTTGTTTTCATTGGCACATTGTGAAGATGTCATCTGAGCTGCACTCCTGGTCTAGACAATTTCTATCTGAACAGGAAATGGTCTCCTCACAAGCATACACAACAGTGCTTTTACAACAAAAGACAATAGGGAATCTCAGAGTAAATATGGAACTGTCATTTCAGTTTATAATATACAAGGTACACTGAAATTTCACAGTCAAGTGTCAGAGCTTACCTTGATGTAACAGTTCTGCCCCTGAATTTACCAGGGTGCATCTAGTTCTTACATTTTATGTTTCCATATTACCAGATCTTGTCACAAAAGGTTTCTTTTAATCCATGTAATGTCTTTGTTTCAGTTCTGTAGTACCTTTGATGAACAAAGATATGCTTTTGATATTTGATGATCCTTAATACAAAAGAATATATTCTGTGTTCTGCAACCAAACATGGGGCACAGTTGCCATTCTTAAAGTTTTTGTGCAGTAATTTACTAGATGTGTTATGGATTGGTTTTTAGCTTCATTAAAAGCTGTTTTAACAGTATTTCTGTTCCTGAGCACTCAGGCAGGGCTAACTTCAGTAAAAGCTAGCAGTCAATTTTAAGCACTTATTTAATTATGTTAAATTGATTTCTATGGAGAAGGAATCAATGAGGAAAGATACTCTCAATTACTTTAAATCCAGTAGTTGCACAGTATTTAAAACAATTGCCCAAAGTTCAGTGATCTGTACACCTAGTTCCATTCAGCAAAGCAGTTGATAAATAAAATGATGAAAAATTACCCTAAACCCCCCAAATAGTATGTTTTAGTGCTGTTCTGGCCTATCTGGTGATTATTCATAAAAATAAGATGATTCCTGTAACTGAGGTCTGCTGAGTAATATGAGCCAAAAAGTAATATTTTTTTTAATTAAAATTTAAGCTTTGGGTTTACCATGATCAGTGGGGGAACTTTTCTTGAATCAGGATAAATACTGCTAACTCCATAAGCTTGTGTGGTTCATGCAGTTCACTTCTGTGATGTCATATTCCAGGTTTGAGAAAAGATTTAGCTGTTCTTGAGAAAGCTTTTCACAGCAGGGGTGAGTTTTAGGGTGTGTTTCTGCACAATAAAAGTGATCCAGCTGTGATAGACAGATGTGGGGTATGACTGAGTCTTTTATAGTAGTTTTAGATTCCTTTTAACTCATGAATTGTTACGTTTCATTCTGAAAAAGCTTAGTGGAAACTCCTGCTTCTTTATGGAGATACAACCCTATGGAAAATGTTTAGAATTGTGTACAAGTTTTTGGTTCCATAGATATTTAATATCTAAAAAGAGCAATAAAATCGCACTGAAGTTCACACTCCAAGGACAACTAAAAAGTAATGAAAGCCTTTCTTTTAAACCTTGTGTGATTTGACAGCTGTTCACTGCATTTTATGACCTGCATCAGTGTTCCTGATCCCATTCATAAGAGTTTGTGTCACACCAGTATCCCTTGCTACTTCCCAGAACACAAAAAACATCCTTGGACATGGATGCCTTGAGTTATTTCCCTAAATCTCTGTGAACTGTCATCTTGGATGAGTGGTACGTTTTTTTTTTCAGATGCTGAACCTGAAAACAGGTCAGTTCCTGCTGCTTTTCATCCATGTGTCCCTTAGTTATTCATCTGACTTTCAATTTCTAAATCAAGTGACTTCTGTGTCATGAAAGAACTGTTGTCCAGTGCATGAGAAGGACAACAGCAGCTGGAGAACACTCTTGAGGTGTAGACTGTGTTTGACCTGTCCAGCAGTGGGAAGGAGGAAAATTACAGGTGTGGATGTAATTTTTTATAGATTACTTGACAAAATTATTTTGCAGGAACTGGGGGAGAACTGGACATAGTGGTTACTTCTAACAAGGAGGTGAAAGTTGCAGCAATTCGGGACGCCTTTCAAGAAGTCTTTGGAATGGCTGTTGTGACTGGAGAGGCAGCGCAGTCCAATATTGCACCCCAGCCTGTGGGCTATGCTGCTGGCTTAAAAGTAAGTTCATATATTAAAGTAACTCCTGTACAAAGATAGATTCACCCAGAAAAATGGAATTTGCTGTGAACTGAAGGTCAGTTTCTAGCATAGGTAAACATTTTTCCTTTGGAGATTTTTTGGGTTTTTTTGGTTGGTTGGTGGTGGTTGTTATTTTAGGGGATAAGGGGTTTGGTTTGAGGGGGTTTTTTTTCTCAGTTTGGACCATTAGATCAGTTAAAGCTCTCTGAAATATTTTTGAGGGTTTTTGCAACATTCAGAGCAAATGAAGAGTTTTTATGTCAGCGTATTATGCCATTTATGTCAATTTCTTTACACTGTCATTGATTACCATCGCATCTTGCCTATGTTGTGGTATTTCTATAGTTTCAGAGTATATTAGGCATTTTTGAATAGTCTGTTACCAGCACATCATGTTGGGAATGTTAGAAATCAAAAGTGATTCTTCAGGATTGATTTTTCTCTCCACTGATTCTGTAGATCAAAGATAGTTCGATCAACACTTGATCTTCCTGAACAGATCTGTGTTCTCTTTGAAAAGTAAGAATTCACTGTGCAGCCTTGCAAACTACCCCAGAGGAAGAGTTAGCAAAGGTTGTTTCACCAGTTTTGGCCAATAACTGAAAATCCTGAAAATAGCTGTTTTGTATTCTGTTTCCTAAATGTAAGCAAAAAT
>VYZT01002583.1:0-13483 GCA_013400735.1 Pomatostomus ruficeps
ACATTCCCCTCACACTGCTTCAGGGCTAAATCTAGCATTGTGCCAGATATGCCAGATATTTAACAGTACTTTTTTGTTGAAAGGTGTAAAAATGAAGCTTGTCTATTTTAAATGCCTTCACCTAGATTCTGAGTTCTTAAAACATGATTGAAAACAAATTGCTTGATGGGATTTTACTCTGTTGCAAATTTTGTTGTTTTGTTTGTTTGTTTTGTTTGTTGGGGGTTTTTGTTTTGTGGGGTTTTTTTGTTTTGGGGTTTTTTTTTGACAGACCGTCAATTGTAATAGTTTAAGTAGATGATTATTCTTGGTATATGTAGCTATGCTATTCATTAGAAATGTCAAAGTAAAACAACATTTGAGTTTAGCTAGACTGGCACAGAAAAGTGTAACTATTTTCTACTTGTGCATCAATAAAACTCTTTTTCCAAGTAAGTCTCAGTCTAGAACAGCACACAATCCTATATCTTACTCTTTTTTTCTCTTTACTGCAGAATGGTTGACATCGTTATATGCTCTTATATTCCTATTTATTAAAAGAACCCCAGCATACAAACATCCTTATAGTCACTCTTATGTGTAACATGGGTGGCTTTAGAAGTGAACTAGTATGTGCAAGGCTTGATGCAAAGTGCTTGATTTTGAAATCAGCAGCATATTCAGCTCATACTGACAATGGGATGGTAACCCCTTTTCCCACTGGAGAGAAAAGTAACTGCAGGGTGAAGGATGTCTTTAAATTATGATTTGTTTGAGCTGCTTTGAATGGTTAACTTGAAAAGCTGGAAGAAGAGCAAGCACTGGTAGCAGTGAGAGGGAACGCTCTTCTGGAATGGAGTACATGTGATGTCTGTGAGAAGCAGAAACTACAGAACTCTCACAGTTGTGAAGTGATATTTCAGCCCACCAGCATTCAAAAGATTCAGTATTATGACATTTGCAAAGGCTCACAAAGATACACAAAGCTGTCGTTGAATGAATTATCTCATTTAAACGTGAAAAATGCGCAATTTTTGTTCAAATGGAGTGCCCTGTTTCTGAAGCATTACTTGTATTTTCCAACAAAACTCTATATAATCATGTGTTATAAGTGGGCCGTAATTTTTCTAATGTGTTCTAGTTCCATAAACATCAGAAGAAACTTTGAAAAATATTTAGATTCCTCTTCAACATGTCTTCTCAATCTTTAGCTATAAACTAATATGTATTTCTTTATTATTATTCTTACAGAAATTGTGGAGTGTGCCTACTTTTGAAGAGATATTGCATACATTCAAATTACGAATAACAGAAACTATTGTGGAAATTTGGGCTTTAAACTTTATTTAAGCAATTAAATACCAATATATATATATAAACCCTAAAGCAGACAAGAAAAGATCAGAAATTCTACATATGAGACTGAAAATAGTGTATAAGTAACCCTGTTTAATGTCTTCACTAGAATCTTTTTATACAGGAATTTAAGGATTTTTGAATATCCATGGAAGGAAAATGTATGTAGAAGACTGCAAAGCCCACCATTAAGACTTTATTTACAGCTCTTTGAACCTTACTAAAAACTAACAATAATTGATATTTTTCACATTCCCTGATTACTTTAACTTCACAAGATATGTTAAATACTTTTCAGTTATTTTCAATTATTTCTCTTTCATATAGAGATTATGTAGAATAATGGATTGAATATTAAGGATGCTTTGGAGAATAAATATGCTGCTGTATAAATGTCTGCACAGAATATGTGGAATGAGGTACACTAACACCATCAAGGCAACGTAATTCGAAAATATAATACTTATTGTATCTAGTTTAAAGCCCAGGGAAATTAGAGATGCTATGATTTGCAGAACAATTTGTTACACAATATGTTAACAGTTGAACTAGAAAGAATATGTTTTTCTTGTGATTTCTCTTCATTAGTGCAAGGATCTGGACAAGTCTGAAGGTTGTTTGGTGATAAGTCATATGAGTCCAGTTCAGAGAAGATGCCACAATTTCCACAGAACAAGAGCAAGAATGAAGAAGCTGAAAGATCTTGTAAAAGATCTTTAACAGCTCCTTTCCTTTAAACTGTGTCAAGAACAGCAGTAATGATGGTCCTGCCCATCAGTCACAGTGAGATACCAGCATTGAAATTCAGGACAGTCAGATGCAACCCTGAGTTTCAGCTGCAGTGTAGTGACAATTACAGGTATGTACAATGGCGCTGACACTTAATGGGAAAACAGAGAGGGGAGCAAGAGCTGTAACTCCATGCCCCTTTTACAGAGGCATATGAGAGCCTCGTCTTTTCAGCTTCCTCAAACTACACTTCTCAGTCCGCCAAACCAGGATCCTAGACTTCTCCCTGTTCTCACCTTTCTTCTGTACCACTGCCTCAGCCTGCCCTTCTAATTGCAGACCCTCTCCCAGTTACTCAGCTTCACATTTCATGCCTCCAGTCACACTGTTTTTGATGGGATGCATGGGCATGGAAGGGAATACAGAATTCAGTTCCCCACACTTCAGAGAACTTCTCAAAATGACATATCTATTTTATTTCCTAGTTTGAGACAATGCTTCAATAGCCAAGTACTGAAAAAATTTATGCAGTGCATTAACCTGGTGGAATGCTGAGGGACTTGTGTTCCCTGTCAGTGTGGTCCCATAACATTGTGCAGAAAACCATTCAAGATTTATTGAGAAAGAAAAGAGAGAAAACGTATGATTTCTTGGTCTAGCACTAAAGGCACTCAGCCGTGAGGGGGCAATTGTAACTGTAATTTCTGCTCACAGGGTTGCATTTTACTCAGAGACTGAATAATTGAAATAGAGACAGAACTTTAGAAAAAAGGACCTGAACTTCCTCCTCACAGAGAAGGCAGTGAAAAAGTAACACTTTTCCTCTGTCTCTGTATACTCTGTAACATCGGAATTGTCCTTGCACAGCAGCATATCTCGAAGAACTTCACTACAATGTATATATTGATGATAGGGTGCTTTTAAAAGATATGTGGGCTGGATCTCTGATAGGTTTTTGATTGAACTGAACTCCTACTTCTAGACAAATTCTCTGAGGTATTGCATAAAAGATAGACGATGGCACTATGACACACTTTTAGAAAAAATTAGCAACCACAGCTGCTTTTTATAGGATGCCTGAATGTGTTCAAATAGTTTCAGAGCTCACCAGGCTGGGCTTCTTGAGATGCTTCAGCATAAGAATGCCACATTTTCAAACTTACACTAGGCCTATACAGGAAATACAGATTGACTTTTTCAGTACTTATGCATAGGCAGAGAGGCAAACTCAAGACATGAAGAGGAATTTAAAGTCTGATCTTAGATGCTATTGAACAAGTTCTACTGAATTCCACTTAATTCCTCATTTGTATAAGCGAAAAACAGATGTGCAAAAGTATTTAGGAGTCTACTATCTCTTAGGGAGTCTTATTTCCCTCTGACTTCAATTGGAATTGTGGTATACATAACTAGGGGTAGGACCTCAAAACTTTTGCTATTTATTTATTTTATCTGTTGTAGAATAATTTTGGAAGTGTAAATAACAAAACTTCTTTGTAAAATAATAAAGCTTCTTTGTAATTAACTACAAAAATTTGATAAGTTTCAGGTTTAAATTCTTTCACAGATACAGGATATGATGTGGAAAGGATGTCTCAATAGCTGTCAGCTTAGTTTATTCAGTCCAGGTGCTGAGAATCAGTTGAATCTTTTTGTATCTTCCTAGGAAGTTTAGCATTTGAAGAGCTCACACCAAAGCCTTGAATGCATTAATGAGAGAAACCTTGGAGAGGAGCATATTTTACCTCTACCAAAAGACTGAACACTATTGAAGCTGGTGGCTCTTGTCTCCCAAATGCCTTTCTGAAAGGTAATTTAATCTCCTCTCTGGGCTTCTTTCTGTAAAAACCAGTTACTTCAAATGTCTGTCAGTGTTTTCCCAGTGGCAAAGGTCCTGTGCATGTATGTGGTCTGGAAAGCAACCAAACACTTCCTCCCCTCAGCGCCTTGGGTGTGCAGCTCAGGCAAGACTGAAACTGCCATTTAGCAATGAATTAGAGATATGATTCAGAACAGAATGAGAAGCAGATGAGTAAGTATATGCCAATTTTTCATAGCCTTTTTTTTCTGAGAACCACACTTCCAAGTGTCAAGTGGGTGAAACCACACAAAGGTGTTTTGCTTTGAATCAAAGGGTCAAGTATTTCAATATGGATTTGTCTTTGGAATTAATTTAGTGTAATACATGCTCTTTTCCCCTCCCCTTTTTCTAGCACTCTAGTTCCTGAAATATATGGGATGATGCATGTAGCACAAATAACTGGTTACCATAGGAACAACTGTAATAGTGATCCCAAAGCAGGGTTGGACTTTTTTTCAGGTTTTTTTTCCCCCCTTAATACCATACTTTGTACTTACATAAAGATCCTAGCCCCCTTTCATTTGCAAATCATCCTAGAAAAATGCTCCTATTTAATATGATTTGACTACAAATTGATAAAAATTTTCAGTGTGTTTGCAGGAGCCTTCTGGCCTTATGCATTTTTTAGTGATAGAGATGAACACTAAAGGAATTTGGTATCCATGACATTGTAAATGACAACCTTATGATAAGCCTTACTGCTTTAAACATTGCTGTGACGGCATTACTGAAGTAAGCAAAGCATTCATTATATTTTTCTCTTCTTTTTCCCCGTCATAAGTTGCCTTTTTACCACATTCTGGCATACAAGCATGAGAAAATGCAAACATGTGTAAGCATGAAACAAGCAAAATGGCGGGTAAATTTTGATTCTTCTAAATGTTAATGGTATTGCCTGTTGTTATTTAGCTCTGCACACATCGTCACAGTCACAAACTGTGTTTCAGACATGCACTAACATATTGTCACAACCCTGTGCATAGGTTTATGGGATAGTAATCCAGGATCAGTCTGCCTCCTCCCCTTAGTGTTCCCAGGGAAATGGACGGAGCCCGGTTTTTCAACAGCATTCAAATGTCTTGAGTATTGGTGAAGGCTCTATGATTCTGTTGAGAAAGGGGTTGATTGAGCAGCTAGGTGGCCACCAGGCATCTGGTCAGGGTCAACCCATCACAATCAATCATTAACTTCTTTTCCATTTGGGTAGCACGAATGAATAGCAGAAACAAAGGTAAATGCCTCACATGGATTACTTGGAGAGAAAGAATTTCACTTAAAAACAAATAAAAGCTTCTTTCTTTTGGCCATGCGTATAACAGTGTTCAGCTTAAAAAAAAATTTCACATGCATTAGGAGAAGCTATAAAATAGCCATTGATAGAGAATGTGAGCCACATGTGATTGGAGGGCTCTGTCTGCATTGTTGTATTTGATTGCAGAAATTCTATGTTCCGTATTTTGCCAGAATGCTGGGATGCAGGGATACATCCACACTGCAGCCACAGGAATTTATGTGGAGTTTTAAGTGGTTATGAGAGTGCTGTTCATGGCAGATCAGGAGAGCTTAACATGAACTGTACACTGCAGTCACCAAAATACCTGGAGCAGTGATATACACGTTTTGAACAGTTGTAATTTTCTGACAAAAAACACATTTTAGGGAAAACTCATACATCAAATCTATTCCAAAACTCTCTTTTCCTGTCTAACAAAAATTAGAGATATTATTCTGCCTCTGTAGTTTAAGAAAATGGTCACGGTTACAAATTTTGCCTTTCAGAACAGAAGGTTTTTGCAGTCTGCAGGAAAACTGCATCAGCTGAAAAAATAAATCATAATAGAGAGTGGCCTCTGTTCCTCTCTGAAGTGATACCTCATGTACTTGAAGGTAATTGTGAAGTTTACTGAGGCTTTCCCATCCACAGAAAAAGCTATCGTAAGTTTCTTGTTACTGCAGGCTCTTAGTGGTTCTTTCCCATGCTAACTATTTAATTTGGTTGCAAAGCAGATTCACATCATTTTTTTTTCTATTTGACATATAGAATTTAATTACAGTAAACATTTGACACTAATTAGACAGTAGCTTTAGAGGAACTGATGTAATTTATTAGATTTAGACATTTAACTGCAGTGCAGTTAGTGTGTAACCATGTTTAAAGGTATAAATTCTATAAACCAGTAATTAATTTGCATATACTTACTGCTTCATTGATCTATGTGTTTGGATACCTAAAAATGTAAGGTGTTATATGTATTTTATTAGGCAATGAAGACGAAAAAATTTGTTGTGTAAGAGAGAATACAACTTTTGCACAGATGCCAAAACACTCTGATTTCCAAGGACAACGCCCCCATAGATGAGGTTTTGTACTCTTTCTTTAAGACTTCTTGGACTCTGTCATTCCTTAGAGGATGTTTCTCTTGGCACAAAGGCAGCATGCACTGTCTAGGTGGGGATGGTTAAGGGCTATGAGGTTTTACTGCAGTTGCCTCACGTCTTCACGTCCTTGTTTCTACTTCCCTCGGCACATTTGCACATGGGGATTTCCTAACCCAGGGCATCAAAGTGATCCAGGCATTGAAGGCACCATTTCAGAAAAAAAATTATGGAAAGCTGTGCCTAATTAGCAACCTCCAGCAGCAGGAGGGGAAATGGCAAACACGGAGGTTGTGCAGAGCTGAAGCCCTCTGTGCAGAATGGTAAAACAAGAACTGCAGGGTATCATTGGAATCTGAACCAGCACCCTTGCTAACCCTGCTCAAAAATCATCTCAGTGCAGCAAATTCACAATATTAACTACATTAGCTTCTGTTTACTGTAGAAGCGCTGTTTCTGCTGTTCCCTGGTAACACTGAATTACTCAGATGAATAATAGGAAAAATGTAAATATGATATTCTCTGAGTATTGTAAAAGTTGAGCTAATTTTTGTACCCAAGCCAAAGTTTTCCACAAAATATTCCTTTTGTTAGAAAATTAACATTACTGCTGATTAAATGTTTTTTGGGAAACAAACAACTTTTTAATTTGAGAAGTAAAATATTTAATAACAAAAAATGTTTCCACTGTGACAAAATAGATATTTAATTTTGCAAATTTAATTTTTTTTATTTGAAAATAAAATTGTCATAGTAAAATGTAAACCTCATCAAGTTCAACAAGGCGAAGTGAAGGTCCTTCACCTGGGTGAGGAAAATCATAAAAAGGATGGGAGAAGGTTCCAGAGAGACCTTATTGTGACTTTTTAATTCATAAAGGGGATTATGAGAAAGAAGGGGCAGATGTTTTGGTAGAGCCTTTAGCAATAGGACAAGGGGTAATATTTTTAAGCTAAAAAGAGATGGTAGATGCCCCATTCCTGAAAACATTCAAGGTCAGGTTTAACAGGGTTCTGAGCAATCTGATGTCATTTCTTATTGCAGGGGAGGTTCGACTAGATGACCTTTAAATGTCCCTCCCAACCCAAACCACTGCAGGAAAAATAAATAAATTTTAACACCGCCATTGTTCACGACTGATTAGATTTAAACAGGTCTCAGGATTTTTTTCTAAATATCAAATATTTTTTCTGAAATTTCTATTTTGTGATGTGCAAGTCAATCAGCATAAGTAGAGAAAAGTAAAAGTGTACAGAATTCACATAGCAACAGGGATGGATTTTAATAGACCTGATTATGAAGTAGATGGGGGTGTGTGTGCATGTTGGGGGAGAACTGCAATTATTTTTAATTTGCAATGAAAAGCCAAGAATTTTCAAAAAGAGAAAAAAATAGACAAGCAAGATATAAAAGGAAGTGAAAATGAGAGTAGTAGATAAAATAAAACTCATTTGTCCCTTCTGTCCTATGCATACAGTTAACACAGATTTCTTTCCTGTAGGTTTAATGCAGTGCTAATGGCTTCAGGATCTTCTTCTTAGACAGTCATATTTTAGTATTGCAAGTTCCTAAGAGGCCTTATGTTGTAGTAACCACCTAGAGAATAAAAGGCTTGTTTGGGAACCGTCTGTGCTTAAAAACAAGTTGTTGAACACAGTTATTTGGAAGTACAGTCACTGGGACTGGGAAATAAAGAAATTTCAGTACACCTTTCAACAATATATTTGAGGATGCCAGTGCAGAGATGGAGTCTGTGTTCTGAACCCACTGCACCTTCGAAAGGAGTGGGAAACTCATGCTTTATTGTCTTAAGAGCATGCATGATGCTGATTAGCATTTGATTTATGTGTCTTCTGTGTTTATTTGTTTATAAAAATGCCCTGCCTCCTCGCAGTAATCCAAATCCTATGTTGTAGCAGTTTCTATAGCAACTATGCATTTATTATTGAATAAAGAAAGAATTATGTAAACCAAAGCCATAAACCATACATAAATTATCAATGCATAAATTCCTACTGTCCTGGTTTCTCAGTCCAATTCTCTACAGTTTGTATATAAGCAAGCAAGAAATATAAGAAAATGAAAAGTAGAAAGTTTCACTCAACCTTTACTTCAGTAATATTACTGAGACAATTATCTGTCTAGATATTCTGATAATATTGGATTCAATTAATTCAGAAATAATGAATGATTCCCTTAAAGTCATGAGTCTAGTTTTTAAAATTTTGAAATTAAAAAAACCCCAAAACACTAATCCTATGGAAATGACACCACTCTCCCTCCCCCATTTTTTTTTTTTTTTTGTTTGATTGTGGAAGCATGCTATCAATTTTGAAGCATTTTGTTGAAGCCTAGTTGAGCTACCAAGGATATATTTTAAGGATGGAAACTTAGGTTCTGAATTAAATTTGGTATTCTAATAATATGTCCTACCTGCTGATATGCAGCAGTTCCAATATCAGTTCTCTTAAAAACTTGAAGATGTACTCAAAGATGGTCACCTAAGTCTCTTTAATTAGTTCTCCCTGTTGATTTTCATTATTTGGCTCTATCAGTGGAAAAACAACACCCAAAATTTCATTTGCAACTAGATGTAGTTGAAATTCAGGAACTCTAGCCAAAATTCCAGCCTTTAATTTCTGGATGCCAAATGAAAGTCAAAATCTTGGAATCTTTCATTACATTTAAAGAAAAAAAAGAAAAAAGAAAGAAAAAGAAAGAAAAAAAATCCTCAAAATTCTACTGCAATATTCGATTTTGAATGTGAACATGTTGAAATAAAACATTTTGACACTTTCTGGAATTAAATGTTTTGAAACTTCCATTTGAAAATATTTTAAATGTTGCTGCTGTGAATCAGAAGAAAATTGTTCTGTTGGGGAAATTTTTGGCCAAAATTGCAAATCCTTTCATAACAGCTGCCAGACTTTCTGAGGCAGACCGCAAGATCTGAGCTCAGGATTCTCATCCATGTAGCTCTGCTGAGAAAAATTGTCAATAAAAGCCACAACCTACTGCTTATCTTTTCTAGCGTCCCATGTCCTTGCTTATTTAATCTTTGGCTTTGACTGAGACATTTCAATCAAAAGTAGATCTTTCCAAATGAGCAACCACTTCTTAAATATGCATCAAACCTGTGCTGTTACTTTTAAAATGAAACCAAAAGAATGTACGTAGGACAATAAGTCTCCCTAAGTACAGTGCATGTTGATTATCTATATGTATAATTTTACTTCATAAACTCATACAGTTACCTTCACTTATGAAAGCAACGTATTATGCAACACAACATATATTTATAATATTTATTATCCAAGTCTTTGACTAAGAAACCGAAGTTTCTGTTTATCACCAGGGTTTATCTCATTATCTCAGTGGGGAATTTAGTATGTTTGTTTTAAAGTACTCTTGAAGCTTTCCAAAGACAGAAGGCTAAACAAAAATTCAGACATATGCCATAATTAAAGTACAAGATGCAATTAGAAATTTTGTGGAGCAAAGACTGTATTAGAATCTATTTCATGTTTTCTTTTTTCTATTCAATTTTATACATTGTCTATTCAAGAAGTTGATAAAAAAAAATTAATCCAGCTCCAAACCTTCTTGGATTCTTGAGGGTTTAAATTAATCTTCAGTGTATTTATATATATATACAAATTTAATATGCAAATGTTATGCAAGTACATACCCCTTTTAGATGACTTTGCAAGTATTTCAAACTGGAGATATTAGTAAAGTCTGAAGGAATATTACAATTATTTTACTTGTATTATATTTTTAGAAAATAAGAACGACAATCAGTGTTTCCAACAGATAAATAACTTCCATTCTACTCTTCTCCCAACACGTACTTTGAAAATACTTTGTGTGCCAAACACTAAGGAAAAAAGTACTATTCTATGTAGCTCTGTGAGTATGTTGGTTTGGGAATCCAAATCAAATGTGGTATGGCATAAAATATCCCTTCTTTTTAATCTTTATGATATCATGAGATAACAGTATAAAAGGTTCCAACTCACTACAAAAGCAAAATATATATTTCAGGAAAATATGATAAAATACCTGGTTTTGGGTTTCAAGGAGTTTTATGATATAATGTAGAATTTTGTACAGAAAAAAGCATTTAGCGCCTATTGTGGTCTTTGTTAAAAATGCATACCTTATTCTGCAGGTAATACAGAAACTAATGATATTTTTCTTAACTTTTTTTTAATGAGAACACCATATCTCTATGGTCCACATGGACTGATTCAGTACAATGTCATCCTTCAAATTCAGAGTATTTCTATTTGCAAACTCAAAAAGCAGAACAGTATTCCTGTCATAGACAAAATAATTCCTTCTCCCTTGTTCCTCATTAGAAAGAAATATAAAGGGCTTGCTGCTTTTTCTTTAATTGATTAATACTGAATGCCCTAATTATCTGTGCAGTACTAATAATTTATTAATTGAAAAGTGAGATATGTAAGAGGTATGTAGTGATCTAAGCATTTGACAGAGCATTTGGTCAATCAGAAGTAAAAATGCAAAAATTCATCTCTCAGTCAGCAGTGTACCAAGGCTACTGTCTATTTAATGCCACTGAATAGATGTGATTCCAGCAGAAGAATGGGAGGAGATGGGTTTCTTGCCTTTTTCTTCCAAACAGGTTCTGGTCAGAGGGACAGAAATGCAGTCTGTGACTACTGATGATCTAGAATGACCTTGCAGGCACTCCCTCTTTAGATTCATACATGCTACCTGTACATGTATCAATGTCCCAAAAATGGACCTTCAGATCATATACCTTCTCTGCCTGGCTACCAACAGTGGGAGCTGACAACACGGCCATGTAGCCAACTCCAAATGCAAACAGCTTCAGAGCCAAACCAAATTCACTGTTAACTCTTTTGCTCCCTCCAGTACCTCTCCTCCCACTAAATCAAGTCGTGTGCTGCAGATTACATACTCCTAGAAAGAAATGCAAACCACTATTGCCTGTGTGCAAAGAACTTGGACTACTGAAAATAGGAAGGAGGACAGATAAGGAAATCTGTATAAAAGAGAAACATACAATCATATAATGGTTTGGGTTCAAAGTTACCTTAAATGTCATCTAGTTCCAACCCCTCTGCCATGGGCAGGGGCTCTTTTCAATAGACTGGGTTACTCAAAGACCTGCCCAACCTTCCCTTGAACATTTCCAGGGAGGGAGCTTCCTCTGCATCTCTGGGCAGCTTGTTCCAGTGTCTGATAGTAAATAACTACTTCCTAACACATCTGTATTTCTGCAGTGACAGGGGAATCCCAACAACTAACTCTGTTGGAGGCCAACATGAGCCTGAGGGGGAATGAGTGGCAAATGCACCCCGTTGTGGCTAGCCCCCGGGTTCCATGAGTCCCTGGCGTGGACTAACCCAGGAGAAGGTATTTCAAGGACCAAGGCCTTTTGGTATAGCTGTCTTGGAGACAGAGGAAACTAAAACCTTTATCTACCTTGCTCAGTCTCTCAGAGCACCCTTCTACTGTGCGGTTGCTGAGGGTCAAAGATCATAAGGTGCCAATTGCTACCACACTCCACTACAAAAACATGACCATGGTGTCCTGGTTTTGGCCAGAATAGACTTAATTTTCCTCCTGGTTGCTGACCCAGTGCTGTGTTTGGGATTTAGGGTGAGAACAATGCTGATAACGCTCTGATGATTTGATTGTTGCTGAGCAGTGTTTACACCAAGTCAAGGGCTTTTCAGCTTCTCCACCAGTTCACCAGTGAGGAGGCTGGGAGCTGGGAGGGGATGCAGCCAGGACAGCTGACCCCAGCTGGACAAAGGGATATTCTACACCATAGGACATCATACTGAAAAATAGAACTCAGGGAAGTTGGCTGGTGGGTCATGGCCCACTGCATGGGGGCTGGCTGTGCATTGGTCAGAAGGCAGCGAGCAATTGCATTGTGTATCAGCTGTTTTTTATATTGTTTTATCATTATTATTGCTTTCCCTTCATTTTCTGTCCTATTAAATTTTCTATATTCCAGCTTATGAATTTTACATTTTTTCCAATTTTGTTCATCCCATTACAGGTGACTGAAAAAATGGCTGTATGGTGTTTAGCTGCTTGCCAGGTAAAATTAGAGCATTATCCCTGTGTTCATGCTGGTACATTTTGGTTGTGTGTTTTAGTTTGGCTAAGAAGCTTTGCAATTTATACTTCACCATAGTCATGACATGCACAGAAGTGAACTTACACAATTCTGCAAAAAATTTTGTTGAAAAGAACCCCTTACCTAGCATTACCCAGAGCGTGCACACAGTGACTTCTGAAGCTGCTCATCTTTTTCCTTTCCTACAGATTGTAAATGTTCACATGTGTTCCCTAGTAGAAGGATTTCTTCAGCAATCTGCTCTGACTGCTCCACATTTAACAGGGCAATGAGACTGAGTGAGACGCTGCAGCTCTTCTGCTCAGGTTTCATGCAAAGAAATGGTGATGATGAGAGGTGTTCAGGTCTCAGAAAGAAACAGTGGCACATGTGGCACCTTTAGCAGGGAGCTGTGTATCTTTGTCGAATGGTGAGATACTGAGTTCTGACATGACTCATGGCAATATGAGTCAGCACAAGAGACTCACTGCTACTCTTTTAAAATGCTCTCTTATAAAATTAGTGGGTGCCTACAAATCATGACATTGCAATATTACCAAGATGATGTCTTTTCCCCATGACTACTCAGTTACAGAATTTCTGGAGCTTTCCTGGCATTTGAATTGCCTTAATATTCTTATACATATGATAGTGTGTTTGCAGAGAAGGAAGACATTAATAATACAAATACAACAAAGAATCACAGATCATAGAACCATAGAATGGAATATGTCCTGAGGTGGAAGGAACCCCAAGGATCATTGAAATCCAATTCCTGTTGCTGCACCGGACAGCCCCAAGAGCCACTCAATGGAACTGACAACATTGTCCAAATGCTTCTCGAGCTCTGACAGGCTGGTGCTGTGACCACTGCCCTGGGGGACCTGTTCCAGTGCCCAACCACCCTCTGGGTGAAGTTATGGCTGCTTCTCTGATCTGTTTACAGGATCTTTAAACATGCTTCTAATGGAATTCTGATAGTCAATGAAACAAAACTGTAGTAATCACTCTCCTCTCCTCTCCTCTCCTCTCCTCTCCTCTCCTCTCCTCTCCTCTCCTCT
>VYZT01002583.1:13585-29479 GCA_013400735.1 Pomatostomus ruficeps
CTCTCCTCCTCTCCCCTCCCCTCCTCTCCTCTCCTCCCTGCACTTTTCTTCAGCAGAAAATAGATTCAGATTCAGCACAGACTTTGGTTTTATATTAATTACTGAACACTGACACACATAGAGTAAAACTAGTCTATGCTTGGGACTAATTTAAGTATCTGAACTACTAGTAAATGCCTTTGAGTCACCAAAGCCATTCAGTTCCAAGTTTCCTCATGTATAAATTAATGAAAATTTCCTATAAAATATTTTCCTATTTACTTGCAGAAGTGGTGAAAATGCAACATCACTGACATGATTTACTCTTTTGGATAGAATGGTGAAAACAGCTGTGTTTTCCTAGAAATAGTTGATATTTCTTGTATTACAGAATGAATTTTAGTAAGAGGAAGGGTTCATGGTTTGAAGTGATTATAGTTAAAGTATTCAAGATGGTTTCAATAAGAGCAAACAAGTGTGTTTTCTTCTTTGTTTACTTTTGTTTTTCACCTTGGAAGGAATGGAGAGCCTGAATATACAAATACCATCTGGGACTAAAGCATTCAAATAACTCAGTGCTATGAAACATTCTGTATTTTTCCATGCATTCACTGATTAAAGTCAATCTTTCTATTCTATGAATGGTTTCCTAGATGACAGTACTGGAAGTTTCAATTTTATTAACAGTGTCTTTTTATCTTGATAGCATATCCATAGTTCAAACCAGTGTGTATTAATAACAGACATTTTAACTGCTGACTACCCTTATCAGCATTTGTAGCATCAAGTTCTATTTTTATTTATTTTTATTATTTTCAGGCTGTAACTAGCCTTGGAATTGTTTGTGCAAGCTCTAATCCAGTGATCATTTTCCTAATATGACTTAATAGATTGGGCTATGCAGAAGCTCAGAATAACCTCTATGTGCCATTGTACAAGTATTTTCAGAATGCTTTCAAAACAGTCATGGCTTCTAGGCATTGGCAACACTTCATATCTGGTTTAATTTTCCTTAATTTTTCTTTTATAAAAAGTAGATTGAAAGAAACAAAAGTACCATAAAAATGAAATTAAGTGACACATTATTGTGTTACCATAATTTGAAAGACACCAACAAATTAATCAGAACCTAATCTTCCATATTTTTATAGTCAGTCCTTATGTCAGGGAAGCTACAGTGGCTGGATGGCTGGGCCCAAATAGTGATGATGAATGAAATTACATCAGCTGGGGGCCAGTCACCCGTGGTGTTTCCCAGGGCTCAGAGTTGGGAAAACTCCTGTTTAATATCTTTATTAATGATATGGACAAGGGGATCAAGAGCATCCTCAGTCAGTTTGCAGATGACTCCAAGCTAGGCAGAGTGCTGATCTGCTGGAGGGTAAGAAGGTTCTACCGAGGGATCCAGATAGGCTGCATTGATGGGCTGAGGCAAATTGCATTAGCTTCAACAAGGTCAAATACCAGGTCCTGCTTTTGGGTCACAACAACCCCAGGCAATGCACCAGATTTGGGGAAGAGTGACTGGAAAGCTGCCTGGCAGAAAAGCACCTGGGCATGTTGATCAACAGCAAACTGAATATCAGCCAGCAGTGTGCCCAGGGAGCCAAGAAGACCAAGGGCACCTGGCCTGGATCAGCAATGCTGTGGCAGCAGGACCAGGGCAGGGATTGTCCCCCTGTACTCGGCACTGGTGAGGCCACACGTCAAATCCTGTGTCCAGTTTTGGGCCTGTCACTACCAGAAAGGCACTGAGGGGCTGGAGCGTGTCCAGAGAAGGTCACTGGAGCTGGGGAAGGGTCTGAAGCACAGGTCTGATGAGAGCAGCTGAGGGAATTGGGGTGTTTGGCCTGGAGAAAAGGAGACTCAGGGGGAACCTTATCACTCTCTACAACTGCCTGAAAGGAGCTTGTGTTGAAGTGAGTGTTGGTCTCCTCTCCCAGGTAACAAGTGAAGGACAAGAGGAAATGGCCTCAAATTACACCAGTCCCTAGCTCCGCTTCCCAAAAGAATACATAAGCCTGTGGCAGAATGCAGTGAAATGTACATCATGCACTGTGAATACCAGAAATAGATCTGTGTTTGAAGAGCATGGGCATGTTGGACAGCAACCAAGAATATGATTTCAGGGTTGACCATACAGGACTCTGCAGTCATGGAGTTGAGTGAAATTTTTCTGACACAATCTGAGAGTAATCTTTGCACCTTTGTGCGCTGGACATTATGGGAATTGGCATTTCCTGTACTGTTATTGTGCTTTGTAATGGCCAGGGATGTATCTTATGCAATAGTAGAGTGTTTGCAGTTAGGTGTGTAAGCAGTGCTGTAATACAAAATCAGATGAATATTCATAACAAAATAAATACTCATGTTGAAAATATGCTTAGATGTCTGAAGCATAGATTTTGCTGCAGTTCCTACTTTTAGCTAAATGCACTGTTTTCTTGTAAAATGAAAACTTACTCTAGGAACATTTGTAACTTGTCTGCCAAGTCAGACTGAAATCTGTGACTGCATAGATTTGCCTTTCAAGATTGCATTCTATTACAATAAGAAGTACAAATCACAAGGCTTTTAACTGTCTGTTTTATTTGCATAGAGTCTGGACCTTAAGCATGCTATCTTAATGTAATTCCTTTGAGGCACTTCAATCAATGCAAAATTAAAGTTAATTATGGTAATTAAATGTTCTGAAAGTAAAAGGTGACTGGAGTAGTACTCAGCTCTAGCACAAGCCAAAAAAAAAAAAAAAAGTAACATTCTAACATCTTCTTCATTAGTTTGGTATTAGTACAGTACCTTCCTAATGTCTCTTCTGCAACTTGAATTTTAAATGAAAGCTAGAATTTACCTTTCATTGCCTGGTGTGTGGTACTAGAGTTAAATGAAAAACATGGTTGTATGTACACTGTCACTGTTGATGTGTCTCTCTTACACAGCTCTTTTTCAACTTATAAAACATTACTCTCACTCCATAAAGCATTAAATACCTACATGGTGAGATTTCATGTGTGGTCCTTTGGTTTAATCTTCAAGCAGATTCAGCTGAATCAGGCATTGGAGGGATGGTCTTGTACCCATGATGATGTGCCCTGATCTTGTGCTCTGTTCTTGTTATTGCAGTGAAGTTACCAGACTCTCAGCAATCCTCATTGTAGCCTCTCCTAGTTGTCAGTTCCGCATCATAAATTTGTAGTTACAGAAAAACTCCATTTAACTTTTTTTCCTGAGCAGATATATCTCTGCTGCTCTCCTGCTCCAATACTGAGAGAAATACTAATAAATCTGCACTTCAGCACTCACTAAAACAGATCAATTTGGTAAGCACCAACATGGAAACAAATAGGCCCTTTATAGCTATTAATAAAGGAGGATAATTGCTGGCATTAGTCACAGCATTTAATTTCACTGAAGTACTAGTTGGCTCTCTTCAAGGTGAGGATTTTCTGTGAGGTATTTTCAAGTGTCATGGCTCATGTTTTATAAATAGGCAAACTTTGCTTTCAAATGATAAATACATCAATAAACGCATACACGCCCCTCCAACAACATATTGGAAACACTTCTGGTTTACAACAAGCTGTACACATATAAATAGAAATTTGGAAGATAGCAAAACATAACATTTTGAAACATGCACCATAGCACTCGTCAATGACTCTGAATAGGTGTGTTTATCCTCTTCTGAGAAGCATATGGGGGTTTGGGTAGGATTTTTTCCCTTAAAAAAAAAAAAATTGTTAATCTGATAAGAACAGAGTGCTAATAGCAAGGAGCATAAAAATGAAAGTGTGAGAATCTAACTAGACAAATGAGAAACAGCTTGATGAGTCAGTAGCCCATATTGTATGTCATGAAGATAGACATTTACCTTTATTCTCACTAAAGTTCACTGCTGTCACTGCAAAGATAACTGCTCCAGGCACTACTCCTCTTCCTTACCAAAGACATAATCCTTGTTTCCAATTATTTCAACATGTTGAAAGGTCTGCTTTTTACACTGCCAAACTATGTTATATCCCACTGATCATGTGGATTTAGGAAGCTGCAGCTATGACCAATACATAATGGCAGACCATCAAGGAATTTTTGGTTATAAAACACACAAACAAGAGGACTCATAGCTGAATAAATGGTAATTATATCATCACCAAAACAGGAAGAATGGATGTGTTTGGGCCTTTTTTGCTGCTGAAACGGAAATGATGAATTGCAGTGGAAAAAATCAAAACCAAACATGCTCACTTTTGAAGGGGTATGAAGAGTTTAAAAATTACCACAACTTCTGCATGTATGGTAAATTTAAAGAATCGGTGGCAGCATATAGCTTGGTGATTTGGGGTGCCAGAGTTTGTATATGTCTTCCAGCTGAGGCTGAGCTTGAGATCCTCATTCACCTCCCTAATCCACACCTTCACTTTGTAAGTGTCACAGTGTCCTCTCATCCTATCTTTGACTTGGAATGATAAGGTTTCTCTCTTCTTTCCCCCCCACCCCTCCCAAATTCTCCAGTATCAAGTACTCCCACTAACAAAGTATTTTCATTCTCTCTTAATGTTCAAAATCACATATTCAAAGATACTGAAAATAGATATATCATCCTTCATTTATCTGGAAGAATTGCACAGCAATGTCATATCAGAACCTACAGCATCACCCAGGCGTTGGTCTCAAAGGGTCACGAACAGAAATGTACTTGTGGAAAAACCTTGATATCCTATCTTTGAGTCCATGACTTAAGTTGTCTTTAATATATCCCATAAAGGAAACACATATACAGAGTTTCAGGTTTTCCTACCAGGAAGCTTATCCGAGGGACCTTAATTACCATTTATTATTCTTTTCCAAAAAATAGAGTTGTATCTATGTGGGCTCCATTCAATTCTGGTCAGAATTAAGCAATGTTTGCTTAGTTTTTTCAGACTTCTAGGGAAATACAGGACCATAAGGTCAAGTATGATCGAGTCAAATGTGATTCAGACTATTGAGCTCACACAGACACTGCTGTTGATTCAGGAGATACTGGCAGATTACAGAAATAAAGATAAAGCTTGGACATTGCAGGTTTTTCTCTTGGCAAGAAATGCTGTGGTACTAGTAGCAAAATGACTGTATGTTTGAACGAATTTAAATGGCCATCACTTAATCAGAAATCTGAAAGAGTATAAATTTTAACAACTTTGGCTTCTTGGACCACTGAATCCAGTCCTAGAGGTTTGATTTAGTATACGTAAAAGACACAAGGAGTTTCACTGATTTTAACAATACAATGATTTTTGTGGATGAAGTTATTAAAATCCAGAAATCCAGATTACTTTGTGTGAAAATAATCTTGTTCCCCAACAATAAAATATAATTTGATCTTTTTATAAATTTACGTATTTGACAGAATTCCTTAACTAAACCATCAAAGAATTTTGGAGGCAATACAATGTATTTACATTAAAAATTCCCATGCTGTGTCAATTTTATATAGAAGCTCCTTTTATATCTGAAAGTACATATGGCTCTATTTATGAATAAAACATTTCAATTACTGGAAAAAATGAGTCATAAGGTTTCACTATTTGTTTAATTTGAATCATACGTTATTCAAGATGACCTGCAAAATCACAAGTACTTTGTGTAAAACTCATTCCATTTATTTAATGGTTAAAAGTAAAGTTATTGGTCTGAATAGTGCCCATAGAAGCTGATTCAGTTTTTATGTCTATGTCCAGTTTTGATCATCACATAGTAGATATTCACCTTATTAGAGTAATTGAAAAGGTTTCATGCCATTAAAAAAAATCTTTATCATTACTTCTGTACTGTACAGTATATAAGTGTGTGTGTATATATGTATATATAAGTATGAAAGACATTATTGGAACCATGATTTGTTATGATTTGGCTGTCATATATGCACCTAAGAGGAATCAAATAGACGAATCTTTATCCATCTCTCTTCTACCTGAATACCAGGGATTATCATAAGGAATATTGTACTGTTATAGGGTATGCATTGTTCCAAATGTATTAATGAGAGCATTGCTGAATTGTTTTCTAAGATCCCTATAGAAGAGTAAGGACAGTTCATTTTTATTCTATCACTTGTTTTCAGCTCTGATAAAGTCATCAGCTCTTTTGCAGCTCCCTAGGGTGATGCAGAATCCCTATAAGATCTATAATAATAAAATCCTTAGAAAAAAGGCACTGATGGTGGATTTTAACTGAAATCTCTTTTTCAGGTGTCTGAGGTAGAAAGTCTTATCTGGGAAATAAGCAAGTCCGGCTGCTGACTTGGCTTGGTGTGCAAAACCAGTTGGGCTCTGCTTAATGAGGTAAAGTGAATATGTTGCTCTAGACCTAAATTAAAGATTGCTGAGTGACATGTAAATTACTAGTTTATTAAAATAAAATCTGGTAGGCACTGTGTTGTCTTTGTGATTTTTAAATTTAACAGTAAGAGCACTATCTGTATCAACAGCTTTATACCTTGACAAAAATGGTGATATAAAAAGGATCTTAATGCCAGAGAAAAGACATAGTTCTGTCTCAAGCTCTTTTCAGTTCCATACAATGTCTCAAATCTGAGACATTAATAAGAAAACTGAAGCATTACTGAACAACAAAGAAAGTTCACATTAGACAAGCTTAAGGTAATACCAGATGTTTCTGATGTAGCTGTTGTTTCATGTAGAAACTTGGCTCTTCCCCACCTGGATAGATTTGGGTACCTGATTTTGGGTCTTTTAACACAGTGAACAGCTGGCTCCCTTTATAAATGGACATTTGCTGTACTGCAGTTTTGCTCCATACTTTGTATTTTGTGCATTCTTACAACATACTTTTCAAATTCTTAGAATGTATTTTGGAGTACATTGGAAATACTGCAAAGTGTGTAACAGCAGTCAGATGAAAGTTCTGAACTCCTCCTTGAGAAATAATAGATTAGCTGTTGCCAAGGGCGAGCATGTATGGATCTACCCTTTCTGGTAGGGAAGGTTAAATCTATTGAATTGCTCACTGCTTTCTATTGGTGAATCCAGTAAAAAAACTGTTTGCCAGGTTCTCTCATGGGAATCTTTGTATATATTTTGCTTGTGCATCACTTTCTCATCTTATTTTGAATAGACCATTCTCAGACCTCTCCTTCACTTAAAAACATAAAATTCACTTTTTACCTGGTATTCGTTGCATCTGGATTAATATATTTAATATCTTCTACTTATTTGTTTAGTTTAATATACACTAAATGAGAACCATCAATTCCCATGTCAAATCCCCCTCAGCAAGTTTGCTGATGACAAGCTGGGAGGGGTGGCTGATACCTCAGAGTACTGTGGAGCCCGTCAGAAGGACCTTGACAGTACTTGTGATTTACAGTCTGGTCATGGCCCCTGCACTCACAGGATCTGAGCATTGTCCCTGTGCCACCCTACAGCCCTGTGCCTTTCCTGCTCCTGCCCTTTGAAGTCAGCCCTGTCCCGTGGATGGGGTAGGGACACAGCCCGAGGCTCTGGGGGATGGCTGGCTACGTCCTTTGTCTTTGAAACACCTTACAGAAGTTTGGGAATAGCGCCGTATCCAGGTCTGGGAATAGCTGAATCCTAATAGAAAGTATGACCAAGAGTGGTCTTAGAGATCATGTATTTCTGATGATTTGTGATGCACCTTCCACAGCCTGCTGTAAGTTTCCTATGGAATCAGACATAAAACATTAAGTACAATCCTTTCCCTTGAAAGATAACACAATACCTACACATACACCAGGACAGGTGCAGTCATAATTCAAGCCACAATAACTAGCATTCCATCTTATTAATATAAAAGCACAGAAAATAGAAACTGCATAAAAATAAATGTGCATGTTTATATTTTTTGAAACTTCACTGATAAAGGAGGAAATGTCAATGTATAATGACTTCAATGCATAATAACTTAATCCAAAGCACTACTGAATGTTCACTCTCTTGGATGTTTTTACCACATGCTTCTTATCTAACAGATAAACAAATAATATTCTCAGTCAATGAAGATGGCTGTTTAAAGCTCTGTAATGATGAATTCAAATACCAAGTTATGAGCTGCAGAGGGAGAAATTCAATTGTTGTAACTAGGCAAAGTTATATAACTTGACCTGCAGGTGAAAAACAATTTGAATGTATTGAGACAGATTAGAAAGACTGTTCTGTACTCTGATATAAATCATGAGCAGCTATATTTCAAGCAAGAGGACTTAAACAAAAACTGAAATAGAATAAAGGAAATATTTTAAAGTAGTATTAATAATTTAACCAAAGGAAATAGTTTGAAGGTGACCATAAATGGCAGAAGTAATTAAAATATTTAGCAAATCCTTTTCAGTAGATATAGGTATGAAATTAAAATATTTTGATGTTTATTTTTCCCCCTCTTTAATGTTTATAGGTGATTACCACAACTGAATTCTTATGATGCATCAACACTGGATGTATTTGCAAACAGTTTAGTGGTAATAAACCATCCTTCAGAACTGCTTCCTTTTGGTTTATTATTGTTTCTCTTTTCTAATTAAATTATCAATATGTACAGATTAACCAAAAATTTTTAAATACTTAAATGCTTCAGTGTTCCTAAAAGAAATATTTTTATTAGCCAATATTTAGCCAATACATTGTGTAATGTTATAATTTAATCCAGTAGTTCTTCACCATGGATGAAACTGCCCTTTTTTGTACTTGTATGATCAAAATTTGTGCTGGAGCTAAAATATTTTCCTTTAGAAAAATATTTATTTATTATTTCAATACTTTGAATTACAAGGGACTTTCACAAAACTTTATTTATTGTTTTTCAGTTAATCAACACTGTTTAAATAAAATATTGATCTGTCTTCCAAGTTATTCTTTTCTTAGTTGAAATTTCACCAGAGTTAGTTATTCTTTTGTTTGAATAAAGCCTTGACTATTGTTAGATGTTCTGTCCCTCTAGATATGCCTAAAACTATAATCAAATCCCCTTTAATTTTCTATTAAAATTGTTCTACTCTTGAGTCACGGTTGTAGTTCTCAGAGCTCTCCACAGCACATCAACATCCTTGACAAAGGTGTAAATGAAATTCCATTTCAGAAGGCGTCATCAGAGTTACATCTATATCCATTATTGCAATCTGCAAAATGCAGATTTTGTGTGAGTGGGATCCCCTACTTAGTTGCACACAGAGATTTGAAACCAACTTTAAATGTCATTATTTTCCAAAATAATAAAAATTATGGACATGTTGTACAATCCCTGTCTGTATCTATAAGACCCTACAGTTGGGTGAATTAAAGCTTAGCCTTCAGTCAGACAAATATTAGCAAGCCAAGACAGAGCTGTATCTCAGTGTGTTCTTCAGCACTGTTCTTTTATGTCTTGGAGATTCTGAGTGAAAGCAACATGTGCAAGACTAAAAGACTAAAATTTCTACAGGAAAAATCAAAACCTCAGCTAAGTAAGAATATAGGTATCAAATTGTTTTATAGCTTTATAAAGGTGTAACTTAAAAAGAAATTTCTTGTAATTTCAACATTGTTGGCATAGGAAAATATTTTTTATTTCAGAATAAAATGTGTATTTCCATTTGACTTCTGCAGTACACCTGTGAAATCAAAGTATTTCTTGGTAGCAGTAAACTTCTATAAATATATTAACATTCTAAAATAGTGAACATGTCTGCTTAGTTTTAGACAAACAGTACTAGAAATATTTATGTGTCATGTTTCTAAGCATAGTCAATGTCAGATACCTTTGAAATTTCCCAAAATTAATTTCAAAAACTGTCTCACATATGATTGCAAAGCGATATAAGCTACTCTGGGTATCACACACATTTCAGAAACTCTGGTATTGCTTTATATTTTAAGGCAGTAAGCCTATTCATTAGTCATGTCACAATTATAATCTTTATTTAAGTGTCATTCTTAAAATGTCATTTAAAAGAGGTGAAAAAAAAGGATCAGAGGGCAAGTAAAGTGTGGTTTGATTATTAGTCTGTGTAAGTAGAAAAGAGTTCTTTAATGATGTGTATGTGACTGGCTCCATTTGTCTTCAAAGCATGGGAAAGAGCAGATTTAACCAATCCTGTTGTCCTAAAAAAATATTCACTTGATAAAAATATTTTTAACACCTGCATCTAATTTATAGACAATTTTATAGATTGTTTTATAATTACAAATTTTTTTTGAAAACTCATTGTTAATCTCAAACCAAGTAAGGGGTATGATAAGACACATTAGTGCTTAAATTATTATAATTAAGTCAAAGGATGAATAAGAGAGGAAAATGAAGTATTAAGGATGTTGATAACTGGAGTCAGGCAAGGGATACTTCTCATGAAAAGAACAGCATGAACTTAAATCTGTCTAATTTAAATCTTAAAATTAAGGACATTTTTGGTAGTAACCCATCCCTGTGGTTTTGGGTGTGTATGGTACATATCAGTACACATGCCTGACATTCAGTAGATGCTATTGTTATATATTGTACAGGTAAATTAAAACAAAACAAATTAAATTGAATTAAATTAAATTAAATTAAATTTTAAAAAAAGTAAAAAACAAACAACCAAGACCTTCTAAAACAAAAAGCTGAGTTCACTAATGTAGGTGTTTCCATACTCAAGGGGATTCTGGAGGCGTGGTGGCCTAGGTGCTTTCCTTCAGCCTATATTTAGGTGCCTGTATCTTCCAGGTCAGATTATACTAGTGAAATTAGTTATGGGCCAGAATATGGTGTATTTTACCCTTTTCTAGGGATTATGTAATAGCTATGACATGATGCCAGCTGATGGTGATATTTCTGCCAGATGGACATACACCCTTCCACTGTTGCTACACTTGCTTGTACAAATTAACCTGAAGGGTTAATTATAAAAAGGATTTATTGCAAATGCTACCACAAAAATTACATTTTTTAAAAAAACCTGTTTAAATGGATACACAATGAAGAAAAATAACAGGTAATTTAAAAATCTGCTGATTTAACCAAATGATGCCTCCCTTGCCACACTTTTAATTGAAGAAGTGAAAGACCTCAAGGTTTTCTCTCTGCTTCATTTCCTTCTCATTTTTTCTGCATAGGGAAAAAAAATTAGAAAGAGAACATGCTTCATAGATCTCAGCACAGATATTATAGAGTACATAAAAGAGACTCTCAAGGGCAGGTTGTTTGCCAAACACCATCCTTTGCAAAACCAACAATATTTTATCTTTTCTGAACTTACAATGTTAATTTGACCCCAAACTTCCCTTTCTAACTCTTTCAAACAGAATTTTGTAACCACAAGAGCTAGAAGTATCACAGGAATCTTAGCGCTGTAACAGAAAATGTAGAGCAGTAATGAGAAACACGAATTAATTTTAAGAGTGTGACAGTTTATATTCACAGTAGAAAAAACCCTTCCATTTTTCTGAGGCAAAGACAATTAAAATCCATGTTGTTTATCTTTTGATTTGAATTTAATGACAATGCAGGTGGTTTAAACCTCTCTGGAGGACAAATGTTGGGTATGAATGGATCCTCAGTATAGGAGTCCTGTTGGAGAATAGTCAGAATATTTGAGGGTGGCTGAACATGAAAAAGAGTGAATTTTCTGAAAGTGAAAAATAACCTTGAGAATGCATGGAGTGCAACCGGTAAACAATCAGAATGCAGTGCATTTCCATGTGTGCTGCAGAATAAGCCCAACTGCAAACACATTCATTTGAAACACAAACTCAAATAATTAAATAGCTTTTCCAAAATATTGATATAATATGAAAGGCTTCCTTTTGACATTTGGGCAATTCTGTTCTCAACCATTCTACACTGATATTGTCTTTGCCAAATCCAGATTATTAATAAAAATATTCATAGCGTAAAAAACAGTAGGAAGCTTAGAAGGGGTCACAAATGATGCAAAGCTTCAAAATGAGGTATAAACCTTATAAGAATAATCTACTAAGGGTTTGGAGGTTTGTTTGTTAATTTTTTAAATAAATGGAAAATTATCATCATCCTTAAATAATTTTTCAATTTGATACCTTCCAACTCAACCCAAACAGGTAAACACTTATTCCTGTTTTGATAACAAATGGCTGCAAGATGAGTCCTTGTATACTACTGGATGCAATATCAGCAGAGGTTACAAAAAGTAAGAAAACATTTTCTTTTCTTATTTTCTAAATAAAAGATACAGCTATAAAGCCCCAGACTTGCTCAATGAGCTTTTCTAAAGGGGCTTAGACTTTTTTGTACCCTGAGGCAGCACATGTGACAATGTTCTCAGGAGGTGACACAACAAACTTTTACTCTCAATCTTCGGAAAATAGGGGTACTTGGCAAATTTTAAAGCACAATTGAAATAAAGCATTTCACAAGGCATTGACTTGACAAACTCTAACCATCCAGCTTTAAGTCACCCAGACTTCAAGAAGAGGAAATTAGGAGAAAAAAGAGAGAGAAAGAATGGGGACAGAGAAAGATTAATACTCATGGCTCGAATTCCAGGTAATCTCAGCTGCTAGCTGAGATTATATAAATATACATGTGAGATACAGCTGCTCATAGTATAGTGAATGCCTTATTAGGTTAAAAATTATTAATAAAAAATACTGTTCCTTTGCAGAGGAGTAATAACCCTTAACCTAAACTAATGTCAATGAGAAGACTGTCAGGATGGATAGATCAGGCTTTACGAGAATTCATTGCATCTAATGAGTGTAAACTCACATTCACCATCATATAAACAGTGAGAATTACAAGTATGTGCAACCTTCAGAACACTGAAAATAATTTTGTAAGTTACATACAAAAGGTGACTTGCAAAGAAGGGAAATTAATTTAACCAGCAATTTCATGAATAGTGGAAAATAAGCCTGTGGAATTGCAAGGAAGACAAAGAAGGTGCTACCACAGTTCCTGTAGATCTAGTAATGAAAGATGCATCTTTGATTATTTACATGGGTTTGAAAACTTTCTACTTTCAAAGTTTCCCAGGGTATGTGTGGGTGGAGGGGGGGCAGAGGGAATTAAATAATGGATTATATGAAGTATTTATGAATAATTTTGATTCTACAAGATATTCTTTCCTCATTAAGAATAAATCTCATGCTAGGTGTCTAAAATTTTTCTACCTTATACAATAGTCATGGAGGTAAAAACTTGAAGATAGCTTAGGTAAACTATCGTGACCAATAACTTGATAATCTTTACTAGGATAAATCAACACAATTCTCATGGAAGGAAAGATCAGTGCATACAGGTTCATTCTGTCTCTAGATAAATTATTTGCTTGACTAAAGTTATTTGCTTCTCTGCTTTTTAATAAAATGAGTTACAGTAAAACACAGGTTAACAGTAAAAGTGGAGTAAAAATTCTAAAATTGGAGCTAAGTTTTTTTAAACATATTCTCACTATATTTTGATTTTATGGCTATAAAGACACTAGTCCTATAAGCATTAATTGCTTAAACAGTTATTCCCTTCTTCTCCATACTCAAGAAACACTGTTGCAATTAGTTCTGAGCTGTGGTTTAATGCCGGTGGGCAGCTCAGACCTGTGAAGGCACTTGTTCACTTTCCTACAGTGAAATGGGGAGAGAACTAGAAGGGTAAAAATCTTGTAGATTGAGATAGAGACGGTTTAATACATAAAGCAAAAGCTGCATGCTCTAGCAAAGCAAGAGAAGAAATTGATTCACTGCTTCCCAAGGGCAGGACGGTGTTCAACCATCTCCAGGAAAGCAGGGCTCCATCACAAGTCACAGTGACTTGGGAAGCAAGAAGCCAAACATCATCACTCCGAATGTCCCTTGCTCCATCCTCTTCCCTCTGTTGGTGTGCTAAACATGACACCAGATGGAACATATCCCTGTGGTCTGCTGTGCTCAGCTGTCCCAGCTGTGTTCGCCCCTCATTTCTTGTGCCAGTGGGGTGAAGACAGAAGAGACCTGGACGCCGTGCAAGCCCTACTCAGCAATAACCAAAACATCACCATGCTACCAGCGCTGCTTTGGCCACAAATCCAAAATGTGGCACCGTACAGGCTGGCACAGAGCACATCACTCAGCCCAAACCAGCACACAAGGAAACGGGAGTTTCTGCTTGGAATACCAAACACTGGAACAGATGCACTCTCAGTGGAATTATTAGGGCACATCTGTGTACGGTGACGAAAAGTTTTAATGGTTTAGTGAGAGATCATGAAGTGATATAGTCTTTTAATTAGCAGCTTTGCCAGCAGGAAAGAGTCTTAGCAAATCTGAAATGAAAGATAGACCTGTTCTTGTGTGAGAGTTTAAAAATATAGATTACCAGCAATGTTTTTTTCTTTAATAATAAATTATTTATAATTTTGTAACAGAACACATTTTTTTATGAAATACATTGGATATTTTCAGAAACTACAGAAAGCTACTTTTCTATTCCTGGTATATTTGTTAGTATAAATATCTGACAGCTCTCTGCCACTTCAGGGTTAATAAATCTGAGAGCATTTTTGTAACTATATTTTCATTAAATATTTAATATACTGGCTTCTAACAGATTTATAGAGTAAGTTAGTTACATTCCCGAGTATTTAATGAGGAAAAATACCTCCATATTTCAGCAGATAAGTTTTAAAGACAATACTCATTTCCAACAGAAATTAAGTGGGCAGAATATGAGAATTGATGTCTGTCACTTAGAACCAGGACTTTACAATGACTGTAAGAGGACACCTAAATTCAAACCAAACATGCATATTTTAATAGGAAAATAAAAGACAAAAAGAAAATTGGGGTAAACTGCTTTGTAAATACATAATGAAGACACACATTTTGAAGCTATGAAGTGGTGGAGGTTCTATTTTTCATTATTAGGTAGTGTAATTTTGATTACTACTGTTGAAGTTTTCACTTCAGAATTCAATCAGAACAGCAATTTCTTGAGTTCATTCCTTATTTTTAGCAATATGACTAAGATAAGCAATTAAAGTTGCTAAACTCTTCACCAGCTGCTCACAGTAATTTTTTTTAGAAATGGCCATTGTTTTATTTTAAGCAAGCAAGATATTCAAAAGCAAATGACCTGTCTGTTCCCAGAATCACTATAAATCAAGATCTAACTAAACCACCATTTTACAGTCCTAATTACAGAAAATACTTCATTATTTGCATATAATAAAACATATGCTAAAAATTATATTAATTCTTAAGTTCAACTGGTTTCAGTAAGGTAAAACAGATGTTTAGTTATTCATGTAGTATAA
Source organism: Pomatostomus ruficeps (assembly GCA_013400735.1). Lineage (NCBI taxonomy): Eukaryota > Metazoa > Chordata > Aves > Passeriformes > Timaliidae > Pomatostomus > Pomatostomus ruficeps. The sequence goes on from VYZT01002583.1 coordinate 28,800, forward strand.
AATCTATTTAGAACAAGTTTTCTATGTTGATTCCTTCTACTCTCTTTACCTAATGTATGACTTCTGATACAATTTCACTTTGTAAAATCTTCATTAAATCAATCAATATTTATAAAATTATTGCTATTATTAATACAATAAATAATAATAATAATCTTAGTAATATTGTATAAAATAAAAGTGCCTCCTTCTGATGGTATTCTTTTTTTTTGAGAGTCCTTCATTTTCTCAGTCTTACAGTGATTCTGAAATCTAACAGGCCTGCTGCCCCCCAGTTCTGTTACACAGCTTTCTCGCATAGCTGAAGATATGACAGATGCTAACTTTAATATGACAAGAAGAGCTATACTGTTCCTTCTTCAGTAATTTATTGCATGCATCTGTAAGAGTTGCAACAAGCTTTGCCAAATTGTATTTCCATTTTCATTGTAATGAACAATTCTCTTCTAAGAGGCAGCAGAAGCAAAGATGTTAATGAGCTTTTTGCTTGTGTTTTCAGAGACAAAATGTATTGGCAGAAATCAGCAGCTCATTTTCTTAAACACAAGAATAAAACATGCATTTTACTTTGAGCCTAAGATTATGACATGTATCAGGAGAAAAATTAGGAATATAACACTTCCATGAGTAGTGGAGTCAGTGATTCACTAGTTGTTGTGGCTTGACCCTGGCCAAATGCC
>VYZT01002584.1:0-74975 GCA_013400735.1 Pomatostomus ruficeps
TGGCATTCATATCAGATATATTGTATCATTTACACCTCAAATTTAAAACTACCAAGTAAAACACAAACCACACCAATTTCATTTTCCTCCATCCACCAGTTTTACACAGCAATATCTAGTCAATGTTTATTATATGGGTACTTATAATGGACAACAATTGCTATTTATTTGGCAGTCCATCATCATCATCAATTCACTCTAACTGCAGGCTACATTTGAGGATAAATTTGTCACTGCAATACAGCAACTGATTGAAAGCACATTGTTTTGACAATAGTTTATTTCAGATGAATACATGTTAGAATTTAAGGACGAAGAACATGGGGACTTGGAATCTGATCAGAATTCTGGGTCCTGCTCTTAAATGCAAACAAATGTTCACTGCATAGTTACAGCAAGTTAATCATCAACATTCCATGTGCAGCTGATTTAATCCTGGCTAAAACCAGATGCACAGCCAGATGGGCAAAAAATATGGAGAACCCTCCTCAAAGTCACAGGCAGGATGCACGGAGTGAAATTAGGTCCAATGTCAGTCATCTGCACCCCAAAACTTCACTGTCCATTATTCAACAGCTCCTTACTCATGGGTGGTGATTGCTACACTTCCATGGCATAAAGCTCCTCTTCCCAGTCACACCCTAAGCTGTTTTTCTCACCCAGGAAATAAACCACAAGCAGGTTGCTTTGCTGCTTTTCTGGTTTCAACAGTACCTTATTTTGTAATGCATTATATAATTATTACTTCTTTCTGACCTGTTCCCGTAATGATTCAAAAAAAAAGTAAAAATATTTCCAAAACAAGTTTATGATGCATTGAGTGGAAAAAAGGGAGAAAACATGTAGGAAACAAGTGATTATTTTCTCAAGTGTTAAAGATCCTAGCTGGTCTCTTTCCACAGCAAAATTTTTTAAAATAAAGTTTGCTTTGAAGAAATACAAAACCAGCCCCCAGACACATGCATAGACATTTTTGTACCCCCACTCCCTCTGCTATTTTTTTTCCATGTGCTTTCTGTGTCCTCTTGTAGGCTTGCTTGTTTTCTTGGCTTGCATTAGCAGGATTAAAGCATGTGGTACCCTCCCCATAACAAAACCTAGAGTGACTTAACTCATGCTTTGCTCTTTCACTTGCTCTATGTCCGAACACCAGCCAAATGTGATCAATCAATGCCTAGAAAAATCGAATCTTAGATGATTTGCATGCAAACTTCTGTGGAGATACTAGGCCTACTACATTTTAAAGCAAACGTGAATAAATGCAGAAAACACATTGCAGATGTGTCTTTCATAGAAAGTTGGAGTACAGGAGAGACAAGATTTGAGGGAGCCTGATCCTGTGAATTCATATTTTAAGAGCTCCTGGTTGCCAAAACAGCACCGATGTGTTAATTAGAACCTCTCTGTTGTTATTTTTAATCTTGACATACCTGCAATTAAATGCCAGGCAGATATCATAGAACTGTGAGCAGTTGCAACTTCTGTTCCAGGTTTCACAGGTGTTTGGTTCGTCTGATTTTGCGTAAAAGCAAACAGCAAAGGGTGTTAAAAAATACAAAAGGGTCCTAGAATAAAGTAAGACCTTTAAAGAATCATTTGATTACAAAACTAATGTGTATTTTAAGATTAATCCGAAGCCCAAAATGCTCCTGTTTGCTGCAGCAAGAGCTGCCTTTGCAAGCAGAAGAGTAAAACTAAAGGCAACCCAGCAAGCTGAGGCATGTTATTTCTTAGGAGCTGGTTATGGTGATCCTGAGAGAGCTGCATTAATAGCTGAGCAGTTATTAATTCAGCTGCCTCTGCCTGCTGTGACGCTGAGCAAACCTCCTACTTGGGAGCTGCACACTCATCACAGGAATGTTCACAGTGCCAGCAACACACCAGAGTACGCTGAGACAGCAGTGGTCTGCTGGCTCCAAGCTTGCATAACGCAGTTTTCCAGAGATGGAGGAGACAGTTTTTAAGCAATGTAAATCAAGGGAGTCAGCGTTTCTAAGTTACCAAGCACCCAGCCTGGGGAATTCCCTGCTGTTCTGTTTCCATACTGTAACTCTTACCAGCTTCGAGACAGTCACGAGCCATTCCACAAGTACTTAGGCTGAGATCTACCTGAAACTGAGAATTACAACAAGCACTGCCCGAATTCCTCTTCAGCACACAATTTTTTTGTTGCAGAATAGTTATGTCAGTGAAACAACAAAAAACCCCAGTATTTAAAAATCAGTGCCTATGTTGTCCTTACAGCCATTTTAAGAAAATACTTTTTTTTAATAAGCCTAGCCTTGCCTCACTGTCATTTTTATATTTTCAAGTGACAAGGGTATATCATTGTCCATTTACACACAAATCATATGGACAGCATACAGGCATGACTTTTTTCAATTTACCCAGTGGGATTTGTTTATCTGTTTGTTTGTTCTGATTTATGTCAAATGACTACTGCAGGCTTAATGTTTCATAAACAAGGAAATCTGTCTCTTCTGTTAAATAGCACACACATCAATGTGCTCTCACACACTAAGTGTTCTATTATAAACTTTTCCAATAAAATGATACACACATAAAAATAGATTACTTTTGATGACTTCAGATAAAAAACTTTAGTTAAGAAGTTTCCAAAAATTCAGAGAAAATACCTTGGACCATATAGTTATAACAAAAATAATTTTGAAATAGACAACATGATATTAGACAACCTCATATTTTTATCATATCAACATCTAAAATTCTTTAAAGCATACTACCTATTATTTATCTGTTGTGCTACAAAGTTGCTTTTTCATAGTGTAGTTTGTATAACACAACGAAGTATTTGGACTTTGGTTATGGAGTTATTCTGTACCAATTTAAAAGTTATTTTTCCAAGCACAAACAACCTGGAAAAATCCTTTAGGAAGGAGGAGTTCTCTCTTCCTTAAAGGGCATTTTTCAACTTACTAAAAAAAAAAAAATTTACTGGTTTTCTAAATTGTTCTCTTTCCTAGTTAGCATGTGCATGAATAATACCAGCATGTCATACAAACCACATATTTACTCAGGATATTTTATGCCAGTAGACAGACAGACCCCAACAACAGTCATTCAGCCTCACATTCTCCAAGCTTACTCAGAAGATAACCAGACACATCTGGAAAAGACACGACAGTTAACTGACTCAGTGAAAATTATCAGATTTCCAAAAATTGTCTCCCTGATGTAATAGAAATGTCTTCAAAAGAAAAAATGAGTCAGGTTGCTATAGCAGGACAACGTTTGCGTGGATTGCAGCTATGTAGTATAATCATGGAAAACTTCGTGGCAGGGGGATAATCATCCTCATGTAACCCAGGCAGGCAGGCTATGCTATTATCTCAGTCTAGCTCCTCACAGTCCAAGGCTTCCCTTGGCTTCCCTTGTTGTGAGCTACCACACTCAGCATTTGACGAATTCCTTCACTGACACACACGTCATCTTTGGCCAGGATTATTCCACCCAGAAAGACTGATAGTGAAGCCACAGTGTGCTGCAATTCCTTTGGCACTTTCAAATGTTTACTTGTTTGGTGCTATGCTTAATAAAGAAACACCTGTAGAAAGTGGTGTCAGTCATTTAGAAGAGAACACTTTCACCTTCTCCCATCAAGTATTATGACTGAAAGAAAGAAAATAAGATATTTGCACCTTTCTTTTGCCAGAGACATCACTTCCCACTGAAAAACAGGCTGCAAGCAGGAGGGTTATATCTATTTTCACTGATAAATGTTTGGCCCTTCTTTTCTCTAAGACCTGAAAAGACAGAGCACTGATTCACCATTAGACAGCAAACGCAAGAAATGCATGCCTACAAAGAACCAGACCCAAACAGAATCTTAAAAACCAGGAACGATTCAGGGAGGTCTCAGCTCAAAGCTGTGACTGCCAACAATCTAATCTCATCTTTGAGAAAGATTAGACCTATGGCTTGTGTCACTCAAATGATTTTGGTTCCTGCTACTAAATATGCTCAGAAAGTCCAATTACAAAGTTCACCAAGATGATGAGAGTTAAAAGTGTGATGCGATTTCTTACCATTGATGCGAAATATTGATTATTGTTCACCCAAAACTGAACAGAAAGATAATTTTTATTTAGAGGAAGTAATAATTAATGAGGCATAGGCTTACTCCTGGCAAGTCTAAGTGTCAGATTTCCTTTCAGAGGAATGCATAGTAAAAACTCCACCCCATTGAGCCAGAATCCTGACTGAAAGGGCACATGGGCCTCTGAACTCCAGAAGGGGGTTTCTAACCAGGAATTTCAGGTTTTCATATACCTTGAGGAATGACTAAGGTAGAATTCCAAGCACAGAAAAAAATGCCAGGATTAAGAATTACTTCTCTACTGGACTCTTATCATTCTTCCTTAAACAATCAGACTGACTTCTAGCCCAATTGTCCATATGTTCCTTTCTTTTCTGAGACTTCTCTCATTAGCTTCCAAGATTTTCAGTAATTTTGACAGCCCAAGAGACTAAGAAATCCCAGGGCATGAATTAGGAATATAATGGTTAGTACTGGGACAGCTGTGTGCAAAATATATGTGGGAAAATCTCTCATAAAAGCATACACCAAAGTCTCTCTCTTCCTTCTGAAAGAAACAGTGAATTGATTGCCTTATTTGGAAGCACATATTCTCTCAAAATCTGTAAAGCAGAGTGTTGAAAGTAAAGACATGTCTCATTTGCCCCTTCATAATGTTCAGATGCTGGATGGCAACAAAAAATCACTGCTGCATTCCAAGTTCACCAGGCAAGACCATTACAATCATAATAAAAGCATGACAAAAACCTGTATTCTTCATTCATGTGTAGCTAACATTTACTCCAGAAGATTTCACTGGAATGATGCACCTCTGATCCCAGTCTGAGGAGAGTTACGTCCTCTTCTCATGACGAGTGGGTTCTTCCTCTTTTTGCCTTTCTGAGGAAAAAAAGGAGGGAAAAAAGTGTCTTTCTGAGCTTTGTCAGCTTTCATGCAATACTCTGTTTCCTTCTTCTATATCCACAACGAGTCGCAATTTCAGCTGAGAAGTCAAACAACACCACTAGCGCATGCTCTCCTGATATGATCTGATAGCTCTATTAGGGCAGCAGAAAACACAACACACAAGCACACAGACAGCAGCAAATGTTGCATTGTCTGAATGTCCGTGTCTGGAAAGTAGGTGAACTGAGGCAGCACATTTCACCCTGCAGATGTGAGTTCTGTTTGTTAAAATACAGGTAGTCCAGCATGACATGAAGCCAATGGGAGGATTAACTCATCTCTACTTTTGTGCCCATGTTAATACGGGGCTGCAGTCAGCATTTCAAACAGTTACTTTAAAAGGAGACATGACAAGCATAAAGAGGAACTATCAATGTTCTACTGCTTTCTCCTCTTGATTTCACTCAGTTTGCCATGCCAGGCTAAGGCCTTTACTTTCACAAGGAAAAAAAGTTCTTCCATTAAGTCTCTAGAAATGTGTTTAGATGATCACAACCAACACCAAAATAGAAGGTCCTAAAAATTACTTTACCAAGGAGAACTCATACTAACTGACCCACAGAGTTTGGAGTTGTCAAGAGATTACCTGCTCTGTGCACTGAACAATTTGTAGTCTAGATCACCATGCATGAACACTACAATTTGCTGATCTGTTAAAAAACAAACCCAAATCTAGATGACAGTCCAATTAAGTTTTGGAAAAAAAGGCTGGTGTTCCAAAGAGTTTTTGCCATTTAAACTAGTGGTTGTGATAATTTTGTCTTTTCTTATACAGTGCCAGATCTTTGAATAGATAAATTATGGAAAGAGGTGTCACAGCTGAATAGGTTGACCATGAAAAAGGTGTACTTTACAGATACTATACCATAGGCTGAAGTGTGAGCTAAGAACTTGTAGAAGATATATATTGAAAAGGAGAAAGAAATTTCTGTAGCAGATGAACCTATCAAACAAGAAATTGAAAATTCAGTTGCTGAACACAGAGCTTGATTCTCAGAGTTTGGTTCTCAGAGCCTGCTGCATTTAGGGAAATACGATATTTTTCACCTTCAGAAGAAACTTACACAAGAAATTCCCTGAAGTGGAAAGAAAGCCACACACCTCCTCAGAACTGATCAGGGGAGTTAGCTATGCAAACAAATTTCATTAGTTATCAGACTGTTTTAGATAATTAAGTCTCATGAGCCAGGGTGTAATCACTGGAAAATTCCCTCCCTCTCCCCACCTCTGTGTATAACTTTGAATAGATTCCTCATGTGTCTTGTTCCTGTTTTACTTTAGCTCATCTGTCATACCATACTACAGAAAACAGGATGCAGAGGTGAACTGTTATCTCCCCGGCTAAATTGCTAGACTGTAAAGAAGTGACTGGAACTCCTGTTCCAGTGAACCTAAGCTCTCTGCACCTGAATATTTCTGTACTCAGAAAAGACTCCACAGAGATAAGTTAATTTACATCTATACTCAGAGACTGGGAGGCACAGAAGAAAGTAGACAGAATAGTGGTCCAGATTCCTGTAGCTGAAGGCCACACACAAGTTTGGATGAATCCATAGAACTGGCAGCACACTGGCAGGCAGATCATTGCTGCAGGCTTTTGACTGCACCATGGGTGAGATGCAACACAGTGGAAGGCTGCTAGCCATTCCCTGGATCAGCACTGGAAAAACAGGGCTTTGAATGAAAACAGATTTGCAGTTCTGCAAACAGGCCCACTTGTCAGAAAAGAAGGTAGCGGAGAGAGCATAAAACAGCAATCACAGACTTGCATGGTCAGCTAGGTAGGAGAACACCTGAAGACACCGTAGGGTTGCTGGGGCCATCGTCAAGGCAGCTGCATCCACAGCAAGCTGAAAAAACTTGTTCATCTTGCACCTGCTAATGGGCTCAAGAGAAAGAGAATGTAAGCCTGAGCTTTGGAACTTTGCCATTTTCACATTTTTATTTGAAAATCCATAATTAAAGGTATGTACATCTATGAACATCTAAAGGGTCTGTTCCAGGAGATACGCTACCAACAGCCAAGGTCCAATGTCTGTAATTCACTTTTCTAACAAATGGCTTTCTGCAGTCTGAGAAGCCTCATGAGGAATTTGTTTTTTAATATGCATAATTCTGGAGCTTTTTCTCCAGGTAAGGACTTTGCTGCAAGTAACATGCTCAACAGGATTCTTTTCTGCATCTTTTCTCTGTACTGACTTCTTGGTCATCCTAAGGCTGTTCCAAGGCAGTGTACACCCTCAGAAATTCATTTAAGCACTCTGTAAAGGTGATTTCCCTTAAGAGTTCTTTTCTGCACAGATTTATAAAGATGATGTCTTTTGATGGAGCCCCCTAAGGTTTTCAGCAATATTGCATTTATGATGGTTCGTTTGGAGCTACTGTGTCATCACGTAAGACCCATCCAGCAAAATACTTACAGACGCCAAAACAGAGCAAAGGAAGAAAACTGTCTCAGGAGAAGAAGGTAAGGAAAGAGATATGAGAAAAGAAGATGAGGCAGTCTGGAAAATAGAGCAGTGGGTACACACAGCTTGCTGGAACTGGAAAGGTCAGCAACAGGTATGACAGGTAGATTCTGCAAAGCAATCTGTGAACAGAGGCCTTACGGCTACTTCCATACAAATAAAAAATTAACTACCAAAGAACCATTTCCTGGTTGCATTCAGCAGAAATGTGCCCCTTGTTCTGGCTTTCCACCCCTGACTTCAATGACCCCCAAGTGGAAGATTGAATTGATAGCTCTTGCCTTGTTTTAGTTGCAGCCAAAAGTCAGAATGCCCTGGTTGACCACCACACATTTACCCAGTACAGCAAAGCTTCTCTTCTTTCTGGAGTCTGTGAAAATTGCAGAGAAGAGCTTGGTGTTCATAGGTCATAGTGCATTTGTGCTGTTAGAAACACACTGGCATATTATAACAATTCTGCTGCTGAGACAGAAGAGCAATGACAGCACTTTTCTTTGCTGGAAACAGACTGCAAAGAATCAGTGAGATGCAGTAACACTGTAGTAAACATTGGAGATGAGGCATATTATTTATGAAGCGCAATGGAACTTTTCTCAAGAAGATACAGCAGTGTTTGCTCTCTCTCTAATACACTGCTGTCTTTTCTTTAGCTAATTTACTGCCATAGAAATTAATCTGCTGTTTTAAGGATAACAGTTACTTTGGTGGTTTGGCAGGGGATTTAAATATCAAGGATGGAAATCCTGACATTCTTAAAGTTTAAAATAGTAAATGTTTTATTCTGAGTTGCAGATAAAAAAAAACAAAAACAGCCCTGTGGAAAACTCAGGTCACAAGAAGAAACAAGTTTCTTCCAAATCTAGGGAACAGTTATATTACAGTCTTTGATTCCTGTTTCTTCCTTTCCATACTAGAACTTGAAAACTTGTGAGTGATGTATCTACGTCCATATTTAATTGCAAATAACTCATTTTCCAGACATCCTTCCCTGCATCATTCCAGCTGTTATAAGGTAATACAGTAAGTTAGTAGGTGGATTTTTTTAAAACAGCCTTAGGTATCAGCAATTCTCTTCCTCCTATGTCATTCTGTTTTCTGTCCCTATTGCAGGCATATTTAGAAAGTTTTCCACACCCTTTGGCACATTCCAGAAAACAGAGGTTACTTTACAGAAAATTAAACTGAATTTGCTTGGTGAACTAGGTGCTACAGAGTATTTTAACATCAGAACATGAGATAATAATGCCTGCTTAAAATTTTGGCAGATTAATGATAAACAATACCCTGGTGAAATGCAGCCTGGAAAGTTACAACCATTTCCAAAGTTCCAGAAAGAATGAATGATGCCCCCACTGGAGGTTAATCAAGCTAACTTAGGGATGACATACAATAACATGTATTTAGCTATTATAAACTCCTTCACAAGTACCCACGCTACTGTTAATAACTCTGAAAAGATTGTCTTCTGTGTAAAATCCAGATTATGTTTCCTTCCAGCTAAAGAGCAAGAGCAATTTTATAAAAGCATCTGCCATACAAGGTGTTGATATCTAGATAAGAGATTGGACTCTGAAATGTCAGAATTGGATAACAAGGCTGGAGAAAGTAAAAGCAGAAAATCTTAGAAGCACAAGTGTTCTCATGGGGAATACACAAGTAGATAGCAAACAACACTAAAGCAAACAATTTCTTCCTTGGTTCCCCAGACCTGCTCTGCTTCCTACAGTGCCAGCCAGGTGACCTGCACCTCCATTTTTGATATTCATCTCTAGTCTCTGACATGTGTTTCTCTTCTTGGAAATTCCGTAACCCTCTTAGCATGGTTTCCTTCCATCACAACTGCTGACATGTACTCCCCTTCCAGACAATTTATCTTCCTTGGATTATAATGGGAATTGCATTCTCATCTGTTCTAAAAATCAGACCTAATTACAGACTTAATTACCTAACTTTGAATTACAATAATGTTAATTAATTGTTAATTCTTATTCCAAATAGTCAGTTGGAATGGTAGTGGAAAAAAATTCCATTGTGTGGCATTTTATAGCAATTCATTAGCTTTGGTGTTTAAGATCAAAGGCATGGGTTTGATGATGCTGTTGGTTTAAAACAACAAAGCTGGTGTGCTGTAATCAGCACCAACGTGTGCATGCATCTCTTGCTTTCTTCCCCTGCTGTTTTCCTGCCACAGTGTCAGCCTATTCACTACAGAAATGCTTTATTGTGTACTTGTGAAGTATTTGGGAGATGCTTACCTAATTATTCTTAGGTTTTGAAGTGATGTATGCTGCAAAATAGTCAGTATACTTATAGTTGGATTTTTTGGGTTTTTGTGTCTAGGATGAGGGCTTCATCATTTAAGAAAATCAAAGAATGCATACAGAAGAAGTAACTACATTTCATATTCATTTACTATGTAATACACTTATACTTAGGAGAACTATTTAATTTTAACTTTTTTTTCTACTCTAAATACTCAGTAAAGAAGACAATTGTCTTCTTGGCTGGACGTGTTCAAAAATCAGAGCACACTTCTAATTTATGGTTTGCACGTATCTTACACATTTTTAGTAGCAGTTATGTATTTTTCACTTCCTGATTTTCAAAAATTTCTGTGTTTTCTTTCATATGTGTCAGTAAATCATCTGGTAAGCACCTGGTGAGCAGGCAGTCCTTGGAAATCTGGGGTGATACTACACTTGAAGTTTGGAGTTTCCTGGGCACCTAAAAGTAAAACCCAACAGTCATCTGTATACAGTTAGTTTTGTGCCAGGACTTGCTAGACAGAACTTTCCTCCTCTTTGAGTCATGACCCAAATCTCCAAGTTATAGATAACAGTAGCTGATGATGAAGATTGGATGAGATTTAAGCAAAAGTGAAGAGGAAAGTGTCTCCTGTTTCTATTTCGTTGAAATTCAGTTCATTGCAATGAAAGATCTGAAACCAACCAGAACGACAATAAAATCAAGCGGTTCTCCAGCAAGTCCTTGGTTTCCCAGCTAAGAGTAACATTCAAGATGACTTTTTACCTTTTACAGTGAAACTACAAAGGTCCTGTCAAAAAACGAAACATTCGATTAAAAAAAAATTTAAAAAATCATTCAAGTTCATTCTTCAGGGAAACAAGAAATAGCAAGTCCAAACCCAACAGTGGTTTCTCTCTGTGTTTAGTGATGTAACTCAGCAATGAGTTTGTTGTTTACATGCAAGCCTCTGTGCTATTTTAGACAGCTTTGGATATCCCACCTAGTCTCCAGCTGCCACTGCTGAAAAGCAACTACTGACCCCTATTCCTGTAGCTTTTATTTTTTTTAAACCAGATGTAAAGGGCCACTAGAATCCCAACATGGCTTGAGAGGTAAAAAAAATAAAAATTTAAACAGCAAAAAAAAAATTATAAACCATGCTAGCTTCAACAATGTATTTTATATATCAGTGAGTGAACAGTCTCTAACAAAGTGATTTGGCAACAGTCAAATGCTCTAAAATGTAAAACACATTATATTATTAATGAGCCCTGTTTTAGTGAATCTAAAAGAATTAAACCAGTTTATGGATAGACAAAGGAATTCTTTTGAAGGAGTGGCAAATCCTGCTGGATTACATGAACAGTTTACAAAGGAGGAAATAAAGTAATCTTAATATTTCCCCTGGCTTCACAAGCTGTCAGTACTTAGCTCAAAACAAACCATTCAAAGAGTTTTCTGGCTAGGCAAATGAATACAACATCAAACATATATATATAGAAAATAGTCACCAATTCTTACTTAAAGCCACTGCTTTACTCCTTTTGCAAAACTGTGAAGATAAATACCAGCCAGTTTCTGTCACAGTCCTGGGAAGCACAGGAGATAGCTTCAGGGAGAAACAGCACAAGCAAGGATTATCCAGAGCCAGTGGGAAATGGACCTAATGACTGAGAAAGGACAGCAGCCTGGGCTTATAGAAAAGGAGACAGCAGGCCTGTGGGGTTTTTTCCATAAGATTCACAAAATGGCTGAAATTTCAAGACTCACATCTACCAAACACAATCAAAGTGCCTCTAGATCATCTCAATCACAACTAGAACGAGCTCAACACCAGGAATACCCAGACTTCACATTCATGGTGATGGAGAAATTGTTATTATTTAAGATACAGTACAGGGGCATTGTTGAAATCAGCACAAGGAAAACATAAATCCAATTCTCTGGTGCAGTATCTCTCACCTTTAATTTCTGGAATCTTTTAAATGTCCCCAAGTAGCTGAACTAGATCACATAATCATTTAGTTGGAAAAGATCGTCAAGATCATCAAGTCCAACTGTAAACCTACCACTGCCAAGTCCAGCACTAAACCACGTCCCTAAGTGCCACATCCACATGTCTTTTAACACCTCCAGGGATGGTGACTCAATCATTCCGCTGGGCAGCCTGTTCCAATGCTTGGCAGCATGGATGTAACTCTAGTCACCACCACCTCCAGGCTCAAACATCCCGTCAGTTCTTTACCCAGTAAACACGCATCCAAGCCATGAGCAGGCAGCTTCTTCAGGAGGATGCTGTGGGAAATGCTGTCAAAGGCTTTACTAAAGTCGAGGCAGACAACATCCACAGCCTTTCCCTCATCCACTAAACAGGTCACCTTGGCATAGGAGATCGTGTTGGTCAAGCAGCAGCTGCCTTTCCCAAACCCATCCTGGCTGGGCAGATCCCCTGGTTGCCCTGCACGTGCTGTGTGAGGGCACTCAGGATGATCTGCTCCATGAGCTTCCCTGGCACTGAAGTCAGGCTGACAGACCTGTAGTTCCCTGGGTCCTCCTTCCAATGCTTTTTGTGAATTCCAGCCAGGTGGGACCGCCATGTTTAGCCAGGACTGCTGGTAAATGTTTGAGATATGCTTCAGGTTTCTGCTTTGGGGTCACGCGTTTTCTGTCTTCTCACAATCTGATCACTTGAAAGAGGTGAGGCAGCCCCAGGAGACCTGAGACACATGAACACAAAGGGCTTCCTCACTGATATTTCACATTATCACTGGAAGCCAAAGGCAGCTTTTTAGGATGTAGTTGGAGCTACTATCCTCATCTTTTCAGTCTCTCGGCACCTCTGTGGACAGTCCCAGCACTATTTTTAGTTCAGAAGTCTACATTCTATTTGCATATTAGCAAGAAAATAGTCACTAAAAGAAGGATAGACAGAAAATTATTAAAATCTTAACTCTTTCTGAGGAAGTTGACTCCTCACAGGCTTCAAAAGAAGCTTTCTTTCGAGTCCAAATATGCTTCCATTGTAAAAAGGTCTGTTTGTATAAGGATTTCAGAGACAACACAAGTTCTTAGGAATTCACAGTGAGGTGAGTCAAGGTTTTCTGGGATTGTTGTAAAAACTGGTTATGCATTCCCAGATAAGAAGTTCCTCAAATTAATTAAACAGCTGACACATAAATGACCTTTTACTTTAAAAGTAGTGGTCAGTACTAAAATAATTTTTTGCATACACTTTATTATTTATATAAATCTACATCTGAAACAAAACTTGTACAATTGAACATCTTTGGAATGGGAATTCTAATGAAAACATTTTTATGTACAGATACAATCCACAATTTTGGAAAAAAAAAAAATCAGTGTCTTTACAAATGTTTTGGTAAACAAGATCACTAATTCTTTCAGTACATTGAAACTAATTTTAACTGGGAAAAAAAAAAGGAAATTGAGCAAAAAAAAAAAAAATTAGATATTTCTCATGTGGTTGAGAGTCTACCAAAAGGCCATCTTTACATTTCCTACCATTGGTCACAGGGGCACCTATTCCAGAAAACTTACCTAGCAGTTGCATACTTCAAGCAAAGAAAATAGCAATCTATGGTTGTTTAATCTGCTCTTCACTTATGAAACTTCGGCCAAGTGTTCTAAATTACCACACAGAAACATTTATTTTTAATACCACAAAAACTTCACAAGAAAGCACTAAAACTTCCAGAGTCAAAAGAACATCTTCTAGAACTTTTAATTAGAACTTATGGTTGCTATGGGAAAAAAATTGTCACTTAAAACAAAGCCACATTTTTCTGTATTTAATTAATCTGAAAACTGAAAAAACCCCAAAACAAACACTCCCAGTCCTCCCAGTCTTTAGGAATGCAAGAACGCAGAGCTCTTTTGTCACTGAGTTCTCCACAGAGCTCCTGTTTTCCTGTTCTAATCTCACTTTCTGACACTAGTTAGGCAAACCATTGTCTCAGTGGAACATTATAGCTATTCAGGAGGGGGGGGTTTGGTTGGTTGGGGTTTTTTTTGTGTGTTTTGGTTTTCGAGATGGCATTTTGTGTGGCATTGTTGCCTCAATTCTGAAATTAGAAGTAAATTGTCAATTACCATCCATGACCAGTTTGATTTAAATGGTATATAGAGACACATACTGCTGAGCTGGATATAGTGCACATCCACAGGAGGAAAATGACCACATTGAACAGCTTAAAAATTAAACTGGACTCAGGCTTAGAACAGCACAGAGAAAAATAATGGCTTAGCCTATGCATAAATCAGTCCAAATACCATATGTTTTCTAGAATATCCCTTTTTGGACTGATTTATCAGTAAGTTAAGTACTCTGCAACAATTGCAGGTTTTGCTTGGTTAGTTGTCTTTTTATTATTTAACAACAACAAAAAAAGTTCTAAATCTTTTCAAGTGCATTGGACAAATCATTCTCACATAAGACAACTCTTTCTGTCTCTGCAGCCCCCAAAATGCCGTGATGAGGTAGGTACAAGGGAAGGCTGCTTTCTCACACAGAGATTGCTTCACAGATTCTTCAGGGTATCTCTCTTAGCCAAGAGTATTTGCTCCCAGCTATCATTGCACCTGTCTCATCCCTCGTGTTTGAGCAACAGATGCAATGTTGCAATTACTCCCTTCCCATGCAATCAGGGCAGGTTTCTCTCAGGCCTCCCCCAGTGTTGTACTTGTACACACACACATCGAAACACGAACATTAAAGCAGAAATGTTGAAGTCTCAGCAGGGGAATTCAGAAGCCTGCCCCTGTTCACCCTGTAAGCCCAAATCTGAAAGGCTTTAACAAACATAGTTGGAATAGCCAAAGATGGTCTTTATCAGTCCATCTCTGCAGATACAGAAATTGTGCATGGGCCTGCACACACATGGAAATTACGCATTTCCTTTCAAAGGAGGTCCCAGAAGTAAAATTCCCTTTCTGAATGCGTTATGGAATATTAAAAGTTTTGAAGTCTTAC
Organism: Pomatostomus ruficeps; assembly: GCA_013400735.1. NCBI lineage: Eukaryota > Metazoa > Chordata > Aves > Passeriformes > Timaliidae > Pomatostomus > Pomatostomus ruficeps. The sequence continues at coordinate 14,708 of VYZT01002584.1, forward strand.
TTCCTTCAGAGTTTGCCTATGACAATTACATAGTCAGAGATCATCTGCTTATACTTTACAGCTTAAAGAAATCCAGGTGCTCCTTGATAATGAATAAAATAGATATAATGCTACACAAAGGAGCTGTTCACGTACAGGTGAAAAAGACTACTTTCTTGTGACTTTCTTTCATCTTTTCTATCCTCCACAATAGGGATTGTCTTCAAAATTAAAGATGTCTTCCTGCAACTGCTTAAATGTAGTCTTTGGCTAAAATGCCTCTCTCGGCTCAGACCACACTTAAAATTTAAGCCATGTGAGTAATATTTGAGACAGCCCTGATAGGTGAATTTCAATAATCACTCCTCTTCTGTATTATCCATTTCAGTAAGAGGGCTTAGACCCACTGTTTGTGGCCTCTGCAGTGTCAGAGAGCATACACATATACATGGATACCAGCCAAAGAGGGACCTTAGAGCATTGTTTAGAGTAACTTCGCATATCCCAAAATGTTTCTTCTGCTCCAGCTTGGGAGTCACTCAGAATCATTAGCCCTCGTTATGAGCTTGAGTAAGACACCACCTGCTTTGAAGACTGTGCTAGTTATAGTTGGTTCAAAATATGAATAGACAGAAGAGAGACTTCAAACCTACCTGAAAAAGTTGTAATTCTTCTATACTTGTCAACAGGGTGTTAAAATATCTGATATATTTTGCTAAGTGCAACCAATTAACTTCTGAACTGAGTCCAAAATAACTGTAAATTAGTTCTTTCTAAATACTTCACGGAGAGGGGGGAAATTTGAATGTTACTTTCATTTGAATCTGTGCATTGTTTGTACTATAAATTGCATAGTAAAGGTGCTCTAGAATTCTTGCCTAGTATCCTAGAATGAGCAAGTAAGTAACATACTGCACTCGGAATATCTGGTTGAAATTCACACTGTAAGCAAACAGTTTCAAACTTCAGAAGAGTGTAAGAAGAGTTCTTTTCCTGATCAACCCAGGGATTGGTGGTAGTTCCCATTCTCCAGGCAAGGAGGAAGAAACAGCATGTTGCTGTCTGCTGAAACCTTCAGAAAGTCAGTGCATGCTGCTACTGCAGACTGGGACATGACAGAGCAAGTATAAGCATCTGCACAAGCAAACAGCCTCCATGGATATATAAGCTTATAATTTATTTGGCAGACAAGAAATTAAAAGTGTACTAAAGCTGCAGAATGAAGCATAATTATTTTGTTAAAATAGGCAGCTGAAGCAGGAATTAATTGATGACTAGGTCAATGGAGAATATCCTTCAATTGCTCAGATCCCTGGAAAGTGAAGTGAACACTGTGCTGTAATCAACATTACACAGACAATGCAAAAATCATGAAACTGCAGGAGAGGTCTGCTGCTCTAACAATTCACCAAATTCTTCATACAACAGTGAGCAGAAATACAAATGTTCACAGCCGCCCTTTCTTCCTATCTAGGTCTAAGCCACGAGAGAACCTTCCAAAGTATAAAAAGGAATCTTCTCTTGTTCTCCCATCTTTTAAGGAGATAAATAGTGGTACTCATTAACATAGCATGAATCATTTTCCTTAGTACAGGTACTGAACAAACAGACAAGTCTGTCATTTTCCAGCTAGTTATTTTCTCATAATGACACAAATGTTTAACTTGACAGGTAGAACCATTATTATGGAGAGAGGGAAGAACAGTATGGTTATTGTATTGGAATAATTACCTACCCTGACACCTACAAGTTGAAACAAAATTGACGTAAAAGCAAAGGAGTGCAAACTGAATTCAAGCAAACAGTGATGGTTTGTCAGCGATACAGGTTAGGCAGATTATGTAAAATAAACATGTAGGCAAAGTAGCCTGTCAAGCTTCCAGTAAGTGATTTTCATCCCAGTTTAATCAACACGTGATTTCACCCAAATCCTAAGTTTCTTGGAACATGTTTCTGCACATCTCTAGCAGGCTACCGTGAACACACTGCTGCTTCACTCAAGCATGACTACAGAGAAAGAAATCCCAAGAGGTTATAAGTTTAAAACTTAAGTTTAACTAAGAACATGCTGAAAGATACTTTGAGCTAATCAGATTTTTTCCTGTTTAATCTATTATGGATGTAATTGCTATACTGGCTTACAGGAATCTGCTCTCTACGCCTTCAACATTTTAGGGACAAACAGAATAGAACATCACTGCATATGAGTCAGCACTGCGCCCTGGCAGCCAAAAGGGCCAACTGTATCCTGAAGTGCAGGATACAGCATCAAGCAGGAAGATAAATTATAGGAATTTTATTTCATAAGTAGATTGCAGGGAAAAAAAAAATCACCAAAAGTCAAATATTCTGACATTGCAAATCGGGATTAAAGTGTGACACACAGTTCAAGATTTGCCAACAATCACAAAATCCAAAATAGCTACCCTTTATTTTTTTCTAATCATGCCTCCTGCAAAGGGAAATGATAGAAAGATAGCAAGTATCCTAAAGGCACACATTTCTAGCACGTATTAGTATACTCCTTCATTTTTATGGGTTTTTTAAAATTACTCAAGATAAGTAGATGTCTTCATTGTATTTCTTGCTTTGGTATGTAAAGAATAGGCTGACAGAAGACATTTGAAAGAAGAAAACACAGAAAGCTAGATTTTTCATCTGCGAAAATTTTACTTTGAGGCAAATTTGCTTCAAAAAGTATGCATACCCATTACAAATTATTCACTTTCTGGCCATTTTACCCATTGTCCTATCCCAAATCAACAAAAAGATACTGAATGTTTAATTTTTATCTGTATGGGCAGGTATTTGTTGTCTCACTTCTGCTTAAGTGGTAGATGTTGTCGAAGGGTACATTTCCTCTGAATTAAGGAGATCTGACTGCTATCATATGTCTGAATTCCACACATTTCCCTCACAGGCTGATGACTGACAAATCATATCTACATCAAACAACAATGCTGGCAAGCAGGAAGGTAAGAAATAGGTAAAGAAAAAGGAATTCAAGCCTGTATTAGCCTTGCCCAGTTCCAAACTTGGAAAGGTTTATTTAACCTGGAGGAGCTGCCTTGCCTCACAACGGATGTGAGCACCCACACCGGTGAGATAGGACACGCATCCCATACTCACGTGTAACAGCGCCTTCCAGTGGCTCCGGGGTCGCAGGGAAAGCGCTGGCTGGAAGCATGAGGGGAATGGGGACGTATCCCACGCAGAACTGGAGCGGCACAGAGCAGCCACGCAGCCTCACCCCCGGCAGCACCGCCCAGGGAAGCTGGGGAACACACGGCACCTCTGCAGCAAGGCATGCACGAGTGAGAACCAGGAAAGCAGATTTTAAACTGGCCTGCAAAATCCCTTTGGCAGAGCAGATTCAGCAAACAACGAGAGGTTCTTGTACATTGAAGACAATATATAATCCTCAGGACCCAATCTTTAATATGGTTTACCAGTTAGAGACTGTAGGAAATACAGAATGGCTATGTCCATTCCTGCACAGTAAACTAGATCTGGTAATCAAAATCTCTCCCTACAGTCAGACTAATAATTTTTGAAATTTATATTCAGAAGCTAAAGAAGCAAACCCATTATAAAAACTCAACTCAGTATTAAGTAAAGGTTGTCTAGCAATTAGCTGTTTACTTGTTGAGTTGCTGCCATAATTAATTCCTACAAATCATTAGGAAAAAGCACTTGTGCAAACCAGAGTAAGACAACTTCCCATAATTCTATTGACAATTTATACTCTCATGAGGTCCTGTAAACACAATTATTTCATAACATTTACATGCAATATGTGGTTCCATATTTATATGTAAGTAAGATAGCAGTAATTCTGTTAATTTAAACTTCAGGCCACTGCACTTGAGCCTCCAAGTTACATATCAATATACATTGATGATGAAACACTTTCTACTTACATCTACATTCCATCCATGCAAAGAACAGCATTAATCAGCAGATATTCAGTGTGCAAAATTTGACCTTTCATACTGGGACCCCTATGAGAACACTGCTTGCACAATTAACGTGTGGTTTTTTTCAAAACTTAAAGAAGGCTTCTAAGAAAGACAGGAACAAACCTTTTAGTGGGGCCTGTTGCTATAGGACAAGGGGTGATGGTTTTAAATTGAAAGTGGGTAGATTCAAACTAGATATAAGGAAGTAGATTTTTATCAACAAGGGTGGTGAAAGACAGGAACAGGTTGCCCAGAGACACAGAAGATCCCCCATCCCTGGAAACATTCAAGGTCAAGGTGGATGGGGCTCAGATGTCCCTGCTCACTGCAGGAGAAGCTGGACTACATGACCTTTAAAGGTCCCTCAACCCAAATTATTCTATTATTCCCTTTTATATTTCATAAAGTTTTATTGAGTTTTATTTTTACAGATGAGATTGACTTTCCTATGCAAACATGTACGACTGGTACTATGTGTTTAAAGAAATGTATTATGTTAACTTTAAAGTCTTTTAGTTTTACAGTACAAAACCTGGTTATTACAGAAGACTAAAAGCATGAGTGATTCATATTAATTCATAAATTAAATACTTTTAACTGTCCATCTCCAGCTATTTACTCCTTTATACAGAGAAACAACCCTAAGTATATAATAGTTAATCTATGTTGTCAAAACAGGAAGCAATCTTCACCAAGTTTAACATAAGGCCAGTCTAATTGGATTCTCTATGTTGGCTTTCAAGGTCTCCAGAAACTTTGAAGCCAGTTCATCATCCACCACTCGACCATCACTCGAAAGAGTCACTGTCATGAGTTGATGCTGTTCAAGTTTCTCATTCCCTTCTTCATCTTCCACGATCTTGAGCTCTGGTCTTGCTCGGCCCACAGCGAGGATGCAGGCCTGAGGAGGGTTTATGACTGCTGTGAAATCACTAATGCCAAACATGCCCAGATTGGAGATACTGAATGAAAGAGAAAAGAGTCTCAGTAACATAAAAAACTACATATTCCCTACAAGAAATAATCTATATTCAACAACTACTATGATTTAAATCCCCTCCAAGGCAAAACCCATTAAGTTAAAAATAGATCTGAACTGTTTTCAGTTGAGCACATTAAGACTCTCAAGGTTTTGGAAATTTTTCAATTAAAAATAATGCACCTTTTAAAAAGTCCCATTTCTTTACAGCAATATACTCTTGCACTACACACACTGAAACCAGAAAGTAGGCCAGCAAAGCAATGCCTTTAAATACATTTTGCCTGTCCCTGTTCCAAGCCAAATGTCTTTCAGACTGAACCTCACAACTGCAAGTTACAATGGCTGCTGGTATCCATTAAGTGATAAAATTTGGGCATCCAGGTATCACTCAGGCACATGGTAGCACCACTGTGCCTTTTTCCCTCCCACATTTCTGCCCATGTCACCACCTGTGAAGTGGTGTATCAGCAAAGGCTTGGACTCTTTTCTGACAGGTTGCCTACGGAGAAAGCTGGCCTGCCATATCTCCTCCTTTCTGGTTACAGTTACGGCAAAGAGTGGAAAAACAATCAAATGGTACAGAATCATGGAATAGTTTGGGTTGGAAGGGACCTTTAAAGATCATCTAGTCCAGCTTCCCCTGCAAGGAGTAGGGACATCTTCAACTAGATCAGGTTGTACAGAGCCCCATCCAACCTGACCTTGAATGTTTCTGGGACGGGGCTTGCACCACCTCTCTGGGCAACCTATTGATGGACATCAGTGACAAGTTGTGTCCCTCAGAGGTCCATACTGGGACCAGTACTGTTTCATGTCTCAGCAGTGACACAGACAGAGGGATCAAGTACACCCTCAACAAATCTGCAGATGGCACCAAGCTGAGTGGTGCTGCTGAAAACCTGAGGGATGGGATGCCATCCAGAGGGATCTGGACGGGTTCAAGAATTGGGCTCATGAGTTTCAACAAGGCCAAGTGCAAGGTGCTGCGCCTGGGCCAGACCAACTCCCTATATCAACGCAGACTCGGGGATGCTTCTGACCAAGAGCAGCCCTGCTGAGATGGACTTGGGGGTGCTGGTGGATGAAAAGCAGGTCCTGAGGCAGCAGGGCACACCTGCAGCTCAGGAAACAAACCATATCCTGGGCTGCATCTCAAGTGGTGCGGCCAGCAGGTCAAAGGCAGTAATTCTGCCCCTCTACTCTGCTACTCTGAGACCCCACCTGGAGTGCTACATCCAGTTCTGGAATCACAGAGTCACAGAACCATTAAAATTGGAAAGGACCTTTAAGATCACCAGGTCCAACCACCAAACACCACCACAGCCATGTTCACCATTACACCATCCACACGCTTTCTGAACACTTCTAGGGATGGTGACTCTACCACTTCCCTAGGCAACTTGTTCCAATGCTTGACAATCCATTTCATGAAGAATTTTTTCCTAATATCCAATCTAAACTTCCCGAGGCCATTTCCTCTCCTCCTGTTACCTTTTACCTCAGAGAAGAGATGAACCCACACTTCACAATAACTACACTCCTTTCAGGCAGAAAGGCTCTACTCTGGAGCCTCCTTTTCTCCAGACTAAACAATCCCAGTTCCTTCAGCTGTTCCTCACAAGACTTGTGCTTCAGACCCTTCTCCAGCTCCATTGCCCTTCTCTGGACACACTCCAACACCTCAATGCCTTTCTTGTGGGGAGGGGCCCAAAACTGAACACAGGATTCAAGGTGTGGCCTCACCAGTGCCAAGTATAGATGAAATGAACCTGTACCAACCAAGGTAATTGCTTCCCCCTGATACAGGACACTCAGTCTAGGTTTGACCCTCAGAATCCTCACAAAGAGTTTCATCCTAAACTGAGCAAGATTTTAAAAGCAATGCATTAATAGACTGGGGAATAGCTGAAGATAAAACAGTTCTGAACTCATGCTCCATGTATTAAATAGTGAAAAGTTTTACCTAAAAGATCCTCCCTGGTACTCTTCTGGTAACAGTTTTCCATCTCTAGCCTTCTTTGCTAGAGCCTAAAGAAAATGAAAGAAGAAAACAGGCAGAGAAAAGAAAAAAATTAATGTGTTGTAATAGACTAATTCTTTTTATTTCAGTAAGACATTTTAAGTACCATACAGACATTAAGTCAGTAAAAGTCATCTGCTTTTGGATTTAGGGAAGCACCTCAGCAACAATGTTGTTGTATCTGCAAAGACTTGTCAAAGAGACTCGGGCACAAAACTTTATTTCCCCACCAATACTGGTTTTACAATGAAATCACATTATCCCTGGTGTTTTCAGATTATCTAGCAAGATACTGTCGAGACAAACTCACAGTATTCCTAACATACTTGTTTAAAGAAACTGACATATACCATTTCAGAACTTTCTACAATATTGAATGCATGTATTTCTCCCAGCTAAACATTCAACTACCTTTTGAAGGGTGCTTTTAAGGCCACTCTTTCTGTGATCTCCATTTCATTTTTGAGACTTTTCTTCTAAGATCAACAGAAGAAATGTTCAAATACAGCCCAAGAAGTTCATACTATGTTCCAAGATAAGATCACAGTTGTACAAAACTTTAAAATTCATAGTAAGTGTGTCAGAGTTACAAGGATACACTGAGCTTTATTTTAGGCTTTTATTCATCTTTGAATCATTAGTGAACTGGAAGACAATAGCCATGGGAACAGCATTAAACACAACAGGGTCAATATAAGCGTGATGCATTTGTGCAATTGCATTATTTGAATGATGAAAATACGGTGCCAGGACGCACATGACCTGGAAAGAAGTTAAAATTAACATGCAGCAGAAGGGGATATATGAGCAATGACACAAAGAAAGTGCCTGCCAAACTACAGGGAGACTTATAGAGAAGCAGCTGCAGTTACAGTGTGTGCCTCCCCCATGTGTCAGGTATGTGTTTATTTCGGTAATTCAGGAAAGAAGCTGGAAAGCACAACGATGTTGGTGTGGACACCTGCAATTTGTGTGACCCAGTGTCTTTTACCGGGAGCAGTGTGACCTATGTCACACACATTTCATTTGAAGGGCAAGGGGAATGCTCACTTTCATGGCCCTGCTGAACGTAACACAAGCTGCATTTCATCACAGGAACTGCAGGACATTGACTTGTGGTAAGAGAGGTTTGCAACACTGCACAGTATTACAGGTACTGGGGATGATAATGAAAGCACGACATTTAATAATGCTTTTCTTCTTGCCATTCTATCATTAACCCCAGAACAATCTCAGCTGACATTTCTCCTCAAGTAGCTACTAATGAAAGGAATTGTTTTCACAACACAGTCAACATAAAGTAAACAATACGGGAAAAATCTTGAAATCACCCATTTATGAATGTTTTGTGGCATGACCCATCTTTTTCTGCTATAACTTTGTTGGCTGTAACCCTTTGTCAACACAGACTGTTATGATTTCTGTAGTTTTTTGCAAAAGGCAAGAATTTACAAAGTGCAGTGGTGTCTAGTTTGGGGAAAGTTTTATACCCTAGGAGCTGCTTCCACTGCATTCCTCAGATGCTGTAGGCCTTTGATTAGCATCCGTTAAATGACCAAAAAAAGGGCCTGTGTTGGGACATTTCATCATTCCTTGTACTTTTGCCTGCCAAAAACCACTCCTTTATCTGGCAGCAACAGCCACAGATCACTCTGACTGGCACCTGGTCTATGAAAAATACTGCTCATTAGTCTGAAGAGTTTGAAGTTACATCCTTAATTGAACTGCATATTGAAAAAAATGCAGACAGAAATATGTTCCATAATATAACTGCAAAGAGAGTGAAAAAAACAGATATAAGAAATTTTCTAGGAAAGGGAAGAAACACCAGAAAACCAAGATCTCAAACCCCAAGACTGGAAATACTAAAGAAACTAGCATTAAGTAGCTTTCTCTTGAGGATTAAAGAAATACAATTATATTAAATTGCAAAAGTCTGTACAGGTTTATTTTTCAAGCAGTCTAGCCACCATTCAACTAAATAACATGATAACTACCTTATTGTTACTTAAAAATGAAGAGAGTTGCAAAATTAATTAGAATTTTAAAGTATAAGTAATGCTGAAATAGCTTTAGATCCACTGTCTTTGTTATTACTGATGTGTATCTGGGTCACACTACATTTTCTGCTACAGAGAATGATACATCTGCTCTATCCCTTAGCCTGCTGCACATTTCAGACCTACCTTTGCAGAGGCAGCAATTTCCTTTATTCCCTTGGCAGCAACATCTTTTATGATGGGCGTAATGAGACCTCGGTCCGTTGCCACGGCAATGGAGATGTCAATGGACTGCAGCCGCCTGCAGACTTCCCCATCCCACGTTACATTCACATCTGGCATTTGCTAGAACACAGACACACAATAAAAAAGACAGATGTTAGAAGAATAACAGTGCAATTAGTTATTAGAAAAAGGAAATTCTTTTAAGACATATCGCTACATACAGGCATCCACCAAGTTAATTAGCTTGCACTGATTTTATTTATATTTACTTTGTCAAAAGCATGAATGTATGAACCAGAAACTGAAAATGGCAGGACAGACAGAAGTTTTTTTGGTGTTGCTAGGGAAAAAAACAACTAACAAATGACTATAAATTGCTTTACTGATACCACCTTATGATGGCCCAGCATGTAAAGCTTCAAAGCAGTGCAATTTCTCACACAAAATAAATCACAGGATGTTGAATTTAAAAGCACAGAAATGGGCATCCTATTACACCCACATGTTTTCCACTGATGTCTCAAGCATGACTCTGAACAAATAAAATATGCAGCAGGTACACTCACTGTTATTCAGACATTCTCCTAAAATGCATCAGATTTTTTTTGTGCGTGGTCTAAGTTAAAATTGAGATGCTTACTGATAATTTCATTTAGTTTTTTGAGTTTAATGAAATGAAGAAGGTATTCCAGAAAAAAGTATGGGAAGGACACACTATCAATTAGACTCTACTATCTGTCTGAAGTAACTGCACTCCTAGGAAGAAGTGATGTGACAGTACTCTCAGTTCCTATTCTTCAACACCAGAATCCATAGTGTAAAAAGAAAAAGAAAAGAGAGAGAAGAAAAGAAGTCCCACAGTTTACACAGTTGTAAGGTGCCCTCAAGTGGGTGCTGTGCAACTCTAACTCTATATAAAGGTATTCAAAAGAGAGGGTAGGGACAGAATTTGTCACTTCAACAATGAAAGATTTATTTTTAAAGGACAACTGCTATAGGAGCTGTTGTTACTAAGTCAAACTGTGAATTACAGTTCACAGCATAGACTGTGAAGAGAATTTTACCTGGAAACCTAAAAAAAAAAAACTGACAAAGAGCAATACAGAATTACCAGTTTTACTATGATTGCATTCCTATCTCCACATAGGCTCACCAAATACTTTTCTTGTCTCGTTGGCAGTTCATTATTAAAATATATTTTTAAAGTCAATTATTTGCTTACCTTCAGAGTAACTGCTGTTGCCTTGATAATAAAATCATTTACAGATACTTTAATGTCATCTGCAAAAAGAAACAGAAAAATTTAAAAAAGGACAACAGTCATTGTTTATAAGATTTGCTTATCAGCATTTGTGTGATGACAAGTTTCCAGTGATTCAGCAGATTTACTTCTTTGAAGCACTGCCAGAAAGTCACTCTTCTTCAAACTCCAATAATAAAAGCAAGAGGACCTTTTTCCCCCTTGGGACAAAACGCATACCATCTAGAAAAATGTCACGCAGAGACACTCAGGAGAGTTTCATAAGACTGAAATTGGTAACTGAAATCAGGAATGGCAGCAGAAGCAGGGATAATAGATACAATGCAGATAATGCCATAAGATTACCCTGAAATGCATGATATTAACAATACTAAACCCACCATTCCCACAATTAAAAAAATTCTACGTTACCCTTCCACCACCATCACTGCTGTCAGCAAAACTGATCAAGCAGCAGAACTGCTTAGATTTCAAATCTGGTTTATGGCATGTAACACACATACCTTTAGAAATATTCTTGCAAGGGAAAATTATTTATAGATAATTATATCAAGTTAAACATTCTTAAGTCATCACAAATTTAGAGGAGCGAACCAAGCATCCACTTACCACATAACTGGCCTGCAACATTTGCCATGATTAGTAATCTATGTGTAAGAAGAGAGACAGCATTCCAACATAACATAATGGAATTTGCAATTACTATGCTGCATTAACAGAATTTCACATCAGACAAACCTGTATCTTGGCCATCAAATATTCACTGGTTTCTGTTTACATACTGCATTCCTAACCCTTGGCAAAAATGTCACTGTCCAGTAGCAGAGCAGGAATATACTTAAATGACCCATGTCTGATAATATTTTACCCTGCATCATGGGGAAGTTTATAGTAGCAGAAAACACTGTAATTTCCATCAGAGAAAACAAAAATCTACCAGGACAATCTCTGCAATTCAATTTCATGCAAAGACATATGGCTTTTCCATCTCTACATTTAACGGAAACATTCATTAAGAATCGACAACAACAGGAGAGGTGTGAAAAATTTCAAGTGAGTATTCCTAAGACCATTTTTGGTTCATTCCTTATGAACTGCTGTTGCTTAAAGAAAATATCAGCATCATAAAATATCTTTGACATTAACTTGTGAATAGGATATCATTAGGAAAAAAAAACAAGTAGAAAAATGACCTGGCTACTGTTGCATTAAAAATTAGTCACTCAAAACTCCAGTGGAAGGAGAAGCAGCTCCTGTATCATCATCTAGAAAATCTGCATATACCAGGTAGATTTAATTTAAGATCACACAAACAGATAAACAAGCATGGGCTAGTCACTAGCACATAACAGTTTCTCAATCAGTACAGCAATAAAAATGTAAATTAAAACTATCCTGCTGTGTTATTCTGAATGCAGAGCTCCCATGACTTTGGAAAGCTCCCATTTGAACCTATAAGCTTTGAAACCATGTCAGCAATTGTGAAGCTGTAGATCCAAACTTGAAGTGTCTTAGACCTAAAATTACGCATTTTTCATTCTTGTGATAATGAGGTAATGAGGAGAAACATCTCAAAGCTGAGCTATTGGGAACAATCTACTCAAATGGTACCAGCAAAAAGGACGAATAGAACACTAAAAAGAATCCACATGAAATTGTTTGTGCACCTTTCTCTTGTGCAGACAGCTGTATTCTCCTACGAATGTCTTCAGTCTTTAGAATTAATCTTTGGTCTTTAAAAACAAAAGCATAGCAGGAGAAAAACCACCCTGTTGTTTCTTCACTTTATAAAATAACAGGCCTTCAGATTTGTTTACTAAGACACAGACTTGGTACCAGTCTATGAGGTGCATGTCTGCATGTCCCCAGTGTTACTACTTGCCTATGCAGCCTCATGATCATGGAAAATGAGACTTCAGAGTGCTGTGTTAGTTGGCAAAGTATCACCTCTGTCTTCCTGTATCCTGACAAATTGTCCAATTCAATAATTGCTGGGAACTACAGCTTGAGTCCAACATACTGAATATTGAAAAAAACTTACATGAATGCATAGTGGTGTGCCTATACAAAATCTACACCTCCGGGGGAAGTTTACGTAAACAAGACAAATTGCACATTAGCATAACCACATTGGTATTACCGCATGTTAAAGTACACCACGCTACTAACCTTTGGCCAATTCTTTTCTTAATTTCAAAACAGCATCAATGGCACAGTCAGCAGCAGCATATGCATGAGGTATGGTAGTTTTAGACTCTGTTAATCTCTTAGCAATAACTCTTCGGATGTTGCTAGCTGGGATTTCCGTGAATGTGCCCTGAAAGAAATCATATGCTGCATATTAAATATCGGGAGAGCAGACATACTTCCCCTTTGCTGAAACAGAACTCCAGCATTTATGCATTATCATCAGTGACTCCTGCCGACTTGAACTATTTCCTAGGTACCCAAAAATGATACATTCCAACTACTGAAATTAACATGACTAAAACCATCGAGTGTTCTAGTCTATTCCTATTAACTGGGATCAACAAAACAGGTTTTACAGAATAATTCCATTTTACAGTATAGGATTAACCCTGTTTCAAAAAAAAAAAATCCAAAAATCCAAATATTGAGGCATTAATTTTCAGCCAGAGTATATAAGCACTATTTCATCTTCCAGATGTGGCATATTGCTCAGATTATGCTTTGTTCCATTTAAATTATAACAGAACATTTCCTCAGTAAGCTACTGCTTTTTCAGTTTCCTGAGTAGTTCCTTAAGACAGGCTTTATTTCATCTTTTCTGTTATTCATCTCTCTCCAGCCAGATATATTTAGTAATGTTTCAATGGCCAACTTCTTCCTAGAAGCAGGTCAACTTGCAAGAAATGTCTTAAAATATTAGTGACTACAGAAAGCAAGAAATTAAATGAGTCTGTAAAACATTATTTTGTATACCTAATCTTTAGCACATATGCCTTGAACATACAAGGATTCATAGAATCCTTAGTACATGCTCAACAGTACTCATTACACAATAAATTGCAATATGTATGTTCTAGAAATGCTTTATTCTGTTATGCAGCTAAGTCTGAGCTTTTGTGTTCTTTAGTTCTTTGTACAGTGTAAAAAAAAAGGTATTTTCCGACTATTATGAATTGTAGCTACGTTGTAAACTTCAGCCCAAAAAAATCAAATTTAGTTCTAGAGCCACAACATATTTTTCACAAAAGCTTTTCAATTTCTACTAATGTACATTTCAGCAAGGGCATTTATTCTTAAAAAAAGTAATTTCAGGTATTTCTAACATTTCAATTTAACATAGAAACTTATTTAAGTTCTAGAGTTTGCAAAACTACTCCCCAGGGCAACCACCAAGAAGCCTTTTCCTTTTTTACTTCTTGACAACTCATTAATGGACACTTACATCTTGCAGGAAAGCAAACAAATCAAGTACAGTAAAAATAAATCATCATTTCAGTTTCTCCACGGCCTGCAATATAAATTTTTTCATCACTTCAATTTGCAAGCTACACAAAATAGTATGCAGACCGTAATTTCGAGGATTCAGAGTTTTAATGACGTTGCCTTAGAACCACTGAAGCATACTAAAAACTGCACATGACTGAGCTTGACATCTGGGTGGCCTTAGTTTCCTCCCTCTCTTCAGATCTAGGAATCTCAGAGCTACTGAAGTAGCTATTGCACTGTTCAGCTGTAGCAATGCTGAGATCTTAGCAGAGCTGTTACCAGTGCAGCAGGTTGTCCCGGAGTGGAAACTGGGGGAATTGCTGGCCTCGGATAAGGAGAAGTCACGGCTGTTGCTTGTGAAGGAGCAGGCACTGCAGCAGGAGCTGGAGAAACCACAGGTTTCAATTCACTGGGTCTACCTTTCTGCTTCTCTTGCAGAAGTTTGAGAGCATCCCTGGTAATTGAACACAGTGAAATATTGACAACAAAGAAATTATTTAACAATTCCCTAAGTATTAGTATTCCATCACTTATTCTATTTAATTAGCCACTTCTGTACATTTAAATTTCTACTGACAAACCAAACATTAAGAAGGTGATTATTATTAAATGACATTAATTTTGCCTTGCCTTCGTGGTATCATTTTAGTAAATTCTCCATGAATAAAGGGGCCTGAATATGCAGTAACAGAAAACATTTGTGTTAGAGAAGCATAACTGTTATCACTAATTGTGAGCATGCAAAGTGATTTTTGAATTGCATTAACAATTCTTCTGAATAAAAGAATACGTTTATTCAGGCTATAAAGCCTCAAATAAAAGCTGTTTAATCTATTTGTAATAATCTGAATTTAATGTAATTACTTAGTGCTAACTGAAAATTGAGTAATACATTTATCACTCACTTCTCTGTACCTTTCTGACACAAATTAGCAAAGTCAGACACAAATGTTATACAGGCCCATACTTCCCAACACCACACTAGAGAAACAAAGCCAAAACGTTCTCCCAGGATTACAGCTTCCACCACAAAACTTCCCTGTTGTGGGCACAGGATGACAGACATGGGAGACTTCCATCCCTGAGCCAGGACACTGTGTCTGCTCAAGGTGCACTGCATTCATAAAGCAACCAGCTAAAGATCAGCACCTACGTGGCTGAACAGAAATAATTCAATTTCCACCACCACTGCCAACTGTAAGGCAAGTAAGTTGTAGATCCCTCTCTTTATGGTCCAGATCTACTAACAAAAGCCTGTTTCATATACCCTAGATAAATCTCTATCACTCCATGAAGACACAACACATACATAGAAGTTTAATTCCACAAATTGGCAGAGGAAATAACAATAAATTAAAAATCAGACTCCTTACAGCCATACCATGGTTTTGAAACACAAGCCATAAATACTAAACAAAGCTATCTAATTTCAGTAGATTACCACTTAAGAGACTACTCTTGAGTGACAGTCAAGAGTTTGTTATTAAATTTTTATAGAAAGAACAAAATCTCAGAACATTATGCATTCTTAGTTCTTCCTAAGAAGAAGCATTCCAGAAACAAGAACTGAAAATTTAATAGCTCTACATAATGCCTTCTACCATTGCTGACTTGCTTCAATTTATTCTTACCTTCATACTTCAAAAAAAGATATTGAAAACAAAAAAGTGAATGAGCTCAAGATAACATTTTTCCTAATTAAAAGTTGTTACTTGTTTTCCCAAATTAACGTGCTAGCCAAAATTTGTTTTTAAATTGTTTATTATTTGACACACCTACTGTATCAGGGAAAAAAAAATCAGATTTCATAGAACAAAAATCATTCCCTACCATGACAATTTGAGACATAAAAAGTAACTGCATGACATAATGCAAGTTTTTTGGTTAACATATTAGAAGGTACCAAAAATTTGTTAAGGGTTTTCACTTGGCAGTCATAGGAGAGACCATCTGGTTTTGGTGGTATTTAGAGTGTTAACTGAAAAATGTATTGCCAAAATTGAACTTATTTTTAGATTAAAAGATTTGCTCAAGACTTTCTGAAACTCATTTGTATTCCACAAAAGACACATATATAAAAATCAAAATTCACATATAGTTGTTATGCATACATATGAATAGAGTTTCCCCCCACCAATTCCACATGATTTAACTGAAGAAGAAAAAACAGGTAGAGCAATGTTATGACTGTCATAGTTGCAATACTGCAAGCCTGAATATAAGTAGAGTTAGAAGAGGCATCAAAGCAAATAAAATTACACAGGTTTAAGTACAAGTCCGGTAAACAGATACTTTATTAGAACTGGAAAAGGCAAGGTTGGTCACATCTTTCCAACCACTCTGTAAACTTCTTTCAACATGGGTCAGTAACAGAGAAAGAGAAGAGAGGTATCAAACATGAAACAGCACCCTGCTTTGCAGAAAAGATACGGAGTTTGGTAAGCATTTATTAAACGAAAATATGTCTTACCAAACTGTCATTATTAGAAATAAGCAGATTCTGGCAACTCTGTTACACCTCAGTTTACCACTACTATTCTGTGTAGTGTGTAGTCTTTCCACTTCATGTTCACCAAAACCCAAAGGATGGTGAAAGCAGACTGAGTATTCTGTGTTCAAAATATACTTTTCTTGATGTGGGCAAGTTAGGTTACACAGACCCCTAAGAATCACTGAGGATCCAATGGTGCAACAAGAGATGCATGGATTGACACAAGCTTCCCCTGGTGGCACTTACTGTTATAAATTGTACCCAGCCCCTTTCATATGCTTCACATTCCCCTTTCACAGATTTACACCTGTTTACTCAATTCCTAGATTTCCCGGAAGAAGGAAAATGGTGAACAGAGATTCAGAACACATCAGAAACTCCAGGTATCAGATTTACAGCACTAACAACATTATAGAAGGAACCCATTCCTCTCACATGGCAGCTAACAAATTGCACACAGCAGAGACCCCGGGGTCACTTCATGCTCAACACATGCACATAAACTTCATGTCCAGAAAAACAGCACCACATGTGTGTGCTGGGCTTTCTCTGCAAGCTGAAAATGCCTGAGCTGCTCAGAGATCCCAAGACACACTAACTTAGCAGCTACGAGGAACACAGCTTCAGAAAAACACAGTTCCCAGTAACCAGCCTTTTCATAGCTGCATTTATGAATCCCTAGGTCACTATTAAAAAGAATGGGAAAGGGCAGTAGTAGCTGAAACAATCCATTTTAATACAGCCCTCCCAAGCAGTGTCTGAGCTGATGAGTAGAAATATGGTACAATCTTTAACAGAATTTTTGAGTTACTTTGTACTGGCACACCAATTTCCTGGGACATTTTTGAAGGAAGTAATATTAAGTGATACAAGAGGATATCAGAAATAACAAATAAAAAAAACCTGCCTCTCCATAAAAAAATTTTTAAAAAATCACACACAAAACTAAGAACAACAAAGCAGGCAGGAATAAGACAACGGTAATTCAACCTTGAACAGACAATACGAGAAATATAAATAAATAAAAGTATACAGATAAATAAAGTATTGGCCTACTAAGGGAGTAGGTCATGACAGAGAACACCAGTAGAGTGGAAGTTCCTACTGCTGTTACAAGCTTTACAGTGAATTGAATTTAAAGATTTAAAGAAAGTTGGGGGAAAGAATTTTGCTTGCTTACGTAAGTCACTATCTTTGTTTCTCATAATCTGGTGAGTGTAGCAAAGGAAATATTTCCCTGAATATCTGCAGCAGTTCTCTATAAAAATCTGCACATTTCATTTCAAACCAAATATAATAGAAGAGTCTGTAGGCATCTGAAAGATTAACCCCATTTCAAAAGAATGGCTAGAAAACCCCAGACATTCTTCATCTTAAATTGACATTTCAAAGTCAAATCTTTTGTATGAAAAAAGCAGTTTTAAAAAGAAATTATTTTTCTAGATAACTCTCATAACTACAGAAAAATCTTTGCTAGATCTCCATGACAACTAAGAAATGTTAATTCATTAGCTCGAAGTCCTAGAGGGTTTCCACCTGCCATAGCCTCGTTACACACCATAAATTACCATTACACTTACATAATTAAGAAAGAATTCTCTCTGATGATTTGCTGTTACATAGGATATTCTATCTACTCAATCCCTTATTACATCTCAACTCAGCCAAAGATCATAGGGAAAAAAAAGCTTTGAAAAACTGTCTGCTGCTTTTCTGGTTCCAGTTCCAAGTTACACTGACCTGATCCTAGTTGTCTTTGAATGGAATTAAAATAACAGCAGCCAGCAAAGTCTGTGTAAGTGAATGATATTATTTGTCAGAAGGAATAATTTTACAGATAACAAAAATATTTATTTCTGCCAAAATCCTCACCTCCAATAACATACATGCACATGTGGAGAGAATGCATCATTTCAAGGCTAAATACGCTGGATCTACTCTGTTTTTTACACACAACTTCCTCATTCAAAGGCTCGAGTGCCAATCATTACATTGGAATATTCAAAAGGAATAATAAACTACTAGAAGCCTGATCATAACAAACCACAGCTTTGTAAACAAACATTCTTTATATCATAGATAGAAAAAAAAAAAGAAAAATGGGAGAAAAACAGAATTCTGGGATTTCTTATCATTACACTTCATTGCTCCCCCCCCACCTGATAAAAATGGGAAAAAATGAAATCTTGACAGATTTCAGAACAGAACTGCAGCAAAAAAAGTAAAAGATCTGAACTTCCCAAAGAAAAGGAGTTGAAGAAAACAGGCCACTGATATTTTATTTTGGCTCTGAATGCATCTTGGGTAGCAAAATTCTTGAGATTCACAGTGGTGCATAGGAGGCAATAGCCACCATTAGGCTGAGCTGCAGGAAATGTGACAGCAGCACCACACAGCTAAAATGAGACAAAAAATACAAATATATGTTTTGGATTTTTCCTAATTAAGGGCTTCTTCAAATATTTCCTAACCCATTCTTCCTATCTTTTCGACAGGTTTTTCAAATCTAACTAAGCCCATCCATAGCAAAAAATGGAACACAGACAAGGCTTTTTTAATAAACAAACTTTAATCTAATGTAGATTACTCTAGTATCAAAGGTTGTAGGTTTACCAAATCATCTACATACTCTTTAGTGAAGATTCCTCGAGGCCCAGTGGGTGTAACACTGCTTGGATCTAGTCCATGTGTCTCCAGAATGTTGCGAGCTGCAGGACTTAAGCGAACCCTCAAGAAATGAGGGGGAAAAATAAATTATTTAAATAGTAAGATTAATTTATTTCTTTTAATGTACATCAAGAGATACTCAACTACAAAGCAGAGTACATTGGTACAGAGTACCCAGTGCACCTTAACATGATTTGCTTTCAGAAATGAGGAGAAAAGCCAACATCTAGAGAAAATATTTAAGAATTCTTAGATACAAAAGCAAGAACACAATCATAAAAGAATAAATAATTGGTTTCAAGTCTTTCCGCAAAATCTCCTATTCATTATTTCCTAAAGGAAACTATATTTGCACCTCATTGAATTTTAAGAATGGTCCATTAAGCCCTTGCCAAAAAGCCCCCATGTCATAAATGATCACTTGGTTCCAAACATGCTGATACATCTCCAGCAGCTGCAGTGAAACAGCACTTCTGATGTTCTTTGGTACTAAAAGGAAAGGCATAATCCTTTCAAGGATCCTTTCAGTGGATCATCCTCCTACTACAGGTAATGCCTGGGCAATGACCTCAGTTAGATGTCTTCCACTAGCACGAGAAAAGCCTAAATACTGGCGGCATTTGGAATACAGCAAGACAGATAGAAAAAGTAATGAGGTTGGGGGAAAAAAAGGAGGCACAAGTAAGGAGTGATACCCCCAAACAAGATACATCCTGGGACACGAAGAAGTGATTTATGGATTATTGTTACCTGACTAACACGGGGGCTGACTCCCCCTCCAAGGTGTTTGCAATGCTTACAGCACCAACAGATCAAAACAAAACTAACAAAGAGTGGATAAACCTACTGTTTTAAGTTTTTCACATTCCACTGTTATAAAAATTAGAGTAATTTTTTCTAATATTAAAAGGCAAGAGCTTGGAAGGGCTTTGCAATGTGCCATTTCTTTGTTTATTTTTTTTCTCTTCAAATAAATAGAAAACAAGTCATAGGTACACTTAGCATCTGATGCATAAGCACTATTGTCCATCCTATATTAGCATAACTTCTTTCTAATTGTAAGTCTAGAATCCTTTATAAATCAATTGCATGACAGAATAAAAGCACATTTAATTCTAACAAAATTGTATTGTTTGAATTGACTTACTGGGCTTACGAGCAAACAAATATTCAAGGCTTGCAAGGTTTATCACCTCACTCATACTGAAACACTCTCAACCTAACAGCCTACTACTAGGTGAAAAGTGACAAAAGATTTTTTCTTGGTTCAGGTCTACTGATCTAATGAAGAGTTCCATTTCATAACAAACATAGAAACTTACTGCAATTTCCCAGGCTGTTGTTGCAGTTTAGGAGGGGCTGAAATGGAAGGACCTGCAGGAGGTGAGGCAGGTGCAGGTGCTGGTGGAGCCACAGCAGATGCATCACCAGCATCAGCTGGTATTTCCACTTGCTTCCAGTCCTGTCCTTCCTCTACCAGAAGACCAATTAGTGAGCCCAAGCGAACATTTTTGCTTCCTTCTTCCACCTAAATTAAGAACATTAAGTTACATATTACTCTGTCTACTCTAATGTGACTAAAACCAGTAGATGTCAAAGTTTCAAGCATATTAATGACAATTCATCAGTAAGATATATCCCATTTTATTGCTACTATTAATAAGATATTTCAAGACTGAAATCAATTATAACTGCTATTATAAGGAGAGGAATCATGCCCCCAATCCCATACACCTAAAGTTAGCATTCAGAAATCAAAGTAACTTTTTATACATACAGCCTTTGCAGTTCAGAAATAGAATAGAAAAAGAAAAATTGTTACAATTTTGCTTAACTTTTCATCTCCTGGAATTTTAAGTCATTGCTGCATTTTGACTACTCACAATTAAGAAACCTCTGCATAAACCTCAATGAACCCTAGAATCTCTGATGTAGAAAGAGCTGAAATAAGTCAAAGGACTTGAGGGTTCTGACCTGAGAGGCTGAACACAAGCCAACAGTGTGGATTTGCAGCCCAGAAAGGCAAGTGCAGGAGTGTGGCCGGCAGGGTGAAGGAGATGATTCTCCCCCTCTACTCCACTTTTGTGAGACCTCCCCTGGAGTGCTGCGTCCAGGTGTGGGGTCCTCAACAAGACATGAAGCAGCTAAGAGTGGGTGCAGAAGAGGGCCACAAAGATGACCAGAGGGCTGAAGCACCTCTCCTACAACGACAAGCTGAGAGAGCTGGGGTTGTTCAGCCTGGAGAAGAGAAAGCTTTGGAGAGGCATGATAGCAGCCTTCCAGTACCTAAAAGGGGCTAATAATAGGGAGGGCGAGGCCTTGATATATAGACAGGACAAGGGACAATGGTTTCCCTATCAAAGAGGGCAAGTTTATACCAGAAAAAAATTCTTTACTCAAAGGTGGTGAACCACTGGAACAGCTTACCCATAGGGGTTGTAGATGTCCTATCCCTGGAAGTATTAAAGGCCAGGTTGGATGGGGACCTGTGCAACCTGATCTAGTGAATGGCATCCCTGCCAGAGGGGTTGGAACGAGATGATCTTTAAGGTCCCTTACAATCCAAACCATTCAGTGATTCTATGTAGCAAAGAAGAGTTAAAAAAATCCTAACTTTGCTAACAAACCAACAAAGCACAGGTAGCCATGACAGGGGGAAAAAATTGGAGATTAAATGCACAGAAAAATAAAATTCCTTGGAGCTTCTGCCACTGCAGCATAATCCTTTAGTCACTAACAAATACATACTAAAGTAAATGAAGTAAATGTTTTTTTCCTCCACTGGGAAGAAAAGAGGACAGAACTTATGTTGGCTCATTCTGCAGTGGAATATTTACACAAAGTGGTTTCCATACCAATTCTCATTTAGGTCGTGAATGAGAAAATGTTAATGGACACTAATGTTAGGGAAACTTTCCTGTTTGATCATCCAGGAGCCACTCTGGCAGTCACACACCCATCTGTGAGTGGGACTGAAGCCCCTTCACAGTGGGTGGCTCCAGTGTCCCCCATGGGTACCCCATTTGGCTCTCTGCACACCCCACACTCACGCAGTCAGACAGAGTTTCCTCACCAGATTGATCTTGGGTTTCCCCAGACACCTGGATCCCTAAAGCAATTTTAGTTGTGGCCCAGTAACACAACACCAGCTCCAGTTGGTGCCTCTGGGGAAGGACCCCAAACAAAGAAATCCCTGTGCTCTTATACCCTCACAGTCTGTGCCTGTGGTAGTCTGGGGTCTTCCTGCTGAGCCCTTGGCTCCTGCTGTGTCCCAGTGTCCGGTCACCTGGCCGGTGCCACAGGTCCCTGTGCCCTTTGCTGTGCAAAGGGTCAGCACCAGGTCACAGCCCCTTCCTTGCCTGGGGCTCCCACCGTGTCCCCTACCCAGGGCACAACCTGCAGCTCCCACTGCAGTTGCACACCCAGTACCTGCTCTCAGTGTAATCCTCAACAATTAATTACAGTTCTTAAACAACCATTCATCATCTCTTTTGTTCCAAACTGAACTGTAAAGTATTTTAGGGGAAAAAAAAAAAAAAAATCAGTGTTAATTTAAGAAACAACTCTACTGAAAGAATAATGATCATTCTGAAATTACCCATCTAATATTTCATTCAGTTATTTAATCTTTTACTGCATTTTACACTGAACCAGACATGATCATTAAAAGACCTATTCAGATAGAGAAGAAATATATATATGCATAAGTTTCTATTCTACTGTTAGCCTGCTCCTTCTTAAACCATACATAGATTATGCAGTCAAGAAAAACTAAGAAGGGTTACAGAAGTTGAATTAATTTAACCACATGAATCAAAGCATTAAGCAGACTGTGCTTATTTGAATCAAGTTTTCCACACTGAACTCAGTCAAGATGGTTCAGAATTGTAGCTGGCATCAAAAAGCACATTTTTGTCTCATTTCTTTTAGGAAGTGCGTAAAATTCAGCTAAATGCTGTGCTCAGAGGTACAAAACATTTTTAAATTCCCATCAACTACATCACATTTGAAACTTCTGAGTGGTCCTTGGAAGGACAGTCTTTTCAATAGGCAATCATCATCCATCAACAAACCTGACACAGCTCAATTTATAAACCTTACACAAATGTTCACTGAACATTTAATACAGAGCAAAAATATCCACCAGATACTGCATAAAGTCAATCAAGGATCACACCTGAGCTAGGGGAAAAAAGAAAAAAAAAATCCGAAAATTTCTCGTCTTATTGCTCTCTAGTTATTTCAGTTTGTGAAACATCAGGTTTTTTCTGTACTTTTTAGGAGACTGGAATAAAAGCCTGTCTATTCTGTACTCTAATTCTTAGGCCCACCATTTCTACATTCCAAGGATTAAAAGAATCCATTAAAGATTGGGTTTGCATAATAATCTCTTCATGTTACTCCAATAAAGCTGTCTCTCTTCCCATACTCAGAAAGACATTATAGTTATTTTCTACCTCCTGGCATCTCCTCCTCAGGTTTGGCTCTTGGCATGGGAGTGTTGCTGGATGATATGGATATAACTAAGGCTGAATGTCACTGCTCCTTGACACTGATATAGCTGTATGGAACCCGCGCAGCTGCTCAAAAGTCTGGCCTTCATCTATCAAAGAACATGCCTTAAGAGCAATTCACACAAAGAAATTTTGAAATTTGCAATGCATTTGGAACACGAGAGGAAACAAAACACAGGTTCTGAAATACTAATGTTGCTTGTCGCCATCATGAACTACTATTAAAGAAACTTAGAAAATGTCTATTTTTTAAAAATATCTCTCTAGGATTAATTCTTTAATACTTTTGACAGAGAGAATCCCCATATCTCCTCCTCACATAATCCAACAAAGCAGTGTCTGCAAATGTAGAATAGGTTGCACAAGATTTTGTCAAGGCTATTAGGGGCAAACTAATTTTCAGAAACATTCAAAACTGAAGAAGAGAAAATTCAAAATAGTGAAAGCATTGCCCAGCAATTATTTAAATAACTACATGGAAACTAAAAATACATTAAAAAATACGTCTGATGTGAGACTTCATCCTGGGATAGCAGAATAGATCCTCTGAAACTTATTAAATATGTTGCTCCACACTACAGTTGAACACAAAAACTCAAAAGTTTCAAAGTGCCACAAAAAGACTGAACCTCTGGGGAAAAACTATACTATTTAGCAATGCAATGAAATGAAGGAAAAAGATTTTAAAAACTCTTACTTGTCTATATACACTAGTGTTTAAATGCAAGTTATCTTCTAGAAATTAAACACTAATGACAGTTTTTGTAAGCCCCGACAGAATTCACTTACAGCTGAGTTCCATCTTGCATCCCCTCTCCTCCCTACCCAGCCCCCCACCTATCTTTAGGCTTTCACTTTTGCAAAGGATGCTGCCTTTGCTTACACAAAAAAGAAAGATACTAAACAGACCATTGCTTCTTAAATGCTGCCACACAGGAAACTACTCTCCCTTTTCTGTTTTTGCAAAGGATAAGTGTGCAAATATATGCTGATGTAAGAAAATGCAACTGTAGCAGAGATAGGAAGCCTAACATACCAATCCAAAAAGCTTTTATAATAGCAGCAGAAACACGTGTCCCCCTGTGTGTAGGGTAGAATTTTCTCACGGCTCCAGGAACTAGTTTGTATCCGTGCCCATTCTGCTGTTTCCTAAGTAGCTGGATTACAATTAATACCAGTATGACTAATTGGTGTAATTATGTGATCCACACCTCATGGGTAGATATTTCCTAGATGAGACCTCCCTGACCAAATGGCATAATATTTGCTATAAGTACACATTTCTCATATTTTTATTTATTTTATTCCAAATTCTTCCAATTCAGCTTATTGTTTAATTGTTGTGGAGGGAGAGAAGAAAAAGCTGCAATACACCACCAGCTGAGACTGTCTGGAAAATTTCCAACTCATCCCAGTTCTTGTTCTCTATATGAAGTTTAATCAATCTAATTTTGATAGAGGAAATTACTAACTCCCAAGAACTGTTCTCTGGGTCAGCACATCTTGTATAACATTCCACCCTGAAAGACTACCACAAGACAATCCAGCACAGAGACAACACATCCTGGTTAAGTACCACCCAAAATTCCATATTCCAACCAATTGTTACTTGTTTTCCTATAACTCAAAGTAAGAAGTGTCTTAAACTACAATACTTCATGGACATAATTCACAAGGTGCAAAACATATAAAACCTAATTCAATCAGGTTAAGTGAAAATCCATTAAATACATATAGAATCATGTACCATGTACCAATAATTTGGTACACACGTGGCACAAATAGAGCAATTATTTCTTCCTAGGAATGCAAGCAAGTGCATTTTTCTGAATGCTGAGCAGAAATTTAGCTACCTAAACAAGTTTTTGAGGCAATATGCTAAACAACAGTCTGAAGAGAAGTTATACCATCCAATTCAGAAATGCAGGATCCCTACCAGTATTTTAGCCAATACGCCCTCATCACTTGATTCCATGGTAACCACTGCTTTGTCCGTTTCAATTTCACACAATGCATCTCCAACATTCACCGTGTCACCTGCAAAATACAACAGAACTTAAGAATACTTACCCTAAGCCTCTTTTCAGATTTATTTAATCATGGAAGATAGATATTCACCATATAATATAGTCATTTTGTATTCTTTAATGTATTTTATAGCTAGTTGATCTGCCATCATTACTTACCATAGTGTATCTTTCCTTTCCAAATAAAGTCACCAAGATTCAAGAAACACAAACTGCTGTGGCAGAACACTGACATGTTCCAAGTACTGATGTTTACAGCAGGCTTTCCAAGAGGAAGTACACACACAATGAAATTTATTTCCAGAACTGCATACTTGGTAGCACTGCCATGAATAAAATACTGAGCCTTCAACACTCACTGGTAGCCACCAGTCAGAGCAAACTACCTAAAACTGCGTATGACAATGGTATGATAGTTCTGTAACTGGTATCTACACCACTAAAGGCATTCAAATAAAAACCTCAGGAATTTTAATGTCTTCGGAAATGCACAGTTGCAAGCTTGCCTAATCTCCTATATAGTTCAGAAGGGTCTTTTTAAGCATTCATTCATACTTACTTTGTGAAATAAAAATATGCATGAGTGCTAGAAATTGCTTTTGCTACATTACACAAATCCAAGATTAATTCTGAAGCATACTCTTCCTTTACTTTTAAAGAATATTTGTATCTGCTAGCAGATGATAAAGATACTATGTGTCAGGATTATTTCAACAAGTCAATACTGACTAGATGGCCAACATTAAAACTGAAATTACATTAAAAACTGTAAGGTAGTTGAATGCTTTGGCTTCCAACAAAATACAGCTTTTTTCCTTATAGAGACAACACATAGAAGCCTAAAACATGCCCGCAATTTATATGAAGTAAAATTTTAATACTTCCCCATTACCAGAAATGCTGCAACAGCATTACCTGTCTAAGCGTTTAGCTTAACTACTGATATCACTCTGTTGTGCTTAAGGATCAGAATTAAAACCCAGTGCAGGTTACCACCTATATTTAGGCAAGAGACAAACAATATAAAAAAATTATTTCCTGTGTCAGGATTTCATGAATTAGAAAGGGAAAATAAGGTGTTGTACCTCATTTGTGGTGAATGAAAACATCAAAAGCTCAGTCACCTACGTAGTTTTGTAAGTCATAAATGTTCCTATTACAGAAATTGATACAGAAAAACACTTCATCTTTTTAATGTCATAATCTAACAGCCACATTACACTTTGCAATAACTAGAGCATTAACAGTTTATAAGAGGAAGTCAAAACTCCAGGCTCTATACTAGTGTTTTAATGTCACTGGATCATTAATTCAAGCAGCCCATATATCGGATCATTAAGTAAGTACTTCTCAGCTGTTAAGAAATCAAATTGTTGGGCAAATTCTGTAATTTACAGAGCTAAGATAGGCAAGCAGAAAGGAGCTTAACTCTGTATCTTAATCTGCCATCAGACTGTAAGTGTTCTGCACCATTAAAAAGAAATCTCAGTGCTGAGGGACCAGCAGTAGTATCTCCAGCAGGGTAGGCCAGCTAAGGCAAATACCTGCATACACGTGTCTGTCACACATCACATCTCACTTGGGTACCTGAGGCTGTTCACAGAAAACTAACTGTTGCCTTGCACAGGGGAGGCAGGAGGAAAAGGCTTCAGAGAACTGGATAAACCACTTTTGCACTATTTTTTTTTTTTGTTTTCCTTTCATTGCTGCAGCCATGAAGTTGCCACAAATTTGAAAGGCAATTGACTAAATGCAGTATAAGAATACTTCACTGTAGCATTCAAGTTCTATGCGTGTTTCAGTACCCAAGTGCAATAGAAAGGACCATAGCTGTTTTCATTAGAGATTGCAATATTTATGATAGCTCCTAATTGATGCACACTTTGATGTCAATTACAAATCAGCCTTCCCAATAATTAGAATTAGGAAAGAACACTTTTGCATAGCACATCTTTGCTCTTACACTTTGAACTGAGAGAGCACTATTTGCAACAGAAGAACTGAGAGAGCACTATTTGCAATAGAAGAACAGAGAGCACTATTTGCAATAGAAGTTGTCTGAACAGGAGCTCTCTGAGATTATACATAATGCCCTTGAAAAACCCTGGGTGGGGTTTGGGCTTTTTTGTTTGTTTAACAATTAAATTCTTATAGCTAGGCTGAATGGTTGGGGTCTCTACTGAAGCAGAAGTTCCTTCTAGGAGATCCAATTGGCATCCAATAGTCTTGGTGCTCTGTTCAACTACTGACACACAGGTATCCAAATCACAAGATACAAACTGCATTTCTTAATGTACTCTTTGCAAATAAAATCAGAGTTGACTAAACACAGATACTGAAGTCCATGGAGCTGATGTCTCAAAAGGTAGCAGAGTTACACTGTGTGTAGATGCTGCCAGCACTGTATATTCTGTTTTCTGCCCACATTAACAAGAGGATTTTGGTCTCCTGGGCTGTCAGTCTACCATCTTTCATCAACATTAAATTCATACATAATAAATACAAATTTTTAGAAACATAGTTTTATCTTTGTGAGAATGACTTTATTACCCATAGGAATAAACATGAAACTGCATTAACAATAAGAAGGAAAAGTAAAGCTGTCAATTAAATTTAGCTCTTTCCCTTCTGCAGTAGTGAATTATCTGTCCATCCTGTGAAACCTTAAAATGAAAGCATTTGATACTTACACAAAGAACAGAAAAATTATCAAAATAGTACTATACTGACCCCTTCTGGTTATACAGTGGGAAACATTTCATATGCAAGCAGCTTGCTTCTGTCAACTGCTTAAAAATATTTATTTTCTTGGATATTAGATTGTCAAACATTTATATTCAGCAATAACAATATTTTTACATGGCAAACACTCTGGAGAATTAAGTTGTTAAGAGCATCCCTTACACAGAGGAGTGTACGCATTAAATCACTTCATTATTCTCTTCAAAATTTATCCTCACTTTTTTTTTTAAATACTGTCTTTATATTTATTGTCTAGACTCTTAGAGGAAACAAAAATATTGACAGGAACTAATTATGGTCACAGATACAGCCAGTAAAACAAAACACTATATTCAGGTTTGGTCCTTTTTCTAAATAGAAAACAGAGCAACAAAAACACTGAAATAATTTTCTTTCAAAGTCCAAACATCAATTAAGATTTGATTTTAATTTAATTAAAATAGGTGTGAAGCTTTTTTTTCTTTTGTGGTAGGGTGGAAGAGTAGTGGAAAGACTGAGAAAAACCACTGTATAGCTTTTACATTCTAACATTTTTTTATGAGAAAAGCTGATCCATTCATGTTGTGAAGCAAACTGGAATCTACTTCAGCTCCTACCACACTCTTTGCTTTCTCTTGCAATTCTGAATGCTACAATGACTGTAGAACAGACTACTGTTGATTGTTAATGTCTTACAATTACTGACAACTAACAAATATAAGAAGGACTTTGGATCATTCTTTCCTCCCTGCATAACCTTGGACTTGATTAACTGAAGCTTCAAGAGCACTGGTGCAATTTTCATAACAGACATAAACTTCTGTATTGTTCCCAGTAAATTCTGCAGAAATTGTCACTAAAACTTCAATGAGCAAAAGCTCAAGTCCACTACTGGAGCAAGAAGCTGCCTTCCAGCCACCTCTCAAAATGTATTCAAAATGCAGGAAAGCAAAGTGCTCCAGTAACACAACAGTGGAAGATGTATCAACACTTAAAACAATAAGCCAAAGGAAAAGGTTTATCTAGGTACAATAGTCAAAACACATTTAGCTATCCAAATTGTGTCTATCAAAGACAATAAGCTTTAAGATATTTTCATTTTTCCACATGTATTCATCTCTTTAGCAAATCTAAAAATGCCTGTGAACAAGATACATCCCTACTGCCATCCAAAACACTGCAAGGCATGCTATATCAATGGACAACTGCTACCTGGAATCCAAAACTACAGTCAAAATTCAGTTTTAGTACTAAACTGAAGAAGGGACAAGGGAATAAATAAGAAAAAGGTCTCCTGACAGATCAGGAACTGCTGACTCTTCTACAGATCATTTTTCAAGTACATACAACCTACATGAAGACAAAATTGACAGACTTTTTAGTCAGTTGTTCCAAAATATTTTAACAGAAGCACATAGTTGTCAGAGTACAGAGTTCAGGCTTTTTTCTGGATGAGTAGTTTGGTTTTTGGTTTGGGTTCTTTTAGAGAAAAATTTCCCCATTTGGTATAAGGTTTATGAAAATAATTTAAATTTCTCTCAGCTTTAACTCTAAACTATAATTAAGATATTAAAAAAGATATACCAGAATACCCTATTTTTCACAGTATTTCATAACACAGCCGAATAATGAAACAGAGACCCTCCCCAAAGTCAATGGCTCTCAGACTTCCAAAGTTACTGAGCAGCATGACAACACTCGGAAATAAAAACAGCACACGCATTCACATCCTGGAACAGCCAAATGGAAATTTTTCAAAAATATGATTAATGCAACCTTTTGGACAATTAAGCAAAAAACATTTCAAGAACAAACAATTTCAAAGCAGGTATAATTTATGATGAAAGCATCCATATACGAAACATTTTGCTTCAAAATACTAATCTATAACCAGGAAGAATGATTTTATTCTTACAGAATAGATTTACACAGCTGAAACTTTATGAAAAATGTGACCACAGCAAGTGCTATCTTACCTTCCTTTTTTAACCACTTCACAATGTTTCCTTCTTCCATTGTTGGAGAAAGTGCAGGCATAAGAACTTTAATACCAGGTGTACCTGCAAAACAAGCATGTGATTATCTCAACTGAGTACTTTTTCAGTATAATCTTTTTCTCAGTTAACTGTTTAACAGAACTGAAACTAAAAGTGCATGAATCTGAAAGATAATTGAACAAAAGAATCACTATGATGCTTGTCTTTTTAAGTTTACATACAAGCATGCCCACCAAAAAGCACAAAGGAAAATAAGGCCCATTACAAGAGAAATGGAAATTCAAGAATCCCAAATTCCTAGACTTCAAGTTTTGTCGATCTTCTCAAAATCCACCAAAGGCGCTACAGCCTCCTTTCTCCTGTCCTTCTTTTCCTCCTTGACCCAGGTTGTGGAATTTCTTCCAGATTAAAGCATTTCTTTTAAATTAATAAAGTCTTTATGATCCTAGTATTCCAGATACTGATGATGTACCTCTTTCACTGATAAACTTTTCTAATGTTTATTTAATCTTTTTACTAGCAAACTGCCTCTACTTTGCAGAAACTGCTTGATTTCAAGTTTAAGTGATTTTGTCTTGGCTCAGTAAACCCATATGCAGATGCAGCACTGCGCAACAGCAACTGTGTGCTATGTTAGTGGGATTCTTCCAAGGGCAGAGCTCAGGACACAGCATAGTCCTTGGCTTCACAGCAAATTACACCTCTTGTCATCTGATCCACTGTACCAAAGGAGTGTTCTGACATTAATATGAGAGATACTACCTTTCTGAACTTTTAAGAATAGTTATGAGGCCAAGAAAAAGTATCTTTTTAGATACAATTTTGTAAAACCAGTTTTTCAGTACCTGATTTTTGAGGCTTTTTCTTGAACTATTATGTCTGAATTTCTGTTCAGTTACAGAACAGAAGCAGACACATAGAAGGTACATTGTATACAACAGCAAGGTCCAGTTCTACTTCATATTCCCTTTTCTCTAATACCCAGCGTTAAGGATTGTTATCATTCAATAGGAAACAACACCACACTTCTCCCAGTTGCTGTATTGCCTGGAGTAGTCAAGAACAGCTAAAAAAAAAAAAAAAAACCTTAGAAATTAATCCTTTTAATCCTTTTTCTATGTTTTCCTTATGATCTGGTTTTCAGCTCAAAATTATTCTAGTTTTTTTCCTTGCTCCTTTTCTTCCTAAAAAGTATGTGCCACTGCTAAGGCACATGGCGGAGAGGGAGGTGATTCGGGAGGGCCAGAACAGCTTTCAGGGAGGGCAAGTCCTGCCTGAACAACCTGGTGGCTTTCTACAGTGGAGAGACTACAACAGTGCACAAGGGAAAGGCTATGGATGTCACCTCTCTGGACTTTTGTAAGGCCTTTGAAGATGTCCCCTGCTCATTGCAGGGGGTTGGAATACATGACCTTTAAAGGTCTCTTCCAATCCAAACCACTCTATAATTTCTTTAAAAAGTGAAATGGAAACGTTGTAGCAAACCTCTAACGACCTAAGCAGCCATCAATGATCCTGACATTTTAAAATCCACCAAGAGCAAAAAGTGAGTTATTCCCTAAAGCCCCCAAGACAGCAACACAATCAGGACCATGCTACCCAAAACACTTCAGTTTTGTGGAAATGAGCTCAGTTGCATGGCTGATGTTCCCACAAGACTGTATGAGCAAATATACTTTTTTTGTCTCAGTCTTTCCATGGTAGTTTAAGGTTAATATTATTCATGACTGTAATGTTTACAAATGTATCCAGACAATATTCCTTATAACACTCACAATTCCCATCTGACTTACATCCAAGCTCTTTCTCTAAAAAGTTTCTTCTTGCAACCTTTTATGTTAGAAGTGATACAGACTAATATACAGAAAAATGAACTGTTACATATGTGAATGCTTATCTGTGTTCATTTACCAAATAAAGTTGAAGGATGATTGACAAATTAAAGTACGAGTGAACAATTGCCTTATGCTACACATATTTACTCAAAAATAGTATCTATCAATAACAGCAAGTAGAAAACAATACATTACAGGATGAAGCGTTCTCAGTTTCATTAGTCTAACTTGACAAGTCTGATTTGGACATTCAAAACATTTCGCACAAATATCTAGGACTATTGAGAACTAGTGGACAGACCTCACTAAATATAAAGGGAAAATGAGGAAAAATTAATTTTTAAAAATGATGGCTCATATGTTTCACTTCCATAAAGAGCTACTTGATCCATTTCCCAGAATATGCTCCATACTTTGGCACAAATACAAAAGTGAGTAACAAATTTGTGCCACTGTAACATTTTCCCTTCAGCGTTGTGAGCAACTACCACAAAACATACAATTCATTCTGGTCCTTTCGTCAAGTTAGAAGAGGAACTCCAGCAGCACATACCCGTGTAATGAACAAATAAATACATAAAACTGGATAAAAAGTAGAAGGAAGGATCCTGTGTATCCATTTCATGCTTATGCCCAGAGAGGCCCATGCTCAGGGAAGTTCAGTGCTGTTGCAGGTAAGAGCCTTGTTCAGCACGAGATACACCACAACACCAGCCACAAAAACTGTTTTTCAAACCTGTTTTAGTTGCTTTTCAGTTAATTACCATACACATACAAAAAACCAGGCTTAAGTGTGCTTCTACAAAGAAAAGCAACCTTACAATGTAGAATTACCTTCACCAAATATTATTTGCCCTCATGAAGTTAAAAAGGGGGATAATAAAAGGCATCACTGCGTTCATGTAAGTTAGTTGCACTGTACAGGCAGCCCTTACAAGCACTTTGGGACGTAAATATTGTTGCTTTGTAATTATGGGTCAGCAAGAAGTTCTGGCAATTTGCACAGAATCTCAAAGACTGAACTCATGGGCATGTTAGAATTTAGAACCGTAAGCAAGCAAAACTTCTGAACTACCCATTGATTTTTACTTCTATCAACAGTGACTGTGTTATTACACATGAATTATCTGAATAAAAAATGAGAACTGAAAAAAAACCCCAAACTTCACACGACCAAGAGACTGTTATTTTAAAGACAGGCCTCTGTGTATCCAAGAGAATTTGTTCCTGTTGACACATTTTAAGAATCAAGTTAATCTGGGAACATTTCTGCTGCCTTCCCTCTCCATGAAGGGATTCAATGCATATTTAGGCTGCATATCAAACACACTGAAAGAGTGGGGCATTAAGAGCATAGCAGACCACTACACCTCTACCGTTTCCTATAAACTACAATCTAAGAATCCCAGTGAGAGTGAATTTTGCACTTACTCAGCATAACACTTTCATTGCCTCTTTTTGACCTCCTTTGACATGGAACCAACTACAGCATTTTCAAACCAAAAAAACTGCAATCAACTGAAGACAAATGCTTTAATGTGTCCCACCAGAGAGATATTTCCTAACTTCCTACACATACTCTGTAGTCAGTAGAGAATTGAAAAATGTACTGCAACTTAACACCAATGATAAGATTATGAAACATTAAAAACAAAGAAAAATTGACACACTTCTAACATAAAAAGGTCATTCTACTTTCTCAATTTTCTATTTTTCCTCTTTCTCTGTGACCAACATTCTAGGAATTCCATTCTGAATTATTTTAATTATGCAAAACAACTTTTCCTCTACCAGCACCAGAGACAAGGACAGAAACATACAGAGAAACAAAAAAATTTATGTGACATGAAAAACTAGATCCACATGAATCAATACTGGCTTTTTCAGGAACAGAAAAGAGGAGAAATAAAAGTAATGCTAAAATAAAATTGACTTAACTTTAAATTGTCAAACTAGGAACCGAGAGAGTTTTATGTCCAAAGGAGTTATATTTTACCAGAGAAGTTATGACTTTTCCTCTTTGTTTTCATTTGCAGGCAACAATAAACTTAAGAAAAATGGTGTCACCAAAATACACACCACCTTGAGAAGCTGTAAGGATACTAGAAGGTTTGAATGAGGAAAGCC
Source organism: Pomatostomus ruficeps (assembly GCA_013400735.1). NCBI lineage: Eukaryota > Metazoa > Chordata > Aves > Passeriformes > Timaliidae > Pomatostomus > Pomatostomus ruficeps. The sequence goes on from VYZT01002584.1 coordinate 48,969, forward strand.
TGAATGAGTTAAAGGTGTGATCTATCCACCCTAACACTTAAAAGCTTACTGTAAGGAATTAAAAGATTTTAGTCATTTGCATATTCAAATTTAGAAATGTAACTCCAGCTATATATTAAATAGTCTCACCATAAAGTACTACAATAGATTGTCTGGGAGGACTGTAGACTAGAGTAATTTAAGGAGTTAAATAACAAGACCAATTTAGGAGTAGCTTATCCTGCATTACATTATATTTGTATACTACTATATGTAGAAAGAAGCAATTTTTTTCTAATAAAATTTGAGAATAAATAACATCTATTTCAAGAAAGGGATAGACTTCCCTGTAGCATACACAGCAGGTTTTACAAAGGAAAAGATTTTCATACTGCAAAGCAGCAAAGGCAACCAGTGCTAGAAAGAAGGGAATGTTGAGATCTAAACCACAGTTATTAAACTGTCTCTGAACAACTACTGAGTTTTATTACACGAGGTTAATGAAGCTCACTTTTCTGTAAGTGCACTTAAACCTCAAAGAGTTCGGGTATTTCATGCTCAGCATCACACCAGGACCTCATAACAATGCACTTGATCATTGTTTAAATGTTTTACAAGTTGTAATTACCAGAGCAAGTGGGAAAAGATAACATTTCATTTCAGGATCCGTATCTCTTCCCACCTCTTAAGGACAGAGGAAAACATGGAAGGGTAGATGACCTGCCTGGTAATTGTGTAACAACAAACTCCTGAAAAATGCATCTTGAAATGGTGTTGTCATAACCTCATGCCTTGACTTCCATGTAGGAAAAGATGCTACATATGCAATTAATAAACCCAAACTCTATTTCCCCATAAAAAACCAAACAAACAAAAAATCCAAACCAAAACAAATAGAATTACAGAAAATAGATATTATGCACCCTTCTCCAGTTACCTGAAACATTACCTGGAGAGTAAGATGACAGAAATGGTGTAACTGCCAAACATGGACCAAAAAAACAATAAAAAAACTTTCTTTTTCAGTGCTTAGTTATGCTTAGAAAACACACTCCTGTTTTCAATGGTGAAAACTTTTTTCCTTGTCCACAACAAAGTATTTTCATATTTGAAGGCTTAATTTATTTTTCTCTCTAGATTTCAAATCCTTCAATGACGTTGCTTTCTAGACCTTTAATAATTCTCACATCTCTCCCTGAATTTTCTCCCATCAGCCCACAGACATCCTGATGTACTTTCAGTACCTGCAGGGACCAAACCAAGCACACCCTGCCAAAGGAACGCACGCCCACAGCGTCTCGCCGCCCTCCCCACGGGTCAGTGTCCGCTTTGTGCCCAGCACACCGAGGCCCCGCCGGGACCACGGGGCACGCACAGCTCCCACCGCCGGGCGCAGCCTCCACTTCTCGCCCAGCTCACGAAGAGCTGCAGCCTGCGGGCAGGAGTCACGCCAGAGAAGTTCGGGGCGGACTGTCTCCCGTGGGGGGACTCCACGCTGGAGCAGGGCAAGGACTCCGACTCCTCCCTGGGCAGCGGCATCAACAACACGGGATGAACTGACCCTAACCCCCATCCCCGTCTCCCTGCGCAGCTGGAAGAGAGGACGTAGAGCCTGGGAAGTAGACAGAGGTGGAGGAAAGGTGTTTTTAAATTTTTTTCCCCCTTCTCATTATCCTGCTCTGACTGTGATTGGCAATACACTCAGTTAATATCCCCAAAACGAGTCTGCTCTGCCCATTATAGTAATCGATGAGTGGTCTCCCCCTCCTCTTATCTCAACATTTGAGTCTTCTGATATATTTTCTCTCCCCTACCCAGTTGCGGAGGGGAGCTACAGAGGCGCTTTGGCGAGTGCCTGACATCCAGCCAGGGTCAACCCACCGCAACCACCCGCTTTCAACCCTCTCTCCGCCGCACGTCCCCGCAGACACACTCACGGCAGGGCAAACATCGCACCAGCCCGCCACTCACCCAGCAGCTCCCGGGTCCCGTGCAGGTGCCTCCATCCCGCCCGGGCGGGGAGGGAGAGCCCCGCGCCCAGCGCCGAGCGCCCGGCCCGCAGCAGCCTCAGCACCCGCTCCCCGCTCAGCCACAGGGACGCCGCCATCTTAGCCCCACCCCCCCGACCGCGCCGGGGCTGCCCGGCTGACTGCCTGAGCAGAAATAACCCGGCACGCCCCCAGCGCCGGGGGGCGGCTTCAGCGAGCCCCCGTGCCCCGCGCGCCCCTCCGCAGCACCGCCCGTGGGCTCGGCCGCTCGAGCGCCCCAGGCACGGGCAAAGGCAGCCGCGCGGACACCCGCGCCCCGCCTGGCTGTTCGTGCCCGGGGCGCACCCGCATCTCCTCCGGTCACTGCCGGCCCCCGGCCTGGAGGAGGGCACCGGCCTCTCTATCCCGCCNAGCGCTCCCCGCCATCGCGGGTGCTGAGGCTGGTCTTGAACCTTGGTAATTAGCCGGTAGCTTCGTAGTTGCTAATTAGTAGGGAGGTCCCGGGAGTACTGGTGGATGGAGGGTTGACTGTGAGCCGGCAGTGTGCCCTGGCGGCCAGGAGGAAATTCAGCCAGCAAGGCCCAGGCGTACTCAGTGCCCAGCATTCAGGGAGCAATGGCCATAAGCTAAAACACAAGATCCACCTCAATACGGGGGTGAACTTCTTCACGTTGAGCCTGGCAGAGCACTGGAATAGGCTGCCCGAGGGACTCGTGGAGTCTCCCTATCTGGAAACATTCAAAACCCACCTGGAGGCTTTCCTGTGTCACCTGCTGTAGGTGACCCAGCCTTGGCAGGGAGATTGGACTGGATGATCTCCAGAGGTCTCTTCCAACCTTAACTATTTTGTGATCCTATATAAACATGTTATAAAACTTAGTACAGGTTCCAGAAGGTTGCCAGCTGTCAGTCTGGCTGCAGGACTTATGGCTCCTTTTATATTAATTGGGGGTTTTCAGGTTTGTTTTGTGATTTGATTTTCTTTTGGTTTTTTAAATTGGTCTTTGATTGGGGTTTTATATATCATCACAACCAGAACATGAGTTGGCAGTGCTGTGTTTCATTAAACAAAGTAAACATTGAGTATATGGAAGTGTCACTTGGACGAGGCTCGGAACACCTCTCCAGTTTGTATGTGACACTGGTCGAGAGACCAGCCCAAGCTTCCAGCCCAGCACGAACTGACAGCAGGTATCAGCAGACTAGGTAATGTGGCCTGTCAGGAAAGAGGGAAAGAATCTACTTCATCATAAACAAAACAAAACAAGACAAGCAAACAAAAAAAGAACAGCAAATTGAGTTGTCGTAATATGTAAAACATTGTCACAGAGGTGAAAGGGAAGACCATCTTCTGCATGTCCATGGCTTTTGGTAAGAGAGAACAAGCTACAGCAAACAAGGTTTAGGCATTAGGAAAATATTTCCAACCTGGGACAGGTACCAGATTGCCTAAGGACCTGGTGATTCACTGTCATTGGAGGTTGTAAAGATGAGGTTAAAGTAGAAGATTCCAAACGCTGAAACTTGCCTTAGGCTGCCATCCCCAGTAACTCACCTTCCCAGTCTCCTGCCTCAGAACCACTGCCTTGTGTTCCTGTTCCATGCTGCCTCCCCACCCCCAGTTCTGCAAGTCCAACACCAGCTGGAAGCACTTCTTTCGAAGTATTCCACCAAAGCTTTTGGCACCAAGTAACCACCTGCCTGCCATTTTTGCTGTGTGCTGCTTTTGCTTTGGTTCTCTCTGTTCTGTGACTGTTGACAAAATACTCCCCCCTAATGTGGATTCTCGCTGCTAAACAAAATATTTTTCTTGGAAATATCATTTCATGGGCACTGATAACCAAGGTGAGCAGCAGAGCAGCTAATCATTTGTCATTTTAGAAAAACTTTTAAAGCTTCTAGTTGCTGCAATAAAAAAATATGAAACCTAAAAAAAAAAAAGGCACACCATAAAAGCAGCTGTATTACTGTGGTAATGTAGGTAGAAATCTTTCCTCCAACACTATAGATACCTTTGGGTAATATATAGATACAGATATTAATGTAATAAACAATAGAATATGGAAAAAATACAAGAACTTTATTTTCCTTCTGAAGGAAATATTAAAATAATGCAATTTACCTTCTGGGTAAACTGCATGTAAAGTAACCTTGTGTTGTAAAAAGGTAGCAATGTAAAGTTCATAAAATAATTTACATATATTTTCTGTGGTATTTTTGAATGCTATTTAAAAGTATGTATTGACTAATAATGTCTATTCTACAGAAATTTGTAAATCAAGCAAAATAAACCTACAAAAAACAGATTTAATAGGAAAACTATTAGTTGTGCTTTTAAAAATGCATAATGTTAGATGTGTTTATTTTTCTTTTTTTTTGTGCAGTAGTGTTGTCCTGAGTTTTGCAGTTTTTCAGTGTTTCTCTTTGCTGTAGTACTTTCTCACGCATGCTGTTGTAAACATGGCCATGTTTTCGCTAACTGTCCTTGTTGTTTCCATTCCATTCTCCTAGGCGGAGACATGGGATGGATTTTTCCTTTGACCAGTGTGATTGAGAGGTGGTAATTTCTACCTCCAATCCACGGTGATTTCTAAGAACATATAAATAAAGGTCAGAGGGTTCTGCCCTCTTTTCTTTTGGCTCTCTCTTGGCTTTTCATTGTTCCTCGACCTGGTCGGCTACGTGTGTTTTCTTTGTGTCCATACAGTGCAACACATTAGTCCTGGTGTAATATCTATGAGCCACTACACTAAAGTAAATTTTAGATGAGACCTTTCCTATGAAGGATAGTCAGGAATGCATCTTATTTGGGAATTTTGTTTGTTTGTTTCAAGGTGTGAATATCCCTGGCAGAATATAAAAAGGTATTTTGTAAACATACAGTAATTTTGTAATTGACATTCATTAGCATAAATTAGACCTTTTTGCTGCAGTATGAAAGGACGAATCCTTTCATCTCTGTTTGAGAACTTAAATTCTTTAGGTTTGAGGTGTTTCTGATGGTTTTTCATTTATTTATGTAATTTCTTTTTAGGATGAGTTACATCCAAGGAATCTTATCCCAGAGCTCTGTAGACTGTTTTATGGTTTAGGCTGGGTAACGGGAACTGGTGGAGGAATCAGCGTGAAACATGGGTAAGTAATGATGAAAGAGAAAGAATTTGGTGGTTAGAGAGAGAGGCTGGCTGTCTTTAGTAGTTGGTGAGGGCATTTTGGTTCCATGAGAAATGTTTGCAGTCAAGAGTGAGCAAGAAGTTAGAGGGGAAATGAACAGTTTGCCAAATTTAACCATATAGAAGGGAGGTGAGCAGTCTGATTTAATAATTGCAGACCCTTCAATGGAAAGAGACAACTTCAGAGAGTGACCTTATCCTGTCCTTTTCCTACCTTTGGTTAAAGTAGACGAATTGTCTTCAGAGAACAATGCATTCCTCCTTTTTCATGTCATTGACTGGAATTCAGAGTGGGTTATATCAGGCACACGGCTTTCACATGCCTGTGGTTAAATAACATCAATCTCACCCTGAACATTTTGCAGGGGAGATACTTCCTTCCTCTAAGAAGGAAATTATCATTCTACTGAGATAATTTCTAAGGAGACAAATACTTAACATGTAATTAAAGCAGGACAGGAAACAGCAACAATTTTTGGTCTGTATCTCCTATGAAGAAGCACCGCTTTGTGTTTTTATTTGCTTGTCTCCCTCCTGTTCATAATTCCCAAACTTTTAGTGGAAACAGAGCTCCTCTCAGTGGCCACTGAAAAAAAGATAAGTCCTCATTCTGCAAAAACCTTGCACAGTGCCTGCAATTCTGTACCCAGTCACAAGGTTGTGACACAAACTTGAAAGTATCTGACTTCTCATTTTTCTGGTATACGCTCGCATGCACGCACAAAGAGCCATTGCTATTCAAATGTATATTTTATATATATGAAGAAAAGACCCTAAATGCTCATACTTGTGCTGTTTGAACTTTGTGCAGGTCATTTCACCTCCTTGCCTGATTTTACAAGCAAAGCAACATTAATAATGTGATGAATGACGAGAGGGTAAATTCTTGTTTTTAAAGTTATGTATGGGAAGATCTTTCTAGCACTAATTTGTCATCAGTAGCTAAATGTAGCCTATTTTCTTTGTCATTCCAGTGCAACTCCTGTTGATTGTGGCAAGACCACAATCAGCATTATCAGAGAATACTATAATATAGTAACACAGTTTTCCGTAGTGGTTCTGTAGCTTGTTTACTTAGAATTGTTACATAGGAAAATGTAAAAGAACAGTTGAAATTTGATTCAAATATAACAACTGTTTTTACCAGCTAATCTTAATCAGCTTTACTGTCCAGTTTGTATCAACTGTCGGGAAAAAAAAAACAATTTGGACTTGGGATAGCGTATTAAAAATGGATGTAGAATTCTTTGTTAGATATCTTGTATTTGAAGACTGTATTTTGTCACAGATTTTCGCTTTCTGGTTAAGTTCTTAAAAAGAAAAAAATCTGGTTTAAGAAAAATTGTGTGTCTATCATAAGTAACTGAATTTACCACTTGATTTCTCATCTTGCTCATGTAAGTGAATTAAGATTAAATTTATGCAATGCCAGCAGTGTTAATTCATGAATGTTAAAAATTACAAATATGATAAAGCAACATTTTTATGTGCTTCACAGACATTTTACTGCTATGAATAGTACATAAGAGTTTCAGTTCTGGAAGAATTAAAGTCACAGAATTGTTTAGGCTGCTAAAGATCCTTAAGATCCTCATGTGTTCAACCATAAACCTATCACTGCCAAGCTCCCCACTAAACCACATTCCCAAGCATCACGCCTAAATGTCTTATAAATACTTCCAGAGGTGGTGAGCCAACTGCTTTCCTGGGCAGCCCATTCCAATGCTGGGTAACCCTTTCAGTGAAGAAATTTTTCCTAATATCCAATTTAAACCTCCCCTGATGCAAAGTGAGGTAATTTCCTCTTGTCCTGTCACAGGTTACCTGGGAGAAGAGACGAACCTCACCTTGCTACACTCTCCTTTCAGGCATTGTAGAGAACAATGAGGTCTCCCCTGAGCCTCTTTTTCTCCAGGCTAAACACCCCCAGCTCCCTCTGACATTCCTCACAAGACTCGTGCTCCAGACCCTTCCCCAGCTCCGTTACTCTTGTCCAGAAATACAAACATCCCATGGTCCCTAAAAAACGTATCTGTAACTTGACTAATTATTCACTAGATGTCTCTGTGCTCCTGAATTTAGTACGGGACTGCTGAAGCCAAATAGAGATTGCAATTGAGAATCTAGTTGGGGGTTTTGTGCTAATAATGAAAATAATGCAGATACCACCTTAAAATGATTTTAGTTTAAATCAGTTTTTACAGTTTTTGTTCATGTAGTCCTTGCAAGAAGTGATGCACTTCTACTTACATTTCAGTCATTTAATTGCATGGAATTAGTGCTATCTCTTTATCAGCACAAATAAATATGCAACTGCACTAGAAACCTAACCTGCACAGTTAAAAAAGAAAGTATTTACATTGTTGAATGTTGCAGATAAATATTACTATTTATAGATTATATTTTTAAATTTTAAGCATTATTTTTAGGATTTTTAAGTAATGGTTTTGTCATTTGCCTTGTCAGAGATCAGTATCTACTTGCAATTTCTCATTTAATTTTTATTCTGGATTCCGGGAATTTGAGTTATTGCAGGGAGAGGTTGGGTTTTTTTGTTGGAAAAATAAAGCTGCACTTCTTACAAGTGTTCCAGATATCTGTCAAATTGAAAGCAGGGTTTCGTATCCCTGCAAGTTAGAGATTTTATTTGTCCTTGTACAATTTGGTTCTAGTTGAAAACTATCTACCTGCCAATGGAAAGAACAAGGAAGTTTTTAAATTGTGAGGGTCTAGATTTGCAATTTCCTTTTCAGTGGCTTGAGAGCTCTGTGCAGTTGAACAGTCATTGCTCAACTGTGTTTACTGACTTTTCCCATCTGCAACTTTTCCTAGGGATGAAATCTACATTGCTCCTTCAGGAGTCCAGAAGGAAAGAATACAGGTATGTTATGCTGTACTTTTACCTCAGAGCCCATTTTGAGATGGATGAAAGTGCCTTTGTTTAGAGTTTCATTTGTCCTTATGTGAAGTTGGAAACTTGTTGTACTGTTGACTACATTACAGAAACAACTGATGATTTCTCACAGTACTCCACTATCAGAGCAAGCCAGTATGTATTTCAGTGGCCAGTGTAGGTTAGACTCGATGTTCTCCTTGCTTTAAATTAACACAAAGCAGTGTGAGTGGAGCATTACTCCAGTCCAGCTTTATTCTTTCTCAGGCTTGGTTGGCTGTACCTGTCTGGCTACAGTTTCAAGTTACCGTAAATAGGCATTAACACCTCATTGCTGTCTGTTTTCATTTGAGGGACTGCAAATATTTGTCTTGATATTCTCAATAAATAGTTGGGCTCTCCCCATGAAAAGGTGACCTTGTCTATCTGTCTGCTTTCCACAAAAACCCAAAATGTACGAGGAGGGGAGAATGGTAAACGATACCTATTTTATGACAGCAGATACTCCCCCAGAATAGAGTACTACATGGAAAGGATTTGTCATCTCATAAATCTGAGGATAAATACAGTGAGGAGTGAAAGGAATTTCTTCACTGATAGAAATTTGGGGTCTCACAGCAGTGTTTGCTGGGGATGTGAAGAACTAAGGCAGGCAGAGGTGTGTAAGATAACCACAATGGTCTGGTCTGTGCTCTCAGTAACAGAGGATTAAGCACAGTAAGTGAGGAAATCTCTTGCAGTTGTATTTTCTGCTGATTTTTAAAATAACATTAAAATGTTACTACTGCCCTGAACAATTCTTTGTGCTATTTTGAGTAGCAAATGGATGGAAAGGTAACATTCAGCTAAAGCTACTAAAAGCAAGGTTTAAAAATAAATAGTTCTACAAGTTAAATATATGATTTTTAAGTTTTAAATCATGCCGTTTGTCGGTGCTTTTAAGTAGGGAAGGAAAAGTATATTTACGTGTATTATTTTGAATCAGTTACTACTTTTCCTTTTGATCTATTTTCTGTTACTGAGCTACAGACTATCTGCTTTCTAAAAAACTGTAGTTTTGAAGTATCTGTGTGGCATCAGTGTGAATAAAAAGGGTACCTAATATTAATTTCCATTATACAATGTCAGTAAGTAGTATTAGAAGCTGGAATAAATATGGTGTGTTACAGCACTTTTACAAAGTTAAAAATCACATTCTGTATTAAATACATGGTTTGTATAATTTGTTTCCCTAGAGGGAAAATAAAACTATTTGAGTCAGGTCAAAATAATTTCTTCTTTTCTACAGCCGGAAGATATGTTTGTTTGTGACATGAATGAACAGGACATCAGTGGTCCTCCACCGCACAAGAAACTAAAGAAAAGCCAGTGCACACCTCTTTTTATGAATGCCTACACTATGAGAGGTATGTAGCAATGTTCATAGTTCAGCAGTGACTGAAATACTGTATATGTGCATCCACAAAATTGATTCTGTAATATATTCTTTATACGTAGAAGTTACAGTGAAATAGACATGAAACTAAAAAATAAATTGATTTGCAAAGGTATGTATACAGTGGGATATAATCTTTAGTAACATCCTGTCAGTGTCACTTGCAGTTAATTCCTCTCTTGTAGCTGAACCTGTGATTATCTTTTCAGCACTGCTTTTTAGTGCAGAATATTGGTATGTTGCAGGGGAAGCCTGGGATTTATGGCAGTTTTATATCAGTAGTTTTGCCAATTCATTTACTATGGTTCAAATCCTTTTGCATCCATTGGCTGAGATTAACACTTATAAATTATGAATAGGTGAAAACAGTGTGAAACTTTTCTTTTGCAGGTGGACAGTAAGAGAGAGCTTTTGATGTTGTGTAGAATTTACATCTGTTATTTTAGAAAGGACTTAGGGAGTCCCTTCTGATCTTCCTGCACAAGCAGCTTACATGTGTACTCAAGGAATAGCAACAATGCATCTTTATAAGTAGATTATAATTCTTGTCTACCTATGTTTCCATCGTGACACAATAAGATAATGATGAATGTTTCTTCAGAGAATCTGCAGATAATTGAAGAAGACATAAAAAGAAAGTAAAAGACTTTAAACTTCCATATCACAAACAAGTTTGGGAATTCTTTGTAACCTCAGAACTCTGATAAAATTAAGAGTGTTTCAGTCATTGCAGTATGTAAAGAAATGTGCAAGTAGTGTTTCTGCTTGAATTTGTATAAGTAATGTCTCTCCCGGAATTTGTTACTAACTAAAAGTTAACACAAGTGTCCTAAGACAATCCATAATTATCCCTTATACGTGAGTAATTACTTCATACCTTCATTTATGTTACTGTATACTTTTTCCTCTCATACAGCAGATCACCATTTGCTAAGATGCCTAATCAAAGGAAATCAATGAAATATATGATTAAAATTTTCTTAATAGACAAATCTAAAATTAATTCTAATTTTTTTTTCTTTTTCTGTTTTTAGGGGCAGGCGCAGTGATCCATACACATTCCAAGGCTGCTGTTATGGCTACCCTTCTTTACCCAGGGAGTGAGTTCTCTATTACCCATCAGGAGATGATAAAAGGAATCCAGAAGTGTACTTCAGGAGGCTATTACAGGTACTTCTCTATATTTTGGAAAAGAGGCATGATATTTGATCATCTGTTTTCAGCAATATAAATAAAAGTAATTTGAGTTATGTACTTGAAAGTGTGTAGTTACAAAGTTTATAAGAAGTAAAAAGACCTTGGGAATGAGTGAGTCACTGGCTTTCTGTTGAGGTCTGAAGCCTGTGGAAGAGACCTGAGAGAAAATCTTGTAATGCCAAGGCTGCTATGGTCTGTTGAGCTACAGGAACAAGCCAAACAGAGAGCCACATCCTGAGATGTTACCACATCTGCACAATGTTCAGCTGATCTGGAGCCAACCAACACTAGGTTGGAGTGATAGCATGTAAGAACTGCACTTGGGTGGACTTCACATATCACTGCCTGTGCTAGTTTAGGGCATGTTAAGAGAGTAGAGGATTTCAGATTTACTTGACAGAGTTTGAAAGAAAATTCAGAATAAACAGCTCATTAAAGATAATGTTATTACTTTTCAAGGATGAGCTCTGAGGTAAGTGCTGAGTTATTCCAAATTATGTGTGATGGCTTGTTTTGAGATCTCCACCCACAGAGTGTTGAATTGGGATCTGCAAACAACATTTATATAACATGTGACAAGGAGATGAGAAATTGAAATGCTAAATTCTTTCCACTTTTTGATGTTAAGTTTTGTACCTAACTATTGCCCTTTGGCAATAGAGCAAGCCATATATGATTTTACGCCCAGGCATATTTTATTCCATTTTGGTTGACTTGCCAACTTTACTTTCTTGTCACCATTAGCATGTTCATTTTTAATGTGGTAAAATACAAGCCCTTGTATTGAATTGTCTGACAACACTGGTTTCAAAAAAATCCATAACAATTTTTTAATATACATTTTGAACTCTCAAACACTCCTAAATGTTAGTCAGGAAGCATTGTATTTTTTGGGTTCCATACCTCCAGTTGTCCTGTGTCATTCTGTTAATTTACCAGAAAAACAAAAGGAGTCAAAGTTCCAGGTGATACGGCTCATAAGCACACATTCATCCATACTAGACTGAGTCCACTGTCTTGCCTCTCACAAGTCTCCCCATTGAATTCAAAAGTAAAATAGGACCTTGGATTCAAAATACAAAATGGAACCTTTCAAAAAAGGGATTGTATGTTGTTTCTAGTTAGATAAATCTTTTCTGGAAGCTGTCCAGGAAAATGCTACAGATAGAATAATCAGAAGTATATGTTGGCCTAAATATGACTCCAGTGATTCCAGACTAGTTTTACCTTTGACTTCTATAGAAGGAGAATTAGATCAGTAGTAAACAGCTTTGAAAGTCAGACTGTCACAAGGTATTTTACATGAAGGTTTAATTAAATGTAGGCTGCTTATATTTCAATTTAAAAAAAGGGATACCAAGTATTTAGCTCATTCAGAGACTTCTTGACATTTTTTAGGTATTTGTTCTTGAAAGAAAGCTTATGGTTGTGATTAGGAATCAGTTATGGTACTAACAGGAGCTTCCAAGCTCATGTGCAAGTAGAAAGCAGAACTTAGGACGCCGATCCATTAACTCATTTGGCCTCATTAGTAACACACTCCAAGTGTAATTTTAGTGATCAGAATTTATAATAGTAAAAGTAAAGCTTCAAATGCCACCTCACTTTCTTCATTCACTATTTTATAGCCTTCCTTGAGAAAGTGTCAGCATTGAGAACCATGAGGGATGAGACTTTACCTTCTGAATATTTGATTTAAAATACAAGCTGTTGGTGTTGGGGTTTTTTTACCATTGCTTTCTTTCTGTGTTTTACAAAAGAAGGTACTACTAGCATCCACTCATGAAATACCTATGTGATCTCAATGATAAATCTGAACCTGAACTGGGGACTTATTAAAACTATTTAAACAAGTTTCTGCTAGTGTTAATTAAGGTTCAAACAATGCCAAATATCCCAGTCCTCCTTCAGAAGAAACTCTTAGGCAAGTTCCACTGAGTAACGTGCATCATCTTGTCTTTGGAACTGGGGTTCGCAGGCTCTCTTAAGATCACATGTAGCCCACCAATGACTCCATCACAGAGAATTTATTTTTCATGTGTTGACTCTACCTTCTATTTATATGCCTTAGCAGGACAATCTTCCAGGGGCTTTTTGGACTACCTAAATGAATTTTTTTCTGCTCTCCAGCAAACAGCTTCATTTCCTTCTTCATGATACGATTCTTTTAAAAATTTTAATCTGAGGTAAAGCTTGTAGATGATGCCAATACAGGATGAAAAGTTTGAAAAAGTTGTAAAGGGACCCAACTACAAAGTGATATGGGAATAAACAGCTACACCTAATAGATTAAAGTGTTGTTTTCTTTTTGCGCCTGAAGTGTAGCTCAGGTATTGCCAGCATTATATGTGTTTGGGAGTGAGAGATGTTCCTGAGAATTCTTATACTACAGTATGACTCACAAGAGAAGAGCATAAAGTCTCGTGCTGAGGGTTTAACATTTTACACAGTCAGAGGATAATCTGTTTCTTAGGAAAAATCTTCATACATCTAAGCACAGGGGGTTTTTAAATGCATGAACATGGCTTTTTTTTTGTAGATATAATGATACACTAGTGGTTCCTATTATTGAGAATACACCAGAAGAGAAGGATCTCAAGGAGAGAATGGCACATGCAATGGAAAAATACCCAGACGCTTGCGCTGTCTTGGTCAGACGTCATGGTGTTTATGTGTGGGGAGAGACATGGGAAAAAGCCAAAACGATGTGAGTACAATTCAGGAATATGCTATCTCTTGCCTCAAGAGCTTAATGAACTTAATGTTATGTGTATTTCCAGCCCATGGACAATTATTCAGAATATTAAGGCTTCACTGCATGTATAGGGAGCTTTTGGGAATGGATTCATCCATGATTCCGTCACTTGGTTTTTCTTTCATATCAGTGCTGGCTGATAGGGTTGCCAACATTTTCATTTCAGACAAGTCAACAAGTCCCTCCTCATATGAAACATGCAGGCAATCTCTGCTTTTATATGACACCTGCCAATACTGTTTGTGTAGCCCTCCCTAGTCCCATTTTTGGAATTTATTTCAGCTGCTGATCGAAATGCAGCAAATAAATATTATGTAGCCAAAAAAAAAAAAAATAAAGCTGGGCACTTTCCATTCCACAGCATTGGAAGTAAACAATAATAGACCTGTCCAGTCAGACTGTCACACTGGAGATAAAAAGTTTAAGAAAGGAAAACACTAATTTTCATAAAACATGGTAAGACTTGAGCCTTACTTATATTGTATTTTTTTCCTGTTTATTTTAGGTGTGAATGTTATGACTACTTGTTTGATATCGCAGTGCAGATGAAGCAGCACGGGCTAGATCCTTCAAAACATCCAGCAGGAGAAAATGGGATCTTGTAAATGTCAACAACATTTATATTCAGGTGTGAATTTATCTGTAAGGATGATCTCTTTGGAGGGAGAGACTACAGATGACACCATCACTTCAGTCTGCTTTCCCACTCAGGAGACTTCAGTATTGCTCATCTTCCCCCAGTCTGCTCTGTTACCACTGCAATTGTATCTGTGCCTGAAATAATGCTCCTTTTCCACACAATGCAACAAAAAATACATGTATTAACAGCTAGGTATGTCCTTTGCATATTTAGTACCAATGGTACAGCATGGAGTGTGATTTCTTTTCAAAACAAAGTACTATCAATCATTGCCAGAAAAGCCAGCGGACTAAAAAGGCCAGAGCCTAGTGAGCTGATCTGTGCAGAGATGTCTGAACACCCACATTTGTTCTTCAGCTTGCAGGATCAGGTTTGATTTCAGACCATCTCAGTGACACTACTCATATAGCGGATTGGTTGGGTATTTTAGGGGGTTTGGTTTTTCCTTTAGCAGACTTGGCTGGCTTGAGATTCACTGATTAGTGTCACCTGTTTACCTCACGCAGGAAATCACCGTGACTTTCTGTTTTCCCTGTAGCAACGATCAGTTTTGAAAGTTTTCATGAGAAATTTTTTGAAGTAAAAGCCCATTGATAACATGATCAGGGTGTACTTTACCTGAAAGACACCTGAAACAATTCCCATGTAAGTAATGTACAGTTTGATATGGCAAAACGCAGTGGTAGCATAACATTTCAGAGTTGAAAAATACAAGCAAGTTTAAAGGTACCAGTGCTGAGATTATAAAGGAATTTTTTGAGCAAAGTAGTGGTGCATTTAAACAGGATAGGCTGACACGTTGCAGAGTTGGTCTCTCGGGTAATGCACTGCACCCACCGCATTTTCCTCAGAAGAAATGAGAAATGCTTGCTCAGGCAGCATGAGCCGAGAAGAGACAGGCATGTGGCTCCTCAGCCTTTATGCACACCCTGGAGGAGGAAGCAGTGGGACAGGAGGGTTGCTGTCAGTGAGCCTCTGCCTCAGCAGGTATTCCGGGTGCTGCCACTGCCTGCCATGATGCAGACGCGCTGGCTGCCACAGCTGGACAGATCTGCCTCATGACCCATGAGAACCATTCTAAAATTGCTCCTCAGCCCCTGCAGTTGGGCTGCTATAGTGGCATCAATATTCCTCTGCCTATTTATTATGATTAAATAGTTTTAGAATATTTTTGCTTTTGCTTTGTTTCTCCTGTACAGGTTTCTTACATGATGATGGGAGTTCCAGCTTTCACCCCACACCATTGAAGCCAGAAGGGGGTGCTGATCTTCAGCTGATTGACAAATGTCAGCAGGCATCTCTAACTGTTAAATGTACCCAAGAAGAAAAGGAGGGTTAAAAAAACCCCAGCTACTGAACAATCATTGCTATTTACAAATCCTGTCAAGTGCCACAGTAGGAGGAATGAAAATTCAGATGCAAAAATACTTTGGAGGATGAATATCACATCTTGGTTTTGTGCCTTAAAAATTCGTATTTCAACAAGCTGCGTTTGTTGATCCTGCTCTAATGCTACATCATTTAACTTGAAATAAGTCTCCATTCCTGAAAGTTATTGTAGCTTTTATTCTTCGGGGGAAAAAAGTGAGGACAACCCCTTAATTAGAAGTTAATAAAGTTTAAAGCATTGTTTGAACTGTTGATTCCTTCATACCATGCTTGTGTTTATGTTTTTTGTTTTTTTCTTTTTTTAGATTAAGCCTGTAGCATATGTCTTTTTAAATTCTCCTAATTGTCATTATAATGAGAAGGAAACACATAATTTTATAGTATGTATTTTGTAGTTGCTACTGAGAGACTGCTCTGGGTCTTACCTCTTTAAATTCCTTCACTCTGAAAAACAGCTTTTTATGACCTCTGGTTAGCCCCCCCAATTTAATCAAACTGCTCATTAAAATACGGTCTCATATTTATGACAATTTAGTGTCTTCTTTCCAGATCTTCTGGAATGGCCCCCCAGTGGCATCAGTGTAAGCCTTGACTGACCAACTTTGTGATTGAGTATTGAGACCTCAGTCCCGAGGGTGAATTGAGACTGGCTAAGTGCCAGCTGACCCTGTTTTCTGCTAGGGGCCATGTATTCCCACCACTGCTCCTTCCATCATCTCTGGCACTCTTTTTGAGCTTCCATGAGGTGAATTAACTCTTCAACCTAAAATAAAGCTACTGTGGGAGTGGGAGAAAGACAACTATTAAATTGTTTCCTAATAAGGCACTGGTAAAACACTGAATCAAGTCAAAGGTGGTCCAAAGAGAACCAGAGCCAGGGCAAGAGAGGAGACGGCTGATGCCAGAGATGGCAGACGCCACTTCCCCATTTTCCTGGGGATGACAGTTAAGATCCTCTTGTACATAGCTCTGTACCTGCAGTGTGCAACCTTTAACCCTTAGGGGGACCTCAGTTACTGTGAAATCATCATTATCACTGAGTAACTGCAGGTTGTTGGCTATATGTTTATTAATATGTTTTTTCATTATTAGACACTCGTTTGTCAGTGGCAAACATTTCACAGTGCTTCCACATCTTCTACGTGTATGTGGATTGCAGTAAGAACTTGTGTGCAAATGCTATTTTTTAGACCAGAGAGTGACTTTGGACAGGCTGCTTCACTTAAGCACAAAATATCTCTGAAGTGTGTTCAAGACTTGAGAAGTGCAAATGATCTGAAGGGAAAGCAGACTGGAATTCTCTCCGTTTTCTTCCCTGTGGATGTACTAATAAAAGCACTTCTTGATGTGACAGTCTAATTAGTCTTGAAATCTAGTTGTCATCTATTTATTGTGGCCTTTAATTCTTTATTTAAACTACCCAATCTTTGCAAAAAGTAACTTTGTGTGGTATTCTGATGGTGATTTCAGAATAGGTGATAATTGTATCATTCCACAATACTGATGTTTTGTAAGGATAAAGAACATTTTACACTTGATGTTTTTTGTTTTACATATATATTGACAAACCATAAAAACACTCAGGAGGAAGGGTATTTTTTGCCAAATATATTCCTCTGGGGTTGTGCTTTCTCATGCAGCTACAATTTGCCACTCTGTTGCCTTTCTAAAATCTGTAAATCGTCACATATCTACAGCAGTAGTTAAGTCCTTCCATATAGATTCATGGATGCTCAGAGTCCCATCCAGTGATTTGAAAATGAGTTAAATGCCCTCTTCTCATGTCTTCTCATAAAAACCCTCATCAAAGAAATTAATGCCTTCACAGCTTTGGTGGTTTCACAACCCTGTGAAATGATTACTGTTTCCTGAAG
Source organism: Pomatostomus ruficeps (assembly GCA_013400735.1). NCBI lineage: Eukaryota > Metazoa > Chordata > Aves > Passeriformes > Timaliidae > Pomatostomus > Pomatostomus ruficeps. The sequence continues at coordinate 66,292 of VYZT01002584.1, forward strand.
TGCTCAGAAAGCTCTTGCAGTTCGGCTCCAATTACATAGAACAAAAATAGGAAAATTCTTCATATGATTCAAAGCTTCTTAACTCACATAATTTTTAAGTCTCTCTCTTTTTCTGATGTGAATGGTAGGCTTATAAGCCAGCTAGATATTTTTCTATGTTTGCAGCAAAGACTTGATCTCCATCGAAGCCGATTATCTAGGTTTAGTATCACCAGATAGGCTTATGGCAAAATGACATAATTCCCATTTCAAACGGCTCATCCAAAAAGCTAAGTAAGTTCCAACATTTCTCAATAAAAGTAACTTCCTAGCAAACATCCTGCTTGCTTTCCAAGAAGGAAATAAAACTGCAGAATACAGGATCTTGAAATGTTAAGAGATGGAATTCTTAACTTACCGTAAGTAGTTATGATGCCAGTGTATATTCTTCTGTGAATGCTGTAATGCCTGAACAATTGGCATCCTCTTTAACTCTCAAACTGTAATTTAAAAATGAACATTAATAAAACCCCCACTGACTAGTGGAACACTCCAAATAAACCAGTAGCCTTCTAAATGTTTGGGGTTTTTTTTTTTTTTTTTTTTTTGCTGTGCTTTTTGGCAAACACTTTTGCAGCAATTTTTTGCTATTTTACAGAAGACAGAAAATTGGAAAAAAAGATCCCTGGAACGCTCTAGATGGATTACTCTTATACTGAGGAGTAGAAGAAAATACATAGTTTGATATTAATCCTTCCTGATTTGAAAATAGTTACAAAACCTCTCAGCTGATACAATTTTAAGTATTTCTACTGAAGGGAATTATCTCTACAGATTCATAAGGAAAATGCTTCATTTTTCAAGCCACTTTGTATTTAAGTTTTGTTCTAAGGGGAGGTGAACCCTTGCAGGCTTTGGTTTTGTTTTGTTTTCCTGGCTGCTAGGTGAAATAGAAGTTGTGCCTTACAGAGCCAGGCCGTGTCCAAGGACAGCCCTCTGAGCTGAGACGGGCTTTTGTAACAGCGTGGAGAGGTGCCTGTGACTGCACTCTGATACCAACTCATCTCAGCCTTCATGGGTCTGGACATTTGCTCAGATTTCAAGTCAGCTCAATGTTAAATGCTTAATGTTACTCCAGAAGAATGCTACCTGACCCGATTTAAAAGAGCAAATTTTTAAGTCCCTGAGTCTGAAAAAGAGTTCTCAGGCATTTATCCTGGTACTGCTCAAGTTTTGTTGCATAAAACAGATGGTAAATAAACCTAGTTTTTGGTTGACTTGATTAGCACACGTTGTATTTCTGCTCAATATGAGTGCTAGGGTTTCAGCATACTGAGTGCACCATTGCAAAATTATTTTGGAGGTGAAACCTCTAGTGGAACCACAGCCACTGCCTGTTTCTCAGGGTTTTAATTTATTGAAATCAAAAGCAATTCCAAATATTCAGTTTTTAAATTTTTCTGTAGTCTTCTGACTTAATCTAGCATCTGCTAGCTTTTGCTCAAACAGTCAAAGAAAAACAGTGACTGCCTAATGCTCAGTACAAAATTTGGATTTAGCATGTTTGTCTGGATGGGGGATCCTGGAAGTTCATATACTCTGAGTAGCATTTAAAAACTGTCTGTAGTTACATATGTGTGTTGGGTTTTTTAACTCTAAGATATTGTGTTGTTGTGCTACTGAGTTTCTCCCTTCTATGACAGATAAAATTACAGGTTAATCTTCAGAAACCAGATCAACAAGAATTTATTTAAGTAGTTAAGCATAAATTCTCGCTCCTTAATGAGCCTCAGATTAGCTTCAGTTTCTCTAATGGTAATTTCTGGTTATTACAAACAGAATACACTGGATATAGAAGAAAGAATAGGTCTTATATTTAAAACAAAGAGCTGGAAGTCTAGATTTTGTGGCTGATTCAACTGTTACCTTAAGGTCATGCCTTGAACTGTTCACTTTGATGGGAGTTTCAAAAGACCTTGAATGAATCAGATACTACCCTAAATCCTATTGGAAAGTTAGGGGATTAATTTCATTAGGGTCCTCTCTTAACTCCAAGGATGTAGCTGTCTTTATCTCAGTCAGGAGTAAAAAAGAAAAAAAATAGAGGGGGTCACCTTGAGTACAAACTACCAACTTATCACTGCTGAATCCCAGTTTTATATCAAATACCTAACTGGTATTTTTTTCCATACTAGAAGCCTGTAGTTAAGAAAAGGTTACATAATTTGATTTCATCTAGAAGGAATTTACAAACCCAAGAACTGAGCTGTCCTGCTTACTCAGATGTACATTAAGACTACCACAAGTAACACAGCACAATTTTCATGACTTCACTTTCTCCCCTCCCAAAGGATAGCAGCTCTCTGTCTTTCCAGATGCAAGTTCTGTTTTATGATGTCATTTTTACGTTCCTGTTCTGCAGACAAAGCAGATTACCCTGACAGTCCCCATTTTGGTGCAGATCCTGACAACACCACTGCAATAAGGAATGTGCAAATGATAACGGCGCATTACCTGAGCTCAGTGGGTTGCTGGGCACTTAACATTCATGATTCCTTTTCTTTTGTCTTTATGCTTTGTCTCATTTCCGTGTTATATTCACTTTTAATCCTGCTTTTCTGTAAGATTTTTTTCCCTCTCATGTTTTCCTTACAATCTTTGAAACCAAATGTAAACTTAGTACCATTTGCATTCTGATTGAACTTTCAAACTCAGGAATATTTTTGTGTTAGGAAACATCTCTTTCCTGATTCATCTGCTACATCCCTGACATATCTGGGCATGTCCTGTTATTGTCTGTTTGCAAAATTTTCGTACTTAAAACAGTTAATGTGCCTTTTGTATCTCAGACACACTATGATTTTGCAAGCAAGTGTCTGTTGATTGCAAGAGCATATGAGCAAGTATGAGACTAATTTCCTGTTAAGGAGTCGCTACATTAAAAGGATATTTGCATAATCATAGACTAAGATAATGTAGGGAAAACCCCTGAGATCATTGTGCTGCCAGGATTAAGCCAAGCCCAACATGTAATTTATTTGAATGCATGAAAGCTGCTTCTTATCGTTCACTTCTATCTCAAGTCTCCAAGCACTTTAGTTGGCAGCAGTAGCTCTAACTCCTCCTGGGTAATTCATTATCCTCAACAACTTTTAAAAGGGTTATTTTAAGTTTAACTTAACAGTCCCTGCAACTTAATTAATACAATAAGAAAATATTCTTTTTATGACTTCTATCACGTGTTCAAAATCAAGCTACAGCATCTTCTTGGGTCATCATTTTATTTGATGCTGTCGCCTTCAGGTTATGATAACTTCAGAAATATTGCATGCACCACAAAAACAGGGGTTCGGGACTACACCTATGAAAAACATAGCCAAAACCAATGAGATTTCATAATGCAGGTACTTTTTTCAACTTGCATGTAAATAAAGAAGTGTCCACGTAGGAGTTTAGCAGAAGGGCCTCAAGAGAAAGTACATTAGCAATGAAAAATGAAGGCACCTAGCAGTGCTGTTTCTGAACAGATTAGTACTTAGGGCTGGAGGTTCCTGACTGCCATTTTAAATTCAGGTGCATGCTTGAAGCCTTTATTTGAAGAATCCAAAGTAAAGAATTTGTCACACTTGCCACCTGGTACTTCCTCCAAGTAAACATGCTTAGAGGCTTATGGCTAGGGTGCTGTAGTGGTATCTGAAAGGTTATTTATTTTTTTACTCTGCTTGGATGAGTAAGTTATTTGAACCCGGAAGTCCAGTTGCCAGGGAAAATAAAAGCAAAAAAATATCCCAGGGCTGCTGTCATGCTTGCTTGCCACGGTTAAAACAAATGGGGATACAAAGAGATGTGTAGGTGTAGCAAGAGGGCAGCTGTTGTTTCTGAAAAGCAGCCGAGGGAGAAGAACCCATTCAGCAGCATTTCAGGGACAGCTCAGGCTATCAAGCCTCCAGCCATAGCATAAGAGAGGAGTAACGTTTCAAGCGAGGAAAGAGCAAACATTATGATAACAAATTATTTAATTGTAGGAAAGGCAGGGAGAGAATATAATTAAGGTCTCAGACACCTAAATAAGAAAGCTTCTAGTAGCAGTGGTAGCAACATTAGCAGATAAGCACAGTAAAACAAATACCATGATGATGACTGTCCATTTCAGTTTAAACACTAATAAAACACTTCCACTCTACTAGAAAATTGTACTATGTTTTAGTATGATTAAAACAGCATAGCTCTAGTAGCCTGAATAATTGTTTCAATATTATTAATAAAAGAGTTGTATACTAACCTACATTAAGATGTATTGTCCTGTTTGGAACTTCTAGAGTCTAGAAGGTCTAGACATTTTAAATAGTTCATACAGCACAGATTTCTAATAAATTTTTGAAATGTTAAAAGCAAAACTATCCAACACTGAAAATTAGGAACTAATTCCATTCAGAGCGGAAGAGAACAAAGGCTGATGGAGCAGACAATAGTGTAACCTGAGTGTAACCCTCAGTGCAACTTGAAACTCACATTGCACAAAATGAACTACCAAAGAAAACAAAATGACAATGCATTTCAACCTGTTCCCATAGGGAGACAACAGACTGAAGACAGCTATCCCAGCTATATTTAATGTCTCTCCATAAAATATAGTCTGTGTTTAACTCTAACTTGATAAAGGTTCCCAAGCTGAAACACTGAGACCAGAATTGTGGCATTATGCCATATAGCAGCATTATGCAAGACAGGAGCTTTCCCTTATGATCTTTCTGTGCATTTGGAAATCTATGCAGAAATCTGTATGAAGAAATTTATCAGAAGGCTTAATCTCTAGGTGAAAAAAAAATCCTGGAACCACTTTGCTTATTTCCTTTATTATTAATGATAGGCCAGTCACAGCTTCACTTCCAGAAATCCTCCAAAGCTCTGCAGCGTTCCAATCTGCCTTACCTATCTTTAGAGGTCTCTGATTTTTTTCCCGTATACCATATCCAAAACCAGTCCTCACTACACAGGGGACAGTTTTACAAAGATTTCTTCATAGAAGAAGTGTCCACACCTGAGAACTGCTTCAGGATGAAAGAAGGAATAGAGACTATTCATTTGTGGTAAAAAAATTCCATCATGAGCACAAGGAATGAGCACAGGATTTCTGAACAGAGGAATAGGGTGCAGATGAACAGGAAGGGGAATGCTAAAAGTCAAAAGTAGTAAGTATTAAAATCCCAGAAAATCAAAGTAATACAGCAGGGATCACTAAAATTCTGTTAGCCAGGAGAGGTAAAAGGCAGAATAGCTTCATGAGTTGTATTTTTACACCTTGCCAGCTCTGCATTGAGAATGTACTTTTTACTATAACTAATTACTTAGACGGAGTAATTCCATCTATAGAGGAAATTATCACCATTTTCTATGACTTTTACATTGACTAGAAAGACTAAAACATTAAAAAGGCTAGGATCAGGCCAGAGATAATTTCACCAGGATAAAGAATAATGTAAGCAACTGAAGCCTTCCTTGCAGAACTCTTGCACACCTTCCTTGAGGGGCTGAGCACAGACAGTGATTTCAGGAGCAGGAGATACAACACTTCCTCAGGATTTGCAGATGTCCGTGGGAATTAGCTTCTATAACCCAAACAGGCTCTTGGGATTACCTAAAATATTTGGTCATTTCAGCTTCAAGAGCACAAGAGCAGTATAAAATCACAACATCCTTCTGCAAACTGTAACTTCAATGCTTGAGTTCTTAGAGGGCTGTTGTGGTTTAATCCCAGACTAGGCCCCATGCAGCCATTTTCTCACTCTTCCCTGGTGAGATGGGGAAGAGAATCAGGCAGGGAGAAAGAGAAAACTCAAACATTCAGATAAAGACAGTCCAATAGGTAAAGCAAAAACCACATGCACAAGCAAAGCAAACCAAGGAATTAATTCACCACTTCCCATGGGCAGTGTTGAGCTATCCCCAGGAAAGCAGGACTCCATCACACAGAACAGTGACTTGAGAAGAAAAATGCCATCCCTCTGAACATGTCCCTGTTCTTCCTTCTTTCCTCAGCTTTATATGCTGAATGTGATGCCCTATGGTGTGGGATATGTCTTTGGTCAGCTGGGGTCAGCTGTCCTGGCTATCTCCCCTCCCAGCTCCTTGTACAACCCCAGCCTCTTTGCTGGTGGGGCAGGGCAAGGAGGTCTCAGCTCTGTGTAACACTGCTGAGCTATAACAAAACACATCCCTCTACTATCAACAGCGTTTGCAGCACAAATCCAAAACAAAGACCCATACCAAGGACTATGAAGAAAATTAATTCTATCCCAGCTGAAACCAGCACAAAGACAAAGGTGTGATTTCTAAGCCGGGTACAAATGAAGTCCTGTTCAGAGAAGTAATATTAGGTGTTTGACTCTTCACCGATTCACCTAAGCTCTGTAAATGTTTTATTCTTCCTTACACATCTTTCAAGCATTTATAGTTTGAAACTGTTATCTAAAAAAGGAGGTAGCTTTCTGATACCTGTAATGAACTTCCTTATAAAAATATTGTATTCAAAGGTAGAAGAAAATTTACATTCTTAAAATGCAAGCCATATATGAAGTAAAATAAGGAACCAGTAGCACACAACACGAGCAAGAAGTAGGTCTTTAATCTTGAGCCATATCTGGGTGTTAGACTGAACAGAGCAGAAGAGCAGCCTCCTCCTATTTGAGAAATCTCAATCGAGAATCCATTCCTAAAGGTGGATGAGTAAGCACTGTCTTTGAATAAAATGTAACCAGGGATTATTATTTTGTTTTCCTGAGGAGAAGGAAGTACCAGCTGCATCAAGTTGTATCCAAGGCAGTTATTCAGAATTATGAAAACCTGGTACCCTTTTGTAATGAGGAGGTAAAACCTCCAAGTTTCTCCCATCTCAAGACAAGAGCTAAAATTTCAGTCATTCTAAATTTGGAGGGAGTACGCTCATTCCTTTTGGCTGAAAATGCTGTGCAAGTATTCACTGGCTCAGAAAGAGAAAGCAGAGGCTACCTCTGAAACCTCAAGCAACCAATAGAACATTTACATGGGACAGAGAACTCTTGAATTCTACTCTGTATTTAGTGTATAGATAGATTCTTGAATGTGTCCTACTTTTTTTATTTTTTAGCTTGAGCTTGAGGAAGATGAGTAAGCAGCAGGAAGCTAAAGTACTGTCACTCAGCAAAGCTTTTGTCATGGGAGATGCAGACATGAAGACCCTCCAGCAGAAGAGGGAATCACAGTGTACTGTGTACAGAGATTTTTGAATGAGTGTCATTTATATAAAATGGAATTTTAAAAGCTTCTTTTCTGTGTCAGTTGTGAAAAACATTTCATTCAGAGCCTGACCCAGATGTGCTTACACCCTCCAAAGACATATCAAGGTTTTGGTTCCTTGGAAGGGTTTAGGTTTGATGTATGTGCATAGTTATTCAAGGCTTTGGATTATTGTACACAATTCTAGAAGAAATTTAGATGACAAGGAACAAAACCTATGGATTAGCTATCTCTAATAGAAATACTTAAGATACTTGGAAAAAGTCCTTGATCTTGAAATGGAGGTTTGAATAGGCACTTGAGAATAAGTCTAAAGAAATGAGCAATTATAGATTCCAGGCCACCCTTTTAACAAAAACCTCTTTTGCTTTCCATGTTTGTTATAATCTTCTTTTGGTCCAATCATTCATCTCAGCAAATTTTTCATTTTTCAAATTAGTAACTTTAATAAACACACCCCTGTAATTTGCATTGATAATCCTTTTCCCTAGAAGAGTGGGTGTTGCTGCAGGAACATGTCCAGAAGTTGCTCTCCAACCAGTTAATGCTCAAAAAACCACCATGCCAGTAGCTACTATGACTCAATAATAGATTGAAATCTCTTGTTATGTGTTAATATGGGATAACAACTCCCTTAGAATTTCCATTAATAATGAAGCATCTTAACAAAATACAGACAGAAAAACAGCTGCTGTGAACTTCTGGTAGATACGATTTCTGCAAGATCTCTATATTACATTAGCACTCAGGACACTGAATCCCAATCTTCCAGACACCCAGAAAAAATGATAACAGGCCCAATTCAACTGCTGACATGTGTAAAAATGAGTAAATGCACTTTCAAGATAATACAGTAACACAGATGCCTGGTGCCTTTGTGAATGTGGTAATGTTACAGTGTTAAATTCTGCATTGTCCTGACTAGAAAGGGGTTAAGTTTACCTGAAATAAAAGCAGAAAAAGCCCCTTTGTGTGGTATGAGAGGAAGGGAGTTTGTTGTACCTCTGTAACAGCATCATTGTAACTGGTGGAGTTTTCTAGTCTAAAAGAAGTGGTTTAATACAGGTAAATTTTTATCTTGGAATACAAGCATATATTTAGGAATAAACAACCTGTTATTCATACCCTACTTTATTTTGATGGTGACCCTTATGTAGACTGAACATGGTTCTTTCGGTTGACATGCAACCATAAATGCTAAAATCCATTGAGATAATTGAAAAAGAATTGTTCTTTTATTTTTAGAAAGCCCAAAGATCAAATTTTTCTCTCTTATCAGCCAAATATTCATTTCCATGTTAGAAACTTAGAATCAAATTATTAGATGTATTGGATATTTAATTTCCAGTCCCATTAACTTAGAATCAAATTATTAGATGTATTGGATATTTAATTTCCAGTCCCATTAAATGAAACCTCTTGCTCTCAGA
>VYZT01002586.1:0-51214 GCA_013400735.1 Pomatostomus ruficeps
CTTCCTCCTCCTCCATATCCTGAGCCTTTCCCCCCTCCACAGATGGACCCACCCCCACCAGAACTGGATCCACCTGCTCCAGAGCTTCCACCTTTTCCCCCTCCAGAGATCGGCTGTTTCATTATGCGCACACTGGTACCACCAGAGCTCTTTTTTATGCCTCCAAAAACTCCATAAGCTCCGGCATTGTGGTCAATGACACCTGCAAGAAATGGAAATTATGTTCAATTTATTGTTTTTACCCAAAAAAATTCTGAGCAGAGCTGGTTTAAGCATCAAGCCTTCCTACCCTGGCAGTCATGGATTTGCCTTTGAAGGGGGCAACAAGAATCTCCATTAGTAGAGATCAACCTATGGCATATTTTCTCATTTTTCTGGGGATTTTAGCTTTTTTAAAACATAATTTATGTCTTATTCCACCCATGAACACTCAGTGCAGCCTGTCCTTTGTGAAGGCCAAGACTGTGTGTCTCTCTCCTTCAGTTTCCTCAACATTTCCACAAATTTTAGGACTAGTTTTTATTTCCTTCCCTTCTGGCCTGCATCAAACAGACCTATGAATTAAATGAGGTGTTTCCCATTTCCTGCAAATTTGGTGGGAATTAGCCAATAATTCTAAAGTCAGTTTTTATATTAATGTTTGTTCACAAACTCCTCTTTGCATCCTCTCCAGAATTAAGATGGGAACTGGGATAGTTTGTTCCAATGGTGTTAAGACTACAAAGTAAGAACAGTTTTCTTTTAAAAACCCTGAGAAAATCCTTGGGATACTCACAGATCGTGGCTGGTGATCCTTCCTGGATCCTGTGGATGAAAAGTGAAATTGAGGTAAAGCAGCCAATAAAATCAGAATTAAAATTCAGGTTAGACTTTATCAATGATCCACGTAAAGGTGGCTCCTCCCAGGCCCAATCCCTCCTGGAGATCCCGGTGACAGATCCACAGAAACACTGCTTTTTCTGGGTGTTCCACCCAGGATGGATTTGGCTCCCACCTGTTCTCCTCCTCCTCGAGGAGTGATCGATACATGGCGATCTCAATGTCCAGGCCCAACTTCACGTTCAGCAGCTCCTGATAATCGTGGACAAGGTGAGAAAGGTCATCCTTGGCCTGTTGGAGGGCGTTTTCCAGCTCCTGAAGCTTCTCCTGGCCATCCTTGATGGCTGAGTTCCCACGGTGCTCGGCATCTTTAATGGAGTCCTGGAGGCCGGAATTCTGCAGAGGGAACAAAGAGAATGTGTCCCTTCTGTGGGGAGGATTTTATCATAGAATTATGGAATATCCATAGTAGGAAGGTAGCCACAGGAATCATCGATTCCAACTCCTAGCCCAGCACAGCAAAACCCCCAAATCCCATCATTTTCAAAACCTCCTGGCATTCCTTGGAAATCAAAAGGCTTTCCTCAATGACAGAACCCTGAAAATACATTAGACTGGGTAAATTAACACAATCTAACCCCAATATAGGTCCCAAAAATCTAAATCTGCTTCATTTGGAAGAGAAAACTTCATCCCTAAGTTTGCCTCCAAAGGACTGGCTGCCTCATACTGCACTGAGATCCCATGGGAAAGGGGCTTAAACCATTTAGTCCTGCAGGAAGTGTCAGCTTTACCCTTTTCCTTGCGATTTCAATTTCTGGTTGGAGCCTTTGGATCTGCCTGGCGAGTTCCTGGATTTCCTGGTGCATGTTCCTCAGCTGCTCTCGTTGATTCACCCACATATTCTGCAGGTCCTGGTACTGATGGGAAGAGGACAAAACTTTTTCTGTTTCTTTAGTTTTTTGGGGTTTTTTGTTTCTTCTCCAACAAGGAGATTTGTGTCCCTGTTTCCCTGGTATCCACTTACCCTGCCCTGGTACATGGCGTCCACTTCGGCTGTGCTTCTCTGGGCCATCCCCTCATATTCCCGCCTGACCTCCTCGATGATTCCATCCATGTTCAGCTCCCTGTGGTTGTCCATGGACAGAACGACGTCGGTATTTCCAACAACTGTTTGCAGCTGGGACAGCTCCTGCATGGAAAACCAGGTTAGGGATTTTAACAGTCCTTGTGGTCAGTCCAGGTCTTTATGAGGAAAAAATGGGACCTTGTGGCCAATTTCCCTCTGGAATTTCTCCACCTGCAGCACCCAGGTACTACTGTACCCCACCACTTGTAATTTTCAAAGTCTTCCAGCCTTCAGGACACACCAGACCCCTTTTCACTCACCAAAGGCCAAGGATCCTTAATTCTCCAACCCAAAAAGTCCCACCCAAGCAAAATTTCTGGGAATCTCCAGAAGATGTGTTCTTCAAGATCTGAGGGTAAGATTTTAATCACTCACCGCTTCATATAAACACCGGAGGAACTCCAGCTCCTGCCTCAGAATATCCACCCGGACATCAAACTCCATTTTCCCCATGTAGGCACTATCCAGTTCCTGTAAAAAAACCAAAAACCATTGGAATATTTGTATTTTGTTGATCCAAATGCTCCACTGAAGTGCAATTCTTGGGATATTTCCATAAAGCCTTCATTCCTGGGATCAAATGGATCTCAGATTTCATTTGAAAAGCATTGGGAACAAAGGGAAAGTGTTTAAGATTAAAAAATTGTCTGGGAAATTATTACAATGACTGCAGCAATAGATGTGTTCCTGGGGACCGTGAGAAATGGGAAAACACCATTTTTATTCATTCTTCTAATAAAACATTGCCTAAATTTTCTCTTCTCAGATAGTTTTTATTCTTCTAAGACATCTACAGACATTATTTAACATAATAACAATGTTCTACCTGGATTGGGATTGAGTGGATAGGAAAACCCAGCACTTTTTAGATATTTGTCTTACAAAGGACCGATTCATTCTCTAGAGGAAACAATTCCTCCTCAGTCTTGTTCCAGTTTTCAGTTACTTCAGTTAAAATTAGAAAAAGTTCAGAAAAAAATTCAGCTTTTGAGAACCTTGGCAACCACCCAGATACTGTTTTACTTCCAAGGCTTTGATTTTGCTCAGGGTCTCAGGTTAATTCACCTTTTTAAGCTCCACAAATTCCTCCTCCTTGGATGTGCGTTTATTGATCTCATCCTCAAATCTGGGGGAAAGAAGGAGGTAGATTGTTATCTACTCTCATTATTAATTAATCTATTTAATTAATCCATCCATTATCTTTAATTATCTATCCTAATTTTTAAGTCAAGTGGATAAGTAAACAACACCCAAAGACTGAATGTGTCCAGTTTTCATTTTACTTTAACTGCAATTTCTGGCAAGTGCAAACCCTCTGCAAGAAGAGGCACTAAAACTGCCTAAAAAATCAGGGTAAACACAGATTGGTCCTAAATTTAGTAATTCTGAACTAAACTTTACATTTTTCAGAGCTATGGATGAACATAGATTATCTAAGCCAGAAAAAAAGTGACAGCTCTTCCCAACTCAACCCCAAGCTCAGCTCTGTCCCTCCCCACCAGAGCCCCACAAGTGAAATCCTGGGTCACTCACTTCTACGGGGGAGGAAGGAGAAGAGGAGTCTGGGAAGGAAAAAGGGTGGGAGAGATCATCACAAACTTTGATTTTCCTCCCATTTTTGGGAGTTCAACCCTCACCAAACTCTTCCAGTATAAAAGTCAAGCCCCGTAATGCACCTGCAGCAGAGCAGGGCTTAGAAACTCCAAACTCCTGCAGATGCAAAGCTGAGCTTTGCCATCCAAGGGCACAATGAGCATCACCTGGGAAAATCCCAGCACCTGTTTTCCCAGATTTGTGACTATTCACCTGTTTTTATAATCCTCAACAAGCCGGAGCATGTTGTAGGCTTCAGGATCCAGCTGCTCCTTCTGGCTCTGGAGCGTCTCGAGCTGCCGCTGCAGGTTGGTGACATAGGACTGAAAGAAGTTGTTGATGTTCCTGCTCTCCTCGGGGCCAGAGCTTTGCTGCTGCATTAGTTCCCACTTGGCCAAGAGTGCCTGATTCTGCCGCTCCAGACATTGAACCTGCAAGGGAAAGCAGATCCAGAGAGGCAGCATGTCTCCAGTCAGCATCTCTGCCATGGAGACAGACTGGGAGAGCTGGGGGGTTAATCTGGAGAGGAGAAGGATCCAGGGAAACCTTGGAGCCTCTTCCAGTGCCTAAAGCGGCTCCAGGAGAGCTGGGGACTTGGGAAAAGGGATGGAGGGACAGGACAAAAGGGAATGGGTTCCCACTGCCAGAGGGCAGGGTTGGATGGGATATTGGGAAGAAATTCCTCCCTGTGAGGGTGGTGAGGCCCTGGAATGGATTTCCCAGGGGATGCTCCATTCCTGGAAGTGTCCAAGGCCGGGTTGGATGGGGTTTGGAGCAAAGTGGTCTAGTAGAAGATGTCCCCGCCCATAGCAGGAACAGGATGAGTTTTAAGGTTCCTTCCAACCCAAATCACTCCACAATTTCTATTATATTGACCAGGTAATAACCTGGACACCCAAAAGTTTGGAGGAGAAAGAAAGGAGTCACACACACACTGATTTTTCAGGACTATGGAATCTTAAACCTCCTTAGTGTAATCAATACCTCCTGTCCAGTAAAACAGGAAAGCCTGAAGTCTCCACATGTAACAGAGAGAAGCAGACAGAGACACCTCCCAGATACCACTAGGGTGGAAGAGCTTTCGTGGCTGGTTTGAGTAGAAGCAGAAGAGAAGACAAAACTGAAGAGACGGAAAGTCACAAAAGAGGTGAAGATGGATCACCTAGAAGAGGGAAGGGCTTCCAAACCAATGAGTGATTTGTTTGATAATTTAGAGAAATTTAATTCACTTGCAGTTTCTGGCAAGTGCAAACCCTATGCAAGAAGAGGCACTAAAACTCTTCTTGTAAGGTTTGGTTTTGTTTGAGAAAAAACTACTAACTCATCAAGATATCCAAGTCCCTCACCCATTTTTCCTGCTGGTATCGACAACCTCCAGGCACCGGAATAAAGGAATATATATTCCCAGAAACCCCTTTCCTCAAAAGAGAACTGAGTCAGCGTGCCGGTGGCATCCCTGCAGTTTATTGTCGTGCCACAGCAGACAACTCCCGGATCTTTATCCCAGGGCAAAACGTGATTCGAACAGCAGCTTCACACCAGCCTGTGGGAATTCCGCCAATGCTGGGATTTTTGGGGGGAGAAGATGGAACATGAAGGTGTCCCGTGACTCACACCCCACCTTGTACCTACCCCTTCCCAGATAACAGGACAGAGACCAGGACTCACCTTCTCAATGAACGATGCAAATTTGTTGTTGAGAGCTTTGATCTGCTCCTTCTCATCTGAGCGCACTCTCTGGAACTCAGGGTCCACCTGGAGCTGTATTGGCCTCAGCAGGTTGGTGTTGACATGGACCTCCTCAATGCCTCGGAGAACTCCAGCCTGTCCCACTCCCTGTCCAGCCCCTTGTTCCCGTACTCCAAGGCCTCCTCCGAGCATCTCCCTGCCTGAACCTCCTCTGTAGGTGCCACCAAGCCCTGTTTCACTGTCTTGAAAAGCTCCCACAAAATATCCTCGTCCACCAAAGCCCCTCTCAGGTTGTCTCCAACTACCAAACCCAAGGCATCTCCCATATCCTACTCCTCCTCCATAGCCTCCACCAGTATAGACATTTCTGAACCCTCCAAAGTTGTGGAGGCTCCTGCTGCCATACCCGTGCCCAAACCCTCCAAATCTCCCATCTCCACCACCACCCAAGGTCCCACAGTGAGCAGAAGAAGAACTGAAACTCCCGTCCCCGTATCTGGAGAAATATCGTCTCATGGCAGCACTTCCAGGCAGGAGAGCCAGTGGAGGAGGTGGTGAAACAGGAGGAGAAATGAGAATGAAGGATCCTCAGCTACTCCGGAGGGGTATGGAAGTTCTCCTTTATACGTTCTGGAGGAGCTCGTCTCCATTCCGTGGTAATTAGCAGGTCTCTAATGTTGTTATTGGGTTTGGTTCATCAGGCAGCAATTAATGGCTGCCCAGAGAGGTCGGATAAACACCAACACCAGTGGGGCAGTTGTGAAATTCCCCAAATCCTACCTGACTCATGAGCTTTGCTGACAGATCTCCTTATCTCATTAGCCTCCATCTGTAATTAGTTACCCCTGCTCATCCCCACGGATCATTCTCTCCCATATTTCTCTTCCTCTTTTGGCGTTTCAAGGGACACAAGACCTTGATGGTCCTTGGGGGTGTCTGACCTCCCTTCACCACATCACCAGGAGCACCTACTGCACCCTTTGCTTCCCATTCCTGTTTTTCTTTCATTCCCAGAATATCCCAAGAGCAACTTTTGCTTCTTATGGGGAGGATCCATCCCTCTGCCCATTTCTGTGCCAGACTTCACCTTTCCAATATTCAGTGGCCATGGACACATGGAAAAGCATCTGGAAGCCAAATTCTACTGCTGGCAGCACCACTTGGAAGCTCCAGCCTGGATTAATTTCTTGAGAAGACACCAAGATATGGTTCCTCCAAAACCACCTCTGGAACCACTTCCCCATGGGAAGAACCTCCTCTTTGTCCCCTATATGACTTTAGGAGGAGCTGGAATTCACCTGGCAGGATCCTCTTCCTCCCAAAGGAGCTGGATGAAACCAGGCTGGGAATCCATCAGTAATGTAGAGGTTCTGTGGTCAGGGCTGTGCAATCCTGGCTTCATTTGGAAAGTGCCCCATAAATCCCCTAAATTAGGGGTTTGTAGCAAGAGGTTATTAAAACAGCTGGAATATCTCAAGGTGGACAAGACTTTGGATGCTCAGCAAGGATTTTCTCATAAGGAAACAGTGTTTTCCAGGAAAACAGCTGAAAAATCCACTTTTCCCTATGAAAATCCCCTCCCTCACTTTACACCAGGAACAGTCAACCAGTATCTCAGACCTTCCTTCTGTGCTAAATTTGTAATTAAATTTTACTCATTATCTGCATTTCCTGAAGAAATTCAACCAGATTTCCTGCTGAATTCCCCCTTTTTATAAACCTGTATAAAAATCTGACTTGGATTGAGAATTCCGTCTCCTGCAGGAATTAATAATTATGGTGAACATTAAAAAATTGAATAATTACCAGGATTTTAAAAGGGAGGAGGAGGGGGAATTCCTGAAGGAGACTAAAAAGGTTGGAGCCAGGTGGAAGTTGCACTCTTCTCCCAGGGTATGGATGACAGGATGAGAGGAAATGGCCTGAAGTTGTGCCAGGTGAGGTTTAGGTTGGATATTGGGGGAAATTCCTTCCTGGAAAGGGTTGTCCAGCCCTGGCACAGCTACCCAGGGCAGGGGTGGAGTCACCATCCCTGAAAGTGTCCAAGCAATGTGTGGATGTGGCACTTGGGAACACGGTCAGTGGTGGCCTTGGCAGTGCCAAGGGAATCATTGGGCTCAATTATCCCATCCTAAATGATTCCATGATTCTGAAGGGCTGGTGGTGGCTCCGGGTGCGAGTCCCCTCTCCCCTCCTCTTCCCACTTTGCAAATGCCTCATTCCGGAGCTGCACTGAGCAACACTCCAGGTAATCCCCACGGATCATAGAAGGAAGCGTTGTGACCCCAGGGAATTAACACCCACAGCTCCCTGTGGAACACCAGTGAGAGAGGTGTCCATCCCAAAATCCTGCCCTGTGCAGCAGCTGAAGTGAACCTGGTGTGAATTCTGAGCTTTCTGGGGCATCTGGAGCCCAGAGTCAGTGCGAGGAGAGCAGCCATCCCACCCCACGTGCCATAATCCGGAGCGTGGGCAGCTGTTGTGATCAGAGCTGCCACCGGATCAGCCTTGGCAGCACATCCCAACCACACCTGGACCTGTCAAGCTGGCTCCAGAAACAGGGATGCATCCCAAGACGTGTCCGCGTATCCTACGGATGAATGGGGAGCTTCCTGTGTTTCCTTCCTATTTCTGACATAGCTGGGACAAAGGGATCACAGGCTCATCCATCATACTTCCCAGGGAGATGGATTTTCATGGGATCAGGGTTTTACAACCACTGGCTCTTTGTCTTGGGGATTTTAAGGATAAATTTAAATTGCATCCCAAATCTTGATCCATTAATATTGTCCACCTAGGCCACTTGTGCAGCAGTTGGAGCAGGGATTGAGGGCCCTTGCATTGTTCCCCTCATCCAGAACAGTCCCTGGGGCAGGTGGGGAAGGTGGGGAAATTCCTCTGAGACAGTGACACAAATGTGACTTTTTGTGGACAGTGAGGGAACGGGGAGTGCACTGGGATGGACATGTTGGAAACATCCAGAAATTCAGAGACAGACCCAAACTGGAGCTTTTTGAGCACAACTGGGGCAGGAACCTGCCAAACTCCACCGCCCTCATCCACCTCTGTCCACCTTCAACCCAAACCCTAAATGGGAACAATAAATCCCAGTTCTCAGGCTGCTACTCAGGGAAATGCCTTGACATTCCCACAGGATCATCTAAATCAGGTCAAAATAGGGTCATGGAATGGTTTGGGTCAGAAGGGATTTTAAAGCTCATCCCGTTCCTGCTATGGGCAGGAACAACTTCCACTACCCCAGGGTGCTCCAAGCCCCATCCAACCCGGCCTTGGACTCTTCCAGGAATGGGGCATCGCCTGGGAAATCCATTCCAGGGCCTCACCACCCTCACAGGGAGGAATTTCTTCCCAATATCCCATCCAACCCTGCTCTCTGGCAGCGGGAAGCCATTCCCTCTTGTCCTCTCCCTCCCGGCTCTTGTCCCAAATCTCTCTCCAGCTCTCCTGGAGCCGCTTTAGGCACTGGAAGGGACTCCAAAGTCACTCCGAGCTCCATCCAACCTGTCCTTGAGCACCTCCAGAGATGAGGCAGCCATAAACTCTATAGAAAATACAAACAAAAATAACTAAAAGAAAAGGGGAAAAGAACTACAGAAAGCACAAAGCCTAAAATTACTGAAATCCTGCGGGTGTCTTGGAAAACCAGATCCTAAATATAAATGAAGGATCTTTACAAGCCCCAGTGGCAGACCAGAGTGAATAAATAAGGATATCAATGCACTTCTGACTATTAAAGAACTGCCAGAGCCATACAATACTACATTAATAAATCCAGCATTTAAATTTAATAACTGCCCAAATGAAGGAGATAAATGAGCACTGAGAGAGATCTTGATCTCCAGCTGCCTAAATTCCTGCATAATTAGGGCCCTCAGTCACTTGGAACTGTGGCTGGGATGACACAGACACACTCATAAAAATGCCTTTAGCGCACAGACTTTCCTTTTCTCCCCCCCTCCTTCCCTGGAATAACCACAACCTCTCCCTGTGGCCAGTGAAGGCAGCGAGGACTTGGAAAAGAGAGAAAAAAAGGAGAGAAATGTCAAAAACTTTGTGTTTTTTGCAGAACAAAAGGTGAAATGTTGGTACTGTCCCAAAGTTTATCCTATTTTAGGCCTGAGGTTTCCCAGCTGCAAGAATATATTGTCCTAATGATACAGATATTCCAATATCCATCATTTAGGGGACAGGGAGACCAGATGGAGTTTCCCTTGTGAAAACTTAGAGCTGGATGAGTCTTGAAGTTGCTATTAAATCACAGAAAAAAATCCCTCTATCAGGGAATTTTCAGAATTCCATGAATTCTCAACACTTTGTTGTAAATAGTGACGTTTCCTGGTGAGAAAACTGTAACTGGAGGGGGTCTGGGGAAGCCCTAAATGGGAGGGATTTGTCCCTCAGACAGACAGAGCTCAGGTGGTTGGGAATGGTTTGGGGGGTGGGAGGGGGATATCCTCTTTTGCCTTTGTTGAACAGCAGAGTTTTATGGCAACGCTCCCTTGGAAGTGACGGGATCCAGGGCGGGGCATGGAGGGAGGGGAGGGGGCAGTGCTGGACGCTCCAAACAGGGGAGAATAGGAGGAACAAGACCCAAAACGCAAATGGAAGGAAGCTGTCAATGGACCACAGAACTCCAGAGCAGGAGGAACAATTCAGCTGCCACAGGGGAATTTTGTTTGGAGGGGAAGGAGGACACGAGTAGATGAAGCAGAGAGCAGGATCTCTGGGGCAGCCCAGAGCAACCTGGGAGAGGCTGGAATCAAGATCCAATGAAAGCAAGGGAAGCAAAGATTAGCATGGGAAGGGCTGGAAAGCCCTCAAGGAGCAGGAAGAGCTTCCCCAGAGCCAGAAATGTCTGTGCAGGGAAAAGCCACAACCTGTCCCTGTGTTCGGCAAATGGGGGAAGACTCTGAAAGAATGAAGGAAGAGAAATGTGGTGGTTTTTGCATTAAAAAAAAGGTGAAATGCCCCAGTGATGGCTTCAGACTGGAATTTTGACTTTGAGGAGGCCAGAGGGAGCTTCCAGGGTGGATTCCCAGAGTGGGGAGGGAGATCACCAGCTCCAGAGTCAGACAGTCCCAGCATTGTGTCCCTGAGGGAGGGGGCCTCTGGGGAGGCTCATTTAGGGACCAACAACTGAAATCTGACTTTAATGTGCAATCCTGTTAACAAGGGACTGATGGCTCTTTTAATCTCTTTTAATAAATGGTTCATGGTTGTTGGTTGATGGGAAGATAAACAAGCCAATAACATCCTCAATAACACCCTTGATATTAAATCATCAATTCAGAAAATAACAACATAATTATGATATCGGTTAATCTCCTCTTTCCTGGACAAGAATGTGAAAGTTTATTAATTAAATTTAATATAATTTGTGACTACACTGAAGTCATTTTTCTATTGCCCTTATTATTAACGGTGGTGAGTGGACAAAGGAGAAGCTCATTAATTTTTTTGTTTAATTGGCTAATGCCAAATATCAGCATCTCATCCCTGAGACCTCTGACAGGCTGAGCGTGTCCCGGTGCCTCCACATACAGGTAATGCCCTCAAGCTCAGGCGGGAGGTGCTGGAACAAGGCAGAGATAAAATCTCCAAAGGGTTTCAGAAGGAGGAGGAGGAGGAAAGATACAATCGACAGAGAAAAAAAGATTAAAACAAGGGGAAAAAAAGAGGATGAGGAGGAGACTGTGTTGAACTCCAGGTTAAAAGCACAGGGAGACATGAGATTTTATTCCTATGTGCACCTATTTCTCAGCAGAAAAATGGTCAATGGATGTGGCAGCCATGATAAAAATTGATTTTTATTTCTATTTGGGCAGGGTTTTGATGAGGATTTCCAGGTGACCCAACAATCAGAGCTCTCAGGAATGGCCTCTCCAGGGCTTTGGAACCTCAGGGACCTCCTCACTTGGTACCCAAGGTAAAGGTCTGAGAGTGTTCACCAGCTTCAAAAGCTGCCATGTGAGTTGAGAACAATTTTAGTCACATCCTGTGCCACAGGAAGTTGAAACAGCTGGAGATAATTCTGGCAGATGTTCTAAATCCGGTAAACAAGGTGATTACTGACCTCCCAGCCAAGTGGGTCCAGTGCTGCCTTCCCAGGGGAGCGTCAACAGTGGGAGGGTCACCACACCCAGCTCCGCCTGGGCTGGACTCCAAGCTCATAATTAGCCCAATAAAGGTCAGACTTTGTGATCAATTCAGTAAATCCCTCTATTGATGGATCCGAATTGCTGCCATTGCCTCTGCAGCTGCAGCAGGAGCAGCCACGGGACAACAAGGCAGGTGCAGAAAAGGTAAAGCTCCACAAAAAGCACTAAAACTCTGATGGTTCCAGAGTAAATCTCCTGCCTGAGGAGGGAAAGGTCTGAGGATGGAGTGGGGAAGGCCAATTTTTTGACAGGCATAGAATCATGGAATCTCTAGAGTTCTGGAAGGGACACACAGGGATCATCAAGTCCAACTCCTGGCCTTGAGCAGGAGAACCCCAAAAATTCCACCATGGGCCTGAGAGCATTGTCCAGCATAGGGAGGATGTGGAGCTGCTGGAGTGAGTCCAGAGGAGGCAATGGAGATGCTCCAAAGGCTGGAGCCTCTCTGAAGCCAGGCTGGGAGAGCTGGGGATGTTCCCTGGAGAAGGGAAAGGAGACCTTAGAATCCCTTCCAGTGCCTAAAGCGGCTCCAGGAGAGCTGGAGAGAGATTTGGGACAAGGCCTGGAGGGACAGGACAAGGGGGAGAAACTTCCCACTGCCAGAGGGCAGGG
This sequence comes from Pomatostomus ruficeps, assembly GCA_013400735.1. NCBI lineage: Eukaryota > Metazoa > Chordata > Aves > Passeriformes > Timaliidae > Pomatostomus > Pomatostomus ruficeps. Next base: position 12,022 of record VYZT01002586.1, read on the forward strand.
TTAGTTGGGATGTTGGGAAGAAATTCCTCCCTGTGAGGGTGGTGAGGCCCTGGAATGGATTTCCGAGAGGATGCCCCATGGAAAGCAATCCAGGTGAAAGGCTTGGCTCCTTGGCTGCCAGTCCAGCCTTTACTCCTGAGGTCACAAACACCTGCAGAGCCCCTCCAAAAATGAGAGAACTCATGAACTCATTCAAGGAGAAGTTTTGTGGGGGAGGAGGGAGGGAGGCGGCTCCAAGGCCCCCCAGGGCTGGCAGGAGGTCCTGACACACGAAGCAGTTCTCTTTCCAGCTGATTCGGGCCCCAAATCAAACCCTGAATGGATCAGACTCAGCAGAGAACCCCCAAGTGAGAGAGACCCACCACAAACATGGGCACAACCCACCTCTTCTCCTGTCACCTTCCTCCTGATTGTCACCTGGAGCCATGACCGGGAATGGTGGGCAGTTTGTACCCAACCCAAAATTCTCATCTCAGCCTGATCCATAAATTATGGGAAAGTCAATTGGTCATCGACCTGGGGAACAGTGACAGGTTCTGGTGTCAGAGCAGCACCTGGAGGTCACTGGCAGGTTCAGTTGCCAGAGCAGGACCTAGAGACAGTGACAGGTTCTGGTGTGTGAGGAGAGGTCTGGCAGGTTCAGGTGTGTCACAGCAGCACCTGGAGGTCACCAGCAGATTCAGGTGTGTCAGAGAACAATACTTTCCCTTGCACAGGCTCCAAACCTTCCAGTGACATTTTGTGGCCATGTCCACCCCCCCAGACCAGGTGAGTCCCCAGGCCACAGGAGAGGTATAATTGATTCAACCCATGAATCAACTAACAGAATCGGTCAGAAAATGTGGATTTTGGGGTCGCGCCTGTCAACCCTATGGAATATTGTTCTACTCCAAGGGCAGAACTAGGGAGCGTGGAAGGAGGATGATGCTCAGGAAAGCACCAGCATCCCAGCCGAAGTGGGTGGGAGGAGGAAGAGGAGGAATGGTCTCTGCCAGCATCAGATGCGGGCAATGCAATTGCCGTAAGTTGTGCAAATGCGGCTCTACCTGTCCCGGCTGGAGCTGAGGCAGCCCTGGAGGGAACAGGGCTGGGAGGGAGCAGGAGGCACCACATTTCCAGGCAGCTCATCCAGGTCATGAGGCTGGCTGGGAGCAGCTGTTTTGTTCAGAGGAGCAGGGCCAGCATCCAACAGAGGTCAAATCCAGCAGGAAAAGTGCTCAGATGTCAGTTCAACCTCTCCAAGCAAAGCTGGGGTGAATATTAATTAGATATAGGGCCCAAATTGTTCTGCACAGCCACAGATGATGCTCTGGGACACGGATTCCTCTGGATCCTGGCACACGTCAGCCCTGGAGACTAGGAGTGGATTCACTCACAAGGAACCCAAGGCAGGGTGCAAAGAGCAGGAAAGGAGGTGATGGAGTATCCAGGATTAAACATCAGGAGCCTAGCATGAAAAGCAAAGGGAAGAGCTCCCCTTAGCTAAATTTCTTCGGAAGTTGCAGAGCTTTAGGTACTTTTGTCAATGTATTTCCCCACAGAAGTTTTAAACTTCCTCCCGAGCCCAGATACTCTGTGGCAGTCACTGCTGGTTTTGGTCTCTCTTGAGGAGATCAGAGGGTTTTCTAGTGAGTATTTGAGTTGGTTTGTTAGACCAGTCGAGTTGGAGGTGAGAGAACTGGGGGTGTTGCTATTTGAAGTGCAGAGAACCTCCTTTAATCTCTCTGCTCGTCAGTACCTATTGAGGAACGTCCCATCCTCAAGATCCCAAAGGACTCCAGCTGCTCAGGAGAAATGTGCCAGGTAAACCCCAGTCTGGAGGATGCAGAGGGAGGTCACGTCCCAGGTGACAAACCGGGGCCTCTTATAAAAGCAAATATTTCCGGCTCCCCAGCTGTCCACCGTCATCGCCCTGCGAGTCCAAACCAGGGGAGTTTCCTCCATATTTGCACAATGACCCACCCAGGGGAACAAACCATGGTGGCTCCCAAGGCCCTTCCACCATAAACATGATTAGTAACAATTAAAAACTCATTACAGCCCTAATTACAGCCAATAAAACACCACTTGGGTTAATTTCCCAAGGAGCTCATAAAACATGACACCGATTCCGTTTCTTCCCATATTCTAATGCAAAAGATCCTGCACAACCCATGCCCTGACCCTACTGGAGCAATGACATTTCCCTGCTCTCCAACCCCCACCCGGCTCCACCCTCCTATCAGGGAGTTCTAGAGAGTGAGAAGGTCCCCCCGAGCCTCATTTTCTCCAGGCTGAGCCCCCCCAGCTCCCTCAGCTGCTCCTGACCCTTCTCCTTGTGCTCTAGCCCTTCTCCCGCTCTCTTCCTGGCTCTGGACTTCCTCCAGCCCCTCAGTGTTTTTCTTGGCATCCCTGGATGGGATCCAGCAGCTCTCGCAGTGCCCCACAGAGCAGGTAAAGGGGATCCCAACCCTTTTCATCCCAGCGCGATGCTCTTGAGCAATTCCCTTCAACTCCCTTTTCATGAGTGCAGCAGATGGGAATGATAAACCCCGTCACCTCCTGGCTCCTCTCCAGAAAAACTCAGGGAACGCAGAAAAAGCCTGTGTTTTTTGGCAGGATGACATTGGCACTTTTGGCTTCCTGGGCTTCAACAGACTGGAGATCTCTGTCCTCTGTGCCACCTTCCTGAGGGTGTCCCCAGGAGACTCCTGGACTTTGAACCACCTGAGTCCATACCTGTCACTGACTCTTCCTTGGTATGAGGAAGAAGGAGATGAATTTGGACTCTTCCCTGGGATAAGGAAAAGAGCCCTGACTTCTTGGTCTCTCCCATCCCAGCCTATGAATTTTAGAATCAGAAATGTAATTTTTAAATCAAACAGGAGGATAAGGCGCATTGCAGCCTCGTGTAAACATCATTCAAAAGTCAGGAGGGTGAACTGGAAGGAAAGTTGGGGGAAAATAAGAAAAACAGCAGGAAAGTAACCCTGGTTCAATAACAACAGTAATTTTTTCCTTGTTTTGTTAATTTAGATAACAATGACTTGACAATACTGACCTCCATTTCGATGTTTCATCTGCACTAGATCAGTCATAGAATCATGGTATGGTTGAAGTTGGAAAGGACCTTAAATCCCATCTGGTTCCACCCCCCCATAACACACACACATTGCAGAAAAGTCAGGGCTGATTCACTTCTCACTCCTCCCAGAGCTACAGAAGAATCTAGTCAAGCGTTAATCAAATTAATTTGGTTGCAGTGGGGTGTAATTTGGAGAGGGCTAATGACTAATCTGTCTGGGCAACCTGGAGCTCTAATGGCAGGTTCTGGGCTCTGGATTATCCTTTCACGCTGCTTTTTTTTCTTTGTGAGTAATTTGTATCCACTCAGAGTTGTCAGACCTTCCCACCGCTCATGGACAAGGAGCCGGTGCTGTGCAAGAGCCCAACCAGCCAGGCAGAGGGTGCTGCTCATCCTTGTGCCGGCCCAGGGGAGGATTTATCCTCCTCACCCTGGCTCCAGCCACCCACTGGAGACTCCTCCGTGGCAGGAGTGGGAACGAGATGATCACAGGATGTGGGAAGGGGTCCTAAAGCTCATCCAGTTCCACCGCCTGCCATGGGAAGGGACACCTTCTATTAGACCAGGCTGCTCCAAGCCCCCACCCACCTCCAGCCAACCCAAACCCTAAATGGGAACAATGAATCCTAGTTCTCAGGGTGATGCTCAATGAAACACCTTGACATTCCCACAAGATCATCTAAATCAGCCCAAAATAGGATCATGGAATGGTTTGGGTCGGAAGGGGTCTTAAAGCTCATCCCGTTTCACCCTCTGCCATGAGCAGGAACACCTCCCACTATCCCAGGCTGCCCCAAGCCCCATCCAGCCTGGCCATGGACACTTACAGGGATGAGGCAATCTCAAGGAAATCCATGCCAGTGCCTCACCACTCTCACTGGGAGGAATTTCTTCCCAATATCCCATCTAACTCTTCTCTTTCCCAGTTTGAAGCCATCACCAGTTATCCCATCATTCCCTTTCCAAGTCCCTCTCCAGCTCTCCTGGAAACCCTTGGAAGGGGTTCCAAGGTCTCCTTTCTCTTCTCGTCTCCAGGTGAGCACCCTCAGCTCTCCCAGCTCCAGGGGGGCTCCAGCCCTCAAAGCAGCTCCATGACCTCCTCTGGCCTCTCTCCAGCAGCTCCAGGTCCTCCCTGTGCTTGGCCCCGGGGCTGGAGCAGCTCTCCTGGGGGGCAGTCTCACCAGAGCAGGGCAGAGGATAGAACCCCCCCTCCCCTGCTGCTCACACCAAGGGCTCAGCCTGGGCTCGGGGGTCTCTGGGCTGGGGCAGATCCAGTTCTCACCCACCAACAACACCAGGCCCTTCTCCCAGGGCTGCTCTCAGTTCTTTCCCTGTCCAGTCTGTGTTTGTCCTGGGATCACCCAGATCCAGGGCAAACCCATGTTTCTCCTCCCCTGGGGAGCATCGAGTGATGAGACAACACAAAAATATCTTTATCTCTGTGCAGTTTATTGGTACTGAAGGACCCTGGGACCGGGGCACTGGCAGGAAGCAGCAGATTCACACGACAGAGGCAACAGGGCCACACAAGCTCCAAGCGGCAAGGAGAGGAGGGAAATAATCCATAAAACATTAAAGCTGCCAAATTTCTCCACCAGGGGGAAGATGGACAACTCCAGAGACTCGTTTCTCACTTCTAAATCTGACTATGGGACATCATCTCCTTCCTTCTGTTCATGTGGGTTCCTGACACTGCTGGAGCGGGATGTGGGGGACCTATGGGGGGTGCAGGGGGCACAGGAAACATGGCCTTTAAAAAGTGACAGGAAAGAGCAGTTTTCCACAGGCTCTTCCTCAGCTGGGGCAGCAGCCCCAGGGAGCTCTGCAATGCCGGGGACGCACGAGGGAGAGGTTTCACCCCAGTGGGGCTCAGCAAGAGCCAGGCTGGGCCAGAGGGATGTGTCTCATTTTTGTCTCACTTTGGGGAGATATCCCCTGGAAACAGTTCGTTTCCTCCTGAATACTGATGGAGATGGAAGGGGCTGTGTTGCTGGTGGGAGGAAGAGACAGTTGCTGCTTTCCCTGGGGGTGATGGAGGCGGGGGCTCAGTATTTCACCCCAGAGGATTTGACCGTTGTGGTGGTGACACATCTCCGCACGGAGGAGGAGCCACCCCCGGCCATGAAGTTGCCACCTGCAGAGCTGCACATCCTCCCACTCCCAGAGGAGAAGCCACCGCTGAGGATCCCTCCTCCCACACCACAGCTGCCGCCAATGACACTCCCACTGCCGACCACACACACTCCTCCACCACCCAGGCCATTGCTTGTGCCAAAGCTGCCAGATCTGCCTCCGGACATGGTGGTTCTGCCCACCACAGCTGGAAAAGAGAGAGAGGCTCATTGAACACTGGGCAACATCCTGGGAATCCTCACAAAGCCCAGGATAAAGGTAATTCTGCAAAGAAAATGATGTGCAAATACTTACAGACATTCACGTTGGAGGGATTCTCTAAGCAGAGCCTGTGTAGGGAGAGGAACATCAGTTGTAAATCTAATACAGTCGGAAGCAAAACTCCATGAAATTCCACAAATATTCCTTTTATATCCTGTTTTATATAAGATCAATCAAGCCCCCTGAGAAGTATTCCCCATAGGGACCACATTTCTGTTTTGGGATTCAAAATTTGGAGGAGAAAAGGAACGTAATCAGATTTCAACATTAAATGTGTTGCAAGAGCTGATTAAAAATTAATCTGACCCAAGGGAGGACAGAACCTTGGTGGGGCCAATGTTCTCACCTGTTCTCCTCTCCCTCTAGCAGCTTCCTGTACATGGCGATCTCAACGTCCAGCGCGATCTTGGTGTTCAGCAACTCCTGGTACTCCTTGAGCAGGCGAGCCAGCTCCTCCTTGTCCTTGTTCAGGGCACATTCCAGCTCTTCCAGCTTCCTTCTGGCATCCTTGATGGCCATCTCCCCCCTCTCCTCAGCCTCAGCGATGGCCGACTGCAGATGATGGTTCTGTGGAGAAGAAAATGAGTTTCTCAATTCCCTCTGCCCACACTCTTCTGGAAAATCCTCAGGGCACAAGCTGGAGGGAAAACAGGAAGAACCCGTGACACTGGCCAACCCTCACCTGCTTCTTCACGTTCTCAATCTCTGTCCGCAGCCTCTGAACGTTCCTGGTCAACTCCTGGATCTCTATCTTGGTGTTGCGGAGGTTGTCCCCGTGGCGGCCTGCCGTGCTCTGGAGCTCTTCATACTGGAGACATGGGGACAAAGACACCCATCAGTGACACAACTGACCAAAAACTCAGGTATTTCCTGCTCTCCAGGTGCCTCGACCCCTTCCCAGCTCACCCGGCTCTGGTACCACGCCTCAGCCTCGGCTCTGCTGTTCTGAGCAATCTGCTCGTAGTGGCGCCGGACCTCCTCAATGATGCTGTCCAGGTCCAGGTGCCTGTTGTTGTCCATGGACACCACCACAGACAAGTCCCGGCTGATTGTCTGCATCTGAGAGAGCTCCTGCAACCAAGACAGGAGTCAGAGGCACCATCTCAAGCCCAAATCCACCTGGGCATCACATCCAACCTGGATGTTTGGCCTTCTCATTGCAACTCCAGCCCCCCCAGAGAAGAGAGAGCTCCTACCTCCTCATAGATGCACCTCAGGAAGCTGATTTCGTCGGTCAAAGCTCCCACCTTGGCTTCCAGCTCGACTTTGGTCATGTAGGCACAGTCCACATCCTAAAGAAAAGATCCCAGAATTGGACCATGGCTTACTCTCATCGCACAAGAACTGTTGGCTCTTTCTGTTGGGATCTGCCCATATTGGAGTTGAGTCTTTCCCATGTCTTTACCACCTGTCCTCCCACACCCCACCCCTGCCGATGCCTCCAGACTCACCTTCTTCAGCACCACAAACTCATTCTCAGCAGCCGTGCGACGGTTGATCTCCTCCTCATACCTGTGGTGAGGGCAGGACAAGGTGAGACTCTGAGACCCCTGGTCACTCCACCCATGGGGTCTCCCGAGCACCTGCGCTCTCCCAGCTGCTCCCTCCCCATCCGTCCCTACACTCACTTGGTTTTGAACTCCTCCACGTACTGCCGCATGTTCTGCAGCTCCGACTCCAGCTGCCCCCGCTGCCCCAGCAGCGATTCCAGCCTCCTCCGCAGGTTCTGGATGTAATTCTCAAAGATCACATCCAGGTTCTTCCTCGGCCCTGTCGGCCCTTGCTGCTGGAGCAGCTCCCACTTGGTGGAGAGCACCTTGTTCTGCTGCTCCAGGAATCGGACCTACAGCCAGCAAAGAGTGTGTGAGACATTCCCCAGAGAGACACCCCACTGCTCAAACCTCCTGGGAGCTTTGGAAAGCCATGGGAATCATTCCCCAAAACCTTAGCAGGACCATTGCTTCCGAGGGGAAAATTCCTCCCTTTTTTCTCCTTTTTCTCCCCCATTATCCTTAAATTCCTCCTCTTTTCTCATATATTTCTGCTCTCTTTTTTGTTTGGGGTTGGGTTTTTTTTATTTGTTTTTGGGGTGTTGTTTTTGGGTTTTTTTGGTGGGGTGTTTAGCTATTGAAATGCTTTCATTCCAATCTTACAAATTATTTCCAATACTAGTTGGGATTTTTGACCAACATTAATTTTCAGGAGCATCAGATCCTTTTTGACCTTCCAGTGAATGAAAACCTATTGGTCTCCATATTCAAGAACACTCCTCTTATCAGACACAGAAATTATTCCATATACAGGTTATTCTATTTTAAAAACATGGATCACACTTAAAACCAACATTCTCCCAGTTCAGATAATTTAAAGAGAACTCATCTTCACTTACAGTGAAATAAGAAATGTTGGGGAATTTTTTGAATCTCTTTCCTAGATTTTAAGTTCCTTGAGAAAAAATTATTGCAGACAAAGGACAGACTTAAAGAAACATTTGGGTCACTGAGTCTATCCCCATCCCTTTGGCCTGTCTGCACTAGAGAGAAAACCAAGGAAGAGCTTGGATCCACCAAACCTGGAGAAAGTTGTTCCGTTTCTCTGCGGATGCTGAATTTTGACATTTCCTCAGGAGGAAACCAGATGGAACCCAATGGAAATAATCACAGCCCAAGACTGAGCTGGGAAGGACAATATTTCCCTGTCCAGAGCACAAGGAATTTCTGCAGTTTTCCCTTTCCCAAGCAAATCCAGCTTCAACCTCTCACCTTGTCAATGAAGGAGGCAAACTGGTTGTTCAGAGTCTTGATCTGCTCCTTCTCCTGGCACTTTACTTGCTGGATCTGAGGGTCAATGTCAACGTGGACTGGCCGCAGGAGGGTTGGGTCCACCTGCACTGGTTGAATGCCTCCAGGGAACCCGGAACCACCTCTGACGGGGCCACCAAAGCCACCCATTCCTCCACCAATGACACCTCCTCCAATGCCACCAAATCCTCCTGGAAATCCTCCACCAAAGCCACCAATTCTACATCCATAGCTGCCACCGTAACAGCTGCCCATGGAAATCCTTGTGCTGCCCCCCAGGTTGTGCAGGCTCCGGCTGCTGAATCCTCCACAGCGTCCGCTGCCACCTCCAATCCCCCTGGATGTGGAGTACGAGCTGTAACTGATCCTGCTCCGGCCACCGCCTCCAAAACCACCACCAACAGCTGAGCAGGAGCTGAATCCCCTTTTGCTCCCAACTCCGAAGCTCCTGCAGACAGACTGACGAGACATGACTGGTTCTCCTCAAAAGAGTCAAAACTGGGGAAGATCAGGAGATCAACAGAGCTGAGCTGGTGCTGAGGGCAGAGAGAAGTGCTCAGAGTCTTCTCTGGCTCCACAGCTCCAGGCATTCCCTTTTATCTGCTCCTGGAGGTGGGCTGGGACGGCTTGGGCGTGAAGAGGAAACAAATTTACTGTCTTCATCAGCTTGGTGCGGTTAACAGATTTTTGCCAAATTGGTGACTCCACCCAGAAATCCGCTTCGCTGTGCAGAAGGAAAAGCAGGAGCACCAAGGCAGGTCTCTGTGAGTAAGTGGACTCCCATATCTTTATGTAATCTGGAAAAATATGTTTTACAGCGATGCTGTCATGTTTTTCCCTCCTCCCACTTCCCTGCCTGCTCCTAATGACTCTGCAGGTTGTCTGACTCGGGATTTTTTGCCTGACACTCCACACCAGGCAATGATTTTGGTGAAACCCAGATAGAATGAGACTTTCACAATTCCCCCAAATGCACCCTGAATCTCCTTGTTAAGCAGAAATTTCCCAGTGGCTTTCCAAGTGGAAAAATGCCACATCATTAACATTTAACAGGGATCGGCATTTCTGTTTTATCTGGAAAGGAGCTGCTTAGTTCCTACAGCATCAGGTGGGATTTTTCCCTCCAAAATGTGTCCCATGGAGTCTGAGATAACCAAGTCCTGGGATTCTGAGCACCAGAGCAAGAGAACAAGGATGTCCAACTCCTTACTTGAGCTTTTCCAGTGGCCACAGGGATTGTCAAGCCGCAGAGGATGGAAAGGACGCTCCAGGCAGTAGATGTTGTAATGATGACTGACAATAATATTTAATTTCATGCACCAGCTCCCCGGCAATGGATTCGGATGCTCACATGAAGGACATCTTCCAGGTACCTTCTGAGCCTCATTAATCAAATAAATATTTTAGTTACATTTATGGATTTTATCGGTAAAAACCACCAATATTTCCTTCATTCTTATTTCTTGAAAAGCATGAAAAAATAGTCAAGGGAAATATTTATTTTAAAGCACTTCAGCAGTCCAACAATATCCTGTATTTAAGCTTCCCAATTGCATGTGTTGAGTTTTCGACATCACACAGGAGATTTGGGCAGGTAAATGTGGTTTGAAAGCATCCCTAGGAATCAGCTGGTGGCCATGGACACAGCAAACACTTTGGAAAACCAGCCCAGGGAAACATTTCCAAAAGCCACTGGAGGAATCAGAAACATGAATGACATTGTCACTGGAATGAGGCCTCTGGAGCCACAGACTCTGTGGAATGGGAGGGAGGAGAGAACATTACCCCTGACGGGGATTCAGCTGTTGGCCAAGATTACCCCACCCGTAGGGACTCAACAGTTGGCCAACCGTTATTCAGCCATTGAAGGACTCAACAGCTGGCCAAGGATTAACCCCCCATTAATGGATCAAAGAGATGGCAAAGGACTATCCCACCACCAAGGGACACGAGTCATGGTTGGCCAAGGGTTATCCAGAGGTGTGTGTTCCCGCAGCTGGAAAATGGACAGCATCCCACAGCATGGAAGGGACACCCTCCCTTCCAAAAGCAGCTGCAATCAGGATGAGCTGGTTTCTCCATGCTCATCTCCCAGATGGAGATTGAAGCTCTCTGGACCATCCTGCAGCCCAGTGCACTCACTCATGATGAGCAGCCTGGGGCAGCTGCAGAGTGGCTTGGGTTTAGGTGGAGAAAATAGGACTTTCCTTCTTCTGGCCTCCCTCCCAGCTGCCAAAGCCATGGTATGAAGGCACCAGGACTTCACTGGAACAACCCACGAGGAGGTTCCACAAGGAGGAGGAAGATCTGCAAAGTCAGCCAGATGCCTGGCTGCTGACCACACTCAGCTCCTGCAGATACGACACCCAGATTGAGTCACTCTGACGTCTTCAGACAAGATGTGCAGATTATTCCAAACCTGGAGTCACCTGAGCCTCCTCCAGGTGAGACTCAACACCAAGCTGATCCTTCAGATCTCTTGCACAAGGAGTTGAACATGGTAAGATGAACACCAAGGAAAACGTGAACTCGGCAGAAAACACGGATGGAGACCAAACCATGCTCCAGCTTTGCATCTGACCCAGCCAAGAGCTTCTGTCACGAATCTTGCACAGAGGAGGTGTTGTAATGACTCTTCACAAAGGCTCTACAAAGCTGTGTTCTGGATTTTAAAGCTGAGCAGAAACAGACTCTTAAAATTAAGCACCAAAACAGGTGACTCTTGCCCCAAGCCAAACCTCAAAGTGCTCCTGGCACACCACCAGCTTCACACAGGCATTGCCTACTCAGCATCTTCTCTTTGGGCCAAACCCAGCCACAATCCCAGCTCCAGCACCCTTCAAAGCCGGGACAATTCCTTTTTCCAGGAGCCCACTGCCTTTCCTGGACCTCTTCCTCAGTCTGCAGCTTTCTGACCCACTCTGGGAACATCAGCAGCTCCCAGAGGCTGTTGTGGGAATCCTGAACCACCACTGACAGCGTTTGCTGCCTCTGATGTCTCCAGGTGGTGGAGGAACCACAGCACAGCTCAGATCAAACACTCCAGGCTCCCCTCCCAAACCCCCTCCTGAGCTCCTCCAAATCTCTCCCTCCTGCTCTCAGAGCAAGGAAGAGCTACTGGGGAATTAATCAGCTTCTCAGGGAGAGGATGATACCTGAGCTCAGAGCTGGGGATGAATCACACCTTCCCAGACAATTGTGTTCCCACGGCTGGTCATGTGTGGTACATGACTCTCCTGTGCGCCCAGTGCTCTCTGGTCCCTGCGCTGTGAATCCCACCTGGCCGTCGCCCAGGTGTGCACCAGAGGCAGTGCTTGACCAAGATCCTGATCCGTCCTTATCCATGTTCACCTGCTCTCCCACCCAAGGGGCGCCTACCCTACCACTCCCTCACCACAACCCAAAGACCATTCGGAGGCAGGAAACTCAGATGAGATGATCCAATGTCTGTTCCCACCTGCCGATGCTGATTCTCATCATCCATCAGTCTCTGTGGGTCTCTACTGGTTTGGCCACGAGGCACTAGGATTGTTCCTGCCTCAATCCCAGGACATGCTGTTGGGGGTTTCAGCAGACCCTTTGCACAGCTTCCAAAATCCAAGAGGTATTGAGAAAATCCCTTTCCAAGAGCTTCAGGAATTGGAGTGTTGCCACATCTGAAGAAATGTGACATGGGCACTGAGGCAAGGGGTGCCTTTGTGTGCCTAAAGCTGAGCCCGAAAGACTGAGACATGGCAGCCTGTGTTTGCTCCATGACTGGGAAGGTGCTGGACCCCTCTGTGCTGGAGCTTTGCAGACCAAACAATTGCAGAAATCTGCTGTGGGAATAACTCTACAGGATTCTAGGGATGAACTGGGTGATTCACTGTGTCAGGAGATGCCTAAAAATTGAGCAGGCTCCTGTATTCCTCAGTCTGGTCTTCTGCAGACCCACAGTTCCTGAGAGTTGTGTGAACTGAGCATCCAGCATCCACCACCTGGAATTGTGCCCTGACAGGCAAAGTGATCACCTGAGCTGGGATGCCTGCCCTGATCCATCCCCACCTGTTCAGTTCCAACAAAGCACAGGAATGACACAGTGAGCAGAGAATGACCCCCAGCTTCCCACCAAGCTGCTTTCCCAAAGCACGTACCACCCTGCCCAGAGTGGCTCCCGAAGCAGTGACACAACGACATCATGAATGTTCTCTGCAATTTATTGGGAATGGCAACATCCCAGGAAAGTGGGCAGGACACACACACAGGGGAAGGGAGGTGGGGTCACGGAACAGGAGGAGAGAGGAGGAAAGAGGGGTTTTATACACATTTGCCATGAGAAATGTACAACACAGCGAGGAAGGCAGAGTGGCCCCTCCTGCCAGGCAGCGCCTGGTGCCAGGACACCCACGGCATCACCACCAGACCCCCAAGTGGGACCAGGAGCTGGGACGAGCTGGGTGGGAGGGACACAGTTCATCCCATTGCGGGACACCAGAGCTGGGCTTCGGGAGGTTGGGCTGCTGCCAGGAGGAGAGAGGAGCTGCTTCTTTCCTTGTCAACCTTCGGGACTCAGAATCTCACTCCCGAAGATTTGACCGAGGTGGTGGTGACGCATCTCCTCACGGAGGATGATCCCCCGCCAGAGCCACACATCCTTCCGCTTCCAGAGGAGAAGCCCCCGGTGTACATTCCTCCCCCCATCCCGCAGCTGCCGCCCATGCTGCCTCCTCCAAAGCTGCTGCCTCCTCCACAGATGCCGCCTCCTCCCATTCCTCCTCCCATGCCGCTGCCGCCTCCAAATCCTCCTCCCATTCCACAGCTGCCGCCTCCGAATCCTCCTCCCATGCCGCTGCCTCCGAATCCTCCTCCCATGCCTCCTCTGCCTCCAGAGACAGTGGTCCTGCCCACCACAGCTGGAAGAGAAGCACAGGTTACTCATTTGTTGCCCAAAAGAACAAGTTCTACCACTTCTGAAGGACCCCAGGGCAGATACTTACAGACATTGACGTTGGACATGCTGTCATTGCACAGCCTGTGAGGGAAAATGGGACCAGTTAATCCTCTGGGAAGTGCATGGTTCTTAAGCTGAGAATTTCCCTTTTTTGTACAAGTTTATATTTCTCAATTATTCTTTAAAAAAAATTGCAATCTATTCAATATTTTTTCCAGAATTTTCCAATTATTCTTTAAATAAATGAGCAACCTTTACCTTCACATTCTTTTAAGATGGAAAACTGACTTCAGTATGTTTATGCTTAATATAATTAATATATACTTGGGAATTACATCCTGAGTGGCACAAAATCAGTCTTTAGTGTGGATTCAAGGGTTTTACACACACGTCTTAAAATCTATCAAGAATTTAGTCAAATAGATGCCAATTAAGTACCTGTTCTCCTCCCCTTCCAGCAGTTTCCTGTACATGGCGATCTCAACGTCCAGCGCGATCTTGGTGTTCAGCAACTCCTGGTACTCCTTGAGCAGGCGAGCCAGCTCCTCCTTGTCCTTGTTCAGGGCACATTCCAGCTCTTCCAGCTTCCTTCTGGCATCCTTGATGGCCATCTCCCCCCTCTCCTCAGCCTCAGCAATGGCTGCCTGCAGCTGCTGGTTCTGGGGAAGAGAAAACCAGTGTGTGACATCCCTTCTGCTCACTCTCTACTGGAGCAGCCTCATGGCACAAACTGGAGGGAAAATAGACAGAAATAATCCATCTCCTCCAAAGGACAAGAAATTCCATGACTGCTTTCCCTCTCACCACCCAGCCCCATCCTGACCCATCCTGTGGCTGTTACCCAATGAGGTACTGATGGACCCTTACCTGCTTCTTCACATTATCAATCTCAGCCCGCAGCCTCTGGATATTCCTGGACAACTCCTGGATCTCCATCTTGGTGTTGCGGAGGCTGTCTCCATGTTTTCCAGCAGTGTTCTGGAGTTCTTCATACTGGAGACATGGGGACAAAGACACCCATCAGTGACACAACTGATCAAGAGCTCTGGTGGTTCGAACAGCAGGGACTGTCCCAGGAGCCTCAGCCCCTTCCCAACTCACCCGGCTCTGGTACCAGGCCTCGGCCTCAGCCCGGCTGCTCTGAGCAATCTGCTCGTATTGGCGCCGGACCTCCTCAATGATGCTGTCCAGGTCCAGGTGCCTGTTGTTGTCCATGGACACCACCACAGACAAGTCCCGGCTGATTGTCTGCATCTGAGACAGCTCCTACAACCAAGACAGGAGTCAGAGGCACCATCTAATGAGGTGAGAGAAGAGCAGCAGCTCCAGGCAACCTCTCCAGATCAAACCCACAAAGACGCCCAGTCCGACCTCAGTGTCTTTGGCCACCACACCCTCATTAAAACTTCACCCATGGGAAGGGAGAGTTCCTACCTCGTCATAGATGCACCTCAGGAAGTTGATTTCGTCAGTCAAAGCTCCCACCTTGGCTTCCAGCTCGACTTTGGTCATGTAGGCACAGTCCACATCCTAAAGGACAGACCCCATTGATGGACATCGGCTTCCTTCCATCCCAGAACAGTGGTAGCACTCAAGGCCTCCTGTCCTCCCACACCCCACCCCTGCCGATGCCTCCAGACTCACCTTCTTCAGCACCACAAACTCATTCTCAGCAGCCGTGCGACGGTTGATCTCCTCCTCATACCTGTGGTGAGGGCAGGACAAGGTGAGACTCTGAGACCCCTGGTCACTCCACCCATGGGGTCTCCTGAGCACCTGCGCTCTCCCAGCTGCTCCCTCCCCATCCGTCCCCACACTCACTTGGTTTTGAACTCCTCCACGTACTGCCGCATGTTCTGCAGCTCCGACTCCAGCTGCCCCCGCTGCCCCAGCAGCGATTCCAGCCTCCTCCGCAGGTTCTGGATGTAATTCTCAAAGATCACATCCAGGTTCTTCCTCGGCCCTGTCGGCCCTTGCTGCTGGAGCAGCTCCCACTTGGTGGAGAGCACCTTGTTCTGCTGCTCCAGGAATCGGACCTACAGCCAGCAAAGAGTGTGTGAGACATTCCCCAGAGAGACACCCCACTCCTGGGAGGTTTGGGAGCCCAAGGAATCATTCCCCACCTACGTCTCATTCAGGCATCCAAGCTCCTGAAGTGCATCAGAAGCATTGTTTAATTTGTTTATAATTAGACAATTAAGTTTTGAGTCATTCTGAACTTCTCCCTTGGGGACAAAGAGATGTTGCCTACAGAAAATATCATCCCAGTTTTCCATAGCATCAGGGTTGGACTTTGCCATCATCTTTTTCAGCACTGAAGTCAAGAAAGATGGATTTTTTTATTCCCTATCAGCTCATGGATTCTCTTGGGAGGGATTCTCTATTTCTTCGGCTTCTATTTGAAATTAAAATAATCCAAGAGTTTTGGAAAGGGGTTTAATGCTCTGAAGTTTCTAGAATCAGGCTTTGAGAAGACAGTCTTATCAAAAAGCACATCCCAGCAATGAGAACTCTTAGGACAATTAAATTTACAATGATGACTTTGCCCTGAATCACCCAAAATGAGGCTGCAGAAGCGTCTTGGCAAGAGAATCCCCAGAATATCCTGCAGATATTCTCTTTAATCTTCCATTAGCACAAAACCTCCTCTATTGTTCAGTGCTACTTAATAAAACCTGACTAATTACAACTTGATGCTGAGGCATTGGTCTGACAACTCCAGCAGCAGTTTGTAAGTGAAAAAATTCCCATTTCACACCCCAGGAAAGTTGTTTGACATGCCACCTCCAAAAAAAATCTGGTCCTAAACTCTCACCTTGTCGATGAAGGAGGCAAACTGGTTGTTTAGGGTCTTGATCTGCTCCTTCTCCTGGTTTTTGACTTGCTGGATCTGGGGGTCAATCTCAACATGGACCGGACGCAGGAGGTTGGGGTCAACTTGCACCGGCTGGATGCCTCCAGGGAAGCCTGGACCACCAAGGCCGCCCATTCCACCCATTCCCCCACCACCCATTCCACCACCAAAGCCACCCATTCCACCCATTCCCCCACCGCCCATTCCACCACCAAAGCCACCCATTCCCATTCCTCCACCACCCATTCCACCACCGCCCATCCCTCCACAGCTCATTCCTCCACCAAAGCCGCCCATCCTGCCACCGTATCCACCACCGCCGTAGCATCCGCCCATGGCGATCCTTCTGCTGCCCCCCATGCTATGGAGGCTCCGGCTGCTGAACCCTCCGCAGTGTCCTCCTCCTCCTCCTCCCCGGGATGAGGAGTACGAACTGTAGCTGATCCTGCTCCGGCCACCACCGCCTCCAAATCCACCACCAACAGCAGAGCAGGAGCTGAATCCCTTTCTCCCCCCAACTCCAAAGCTCCTGCAGACAGACTGACGAGACATGGTTGTTTTTTTCCAAGTGGAATCAAAATCCAGAAAAGCAGAAAGACCAACGGAGTTGTTGAGGGCAGAGAGAAGTCTGCAGAGTCTTCTCTGGCTCCAACAGCTCCGCACATTCCCTTTTATCTGCTGTTGGAGGTGGGCTGGAACAGCTTGGGCGTGAAGGTGAAAAGCAATTTAATATTTCCATCAGCACGGGGTTGTTGACAGATTCTCCATGAGCTTTGCCATATTTGGGGCTGCCCAGAAACACACCCTGTAATCTAGAGGTGAATAAAACGAGAGCATCGAGGCAAGTCTCCATGACTAAGTGGACTCCCGTATCTTTATGACATCTTGGAAATCAATTTTGTCCATAATCCCCTTTTCTGCCCCCCTCATTGGATATCCAACCCTCATTAGTGGCTCCCAATAATTCCAGATAAAGATCTTCCTATCAAAGCTCCACAGAAAGGCAAAGTTTTGATGAAATCCCAGCTATAATATGGCTTTCACAATTCCTCACACACACCCTAAATCCCCTTTTTATATGTTAAATTGCCTGTGGCATTTCAGGAGACGTTTCCCAATCCTGAATGGGAATTCACAACACCAGAATTTGAGGAGACTCAGCATATTTCCCTGCTAGAGAGGAAAAATATCTCCTTGGAGCATGTGGTGTCACTACAATGGGAGTGTCTTCTGCCTGTGGACTAAATTCTCTCCTCTTGCAACTCCCCAAATCTGGGACAACCAGCTGGGGCTCTGGAGGATGCTGAAGCAGAGGGAAGAAGGTGACTGGAATCATCCCACTCTCCTCAGTGTTCTGAGAGTGACAGGGAATGACAACTTGAGGAAGAATGAAGAACACATTGGGAACACTTTGATGACGATGCCAGGGACAGACAGACAAACACTACTGAAGAGGAGTGACAGATGGACAATTCGAAGTGATGAGGGATTCCTGCTGCTCTGGTGAATCCCACAACTTCTGATTTACCTGGTGTTTTCCCAAAAATGAGATGACTGAAACGGAAAAACCCGCTGAGAAACGGAGCTGTTACAACCCCCAAGGCACAGTATAACCTTTTGCTTACAAATAATCTTTTGGGAAAGGAATGTGGTTTAGGAATGTGATTTAGAAATGTATTTTATAGGATGTCTCTGAAATAAACCCTTTTTTTTGCTATTGCATGTAAACGAAATTTTAATTGATTGCAGAAAATACAATATCAGTGTGTTAAAAAAAAGAGTAGATTCTAGTTTAAAAGGAAGCCGAGTCTGTAAATACTATTTAAGAGGCATTCTAAAGGTTTTATCTATCTCAATATTATCAATTAAATACCTGAATATTTAATGACTGTTCACATTTTCCTAGAAAACAGACAGGACAAGTAATGACAAAGTAACAGAAAATGCACATTCTAGCCCTTGAAAATATTTAAAACATTAATTTAAGGCCATTCAAAAGACCTACATATGTACACAGACCTTCAGAACGAATTGTCAGAGTCTCCAGTGAGATCTGGGCAACTAAATGTGGTTTGAAAGTATCACGAGGCATCATAAACAAAAATGTCCCTGACTGTCACTGGGACAGGGGTACTGAGCCCCATGGTCTGCATGAACCGATGTGTGAGGGACGGGAGAACATTACTCTTGAGGCAGTCAACAGTTGGCCAAGGGTTATCCCACTCCTGAAAGACTCAGCAGTCGGTCAAGAGTTATCCCACTCCTGAGGAACTCAGTAAGAGTTGGCCAAGGGTTATTCCACACTTGGGGGCTCAGTAACACTTGAACAACAGTTATCCCACTCCTGACTCCTGGTTGGTCAAGAGTTATCTCCCTCCCAAAGGATTCAGGCTGTTGTCCCACCTTTGAGGGTCCAGCTTTGAGGGGGACCAACAGTTGGCCAAAGGTTACCCAGAGGTGTGTGTTCCCGCAGCTGGAAAATGGACAGCATCCCACAGCATGGAAGGGACACCCTCCCTTCCAAAAGCAGCTGCAATCAGGATGAGCTGGTTTCTCCATGCTCATCTCCCAGATGGAGATTGAAGCTCTCTGGACCATCCTGCAGCCCAGTGCACTCACTCATGATGAGCAGCCTGGGGCAGCTGCAGAGTGGCTTGGGTTTAGGTGGAGAAAATAGGACTTTCCTTCTTCTGGCCTCCCTCCCAGCTGCCAAAGCCATGGTATGAAGGCACCAGGACTTCACTGGAACAACCCACGAGGAGGTTCCACGAGGAGGTTCCACAAGGAGGAGGAAGATCTGCAAAGTCAGCCAGATGCCTGGCTGCTGACCACACTCAGCTCCTGCAGATACGACACCCAGATTGAGTCACTCTGACGTCTTCAGACAAGATGTGCAGATTATTCCAAACCTGGAGTCACCTGAGCCTCCTCCAGGTGAGACTCAACACCAAGCTGATCCTTCAGATCTCTTGCACAAGGAGTTGAACATGGTAAGATGAACACCAAGGAAAACGTGAACTCGGCAGAAAACACGGATGGAGACCAAACCATGCTCCAGCTTTGCATCTGACCCAGCCAAGAGCTTCTGTCACGAATCTTGCACAGAGGAGGTGTTGTAATGACTCTTCACAAAGGCTCTACAAAGCTGTGTTCTGGATTTTAAAGCTGAGCAGAAACAGACTCTTAAAATTAAGCACCAAAACAGGTGACTCTTGCCCCAAGCCAAACCTCAAAGTGCTCCTGGCACACCACCAGCTTCACACAGGCATTGCCTACTCAGCATCTTCTCTTTGGGCCAAACCCAGCCATGTTCCACAACCCTGGCATCCTCCTGCTGGGCTTCCAATAGGAGAATTCTCTCTTCCAAGAAGCCTATAGTCATTCCCTGTTGCTCTCCCTGGACCTCTTCCTCAGTCTGCAGCTTTCTGACCCACTCTGGGAACATCAGCAGCTCCCAGAGGCTGTTGTGGGAATCCTGAACCACCACTGACAGCGTTTGCTGCCTCTGATGTCTCCAGGTGGTGGAGGAACCACAGCACAGCTCAGATCAAACATTCCAGGCTCCCCTCCCAAACCCCCTCCTGAGCTCCTCCAAATCTCTCCCTCCTGCTCTCAGAGCAAGGAAGAGCTACTGGGGAATTAATCAGCTTCTCAGGGAGAGGATGATACCTGAGCTCAGAGCTGGGGATGAATCACACCTTCCCAGACGATTGTGTTCCCACAACTGGAATCCCAGCTCATCCCAGGGCAGACGAGTTTGTGGCTGACTGCAGCCAGTGGCAGGTGCTTGGCCAATATCCTGATCTATATTCATTTGCGCTCCCACCACTGCCCACGGCAACACCGGTGCCATCTCCTTCCCCTAACTCAGATCAAAGTCTCCTGCACCTGGAGAGGAGCCGAAGCAGTAGCTTAATTGCACTGGTTGGTCGAAAAGGTGGGACACCTCCTGTCTAGTGGAAAGTGTCCATGTTTATGGCAGGGGGTTGGAATGGGATGATCTTTAAGATCCCCTCCAACCCAAACCATTCCATTATTCAATGATTCCAGGTCTCTGACCTGGACTCTTATTTCTCATTGTTTGACTGGAAGATCCAGCCCCCACCACTCCAGATATGGGCTTGTGCCTCCAGGTGATAGTCAAGAGCATCATCTGACCTGGAACACTTGCCCCAATCCACCCCCACCCCTGATCTGTTCCCTCAAAACACAGGGATGGGCTGAAGAACAGCTCCCCGCCTAGAGGAGCTCCCAAAGCAGCAACACGACAACATCATGAATATTCTCTGCAATTTATTGGGAATGGCAACATCCCAAGGAAGGAGGGCAGCCCACAGAGGAGGGGGGGGAGGTGGCGACAGTACATCTCACACTATGTCACGGGAGCCGGGCATTGAAGGACAATTTTGAACTCCTTAGGAATAGTCCAGGTGCATGAAAGGTGTCCCAGGTGTCACTGAGAACTGGGAGAAGTGGAGTGGAATCTGAAACTCCAGGGAAGCTCCTGATGGCAACACACTGGGGCTCCCAAGTGAGCAGAGCTGCCCAGAAGCTCCACCCTGGGTCAGCTCATCCCTCTGGCCAGCTGCTGAGATGCCCCCTCCCCAAGGGACGAGTCCTGCTTGCCCTACACCCACCCTGACCCCAAAGGCCTACAAAGGGAATAGTGGGATGGACACACACAAAAGCACCCCAGGGACATGGAACAGGAGGAGAGAGGAGGAAAGAGGGGTTTTATACACATTTGCCATGAGAAATGTACAACACAGCGAGGAAGGCAGAGTGGCCCCTCCTGCCAGGCAGCGCCTGGTGCCAGGACACCCACGGCATCACCACCAGACCCCCAAGTGGGACCAGGAGCTGGGACGAGCTGGGTGGGAGGGACACAGTTCATCCCATTGCGGGACACCAGAGCTGGGCTTCGGGAGGTTGGGCTGCTGCCAGGAGGAGAGAGGAGCTGCTTCTTTCCTTGTCAACCTTCGGGGCTCAGAATCTCACTCCCGAAGATTTGACCGAGGTGGTGGTGACGCATCTCCTCACGGAGGATGATCCCCCGCCAGAGCCACACATCCTTCCGCTTCCAGAGGAGAAGCCCCCGGTGTACATTCCTCCCCCCATCCCGCAGCTGCCGCCCATGCTGCCTCCTCCAAAGCTGCTGCCTCCTCCACAGATGCCGCCTCCTCCCATTCCTCCTCCCATGCCGCTGCCGCCTCCAAATCCTCCTCCCATTCCACAGCTGCCGCCTCCGAATCCTCCTCCCATGCCGCTGCCTCCGAATCCTCCTCCCATGCCTCCTCTGCCTCCAGAGACAGTGGTCCTGCCCACCACAGCTGGAAGAGAAGCACAGGTTATGTTCCCATTGCTCAGTCTCAGGCTCTGTCTTCAAAAAACACAGTCTGATGCTGCTTCTGAAGGACCCCAGGGCAGATACTTACAGACATTGACGTTGGACATGCTGTCGTTGCACAGCCTGTGAAGGAAATTGGACATTTTAATTACCCAATAAAAGAGATGTTTTAAAAACTTTAAAGTGTGTTTCCACTATCAAACCATTCTCCTGGTTCACCCTGTTAAGCCACTTTGGAATCACTAAAAGATTGGGGAAGGGAAGGGGCTGGCAATTCCTCCTTACAATGAGGTTTCTCCAGATTCAAGGTTCATTAAAAACTCAGCAGTGACAGCGATGGGGCAGCAGCTCTGCCACCTCTAGGGAGCCAGTTATTAGTCCTGACCCCCAGAATGTCCCACACAGCGTCAATCACAACATCCACCCCTGTTAGCCCAAAGAATTGGTTTGGGGGTACAGTCAGTATTCCAAATGTCCAGCATAGACCACAACACCCAATGAGAGCTCAGGTGTTTACCTGTTCTCCTCCCCCTCCAGCAGCTTCCTGTACATGGCGATCTCAACGTCCAGCGCGATCTTGGTGTTCAGCAACTCCTGGTACTCCTTGAGCAGGCGAGCCAGCTCCTCCTTGTCCTTCTGTAAGGCACTCTCCAGCTCCTCCAGCTTCAACCTGGCGTCTTTGAGGGCCATCTCCCCTCTCTCCTCAGCCTCAGCAATGGCTGCCTGCAGCTGCTGGTTCTGGGGAGTACAACGGGAGCTTTCTCAGACCTCATTTTGTCCCTGATGATCAGTCCTCAGACCCCCAAGAGGAGAAATTAGGAGGAAAATAAACGTCTGCATGAAGTGAACTTGGGGTGATGGAAGGTTTCTGCCCCACTCATGGTCATTTGTGATCCAACCTGCTGCCATCTTCTCCTGAGACACCAACCAGCCCCTTCCTTTCTTCATGTCCTCCATCTCATCCCCGAGACACCGACCAGCCCCTACCTGCTTCTTCACGTTCTCAATCTCTGTCCGCAGCCTCTGAACGTTCCTGGTCAACTCCTGGATCTCTATCTTGGTGTTGCGGAGGTTGTCCCCGTGCCGGCCAGCTGTGCTCTGGAGCTGCTCGTACTGATGGCACCAAGACAGAAGGACCCATCAGTGACATGTCCCTGGTGCCTCTTGAAAGTTTGTCCCCAGTTTCAAGGCTCGGATGATGCTATGAGGACCCACAGCATTGCGAGTGGATGCCCAGCTCAACGTTGAAGGTGGTTCTGGGAGTCAGCCATGGGGTTTGAGCTTTGAACTAGAACTTAGTGACACTAAAAAGCATCTCCTGGCTTCTGAAAAGCCGCTTTGGGCTGGAATTTTCTCATTAAGGCACATTTTGGGCCATTTTTATTGAGAGGTTTGTGTCATGCATCTCAATGGGTTTGGGACACATTGGGAGCAGTGAGTCAGATTCCTGAAAAGCAGCTCAGTCCCTCTGGAACTTCCTTGCACCATAAGCTCCAGCCCCATTAGCTTGAAGAGATGTCTCACCCAGCCATAAATTATTTTAAATCACCCAGCTACACCCAGAAGCCTTGACTGGTCCCCGACTCACCTGGCTCTGGTACCAGGCCTCGGCCTCAGCCCGGCTGCTCTGAGCAATCTGCTCGTATTGGCGCCGGACCTCCTCAATGATGCTGTCCAGGTCCAGGTGCCTGTTGTTGTCCATGGACACCACCACAGACAGGTCCCGGCTGATTGTCTGCATCTGAGACAGCTCCTGCAACCAAGACAGGAGTCAGAGGCACCATCTCAAGCCCAAATCCACCTGGACACCCAGTTCAACATCGATGTCCTTGGCCGCCACACACCTGATGACAATTCCGCCCCACCTCCCCCCATCCCCCCGGAGATGAGAGAGCTCCTACCTCATCATAGATGCACCTCAGGAAGTTGATTTCGTCAGTCAAAGCTCCCACCTTGGCTTCCAGCTCGACTTTGGTCATGTAGGCACTGTCCACGTCCTAAAGGAAAGATCCCATAGAAAACCCAAAGTTTTGTTTCCTCTTGGGAATCCTTCAGGCTTGTGGAAATCACTGTCTGTGCTGAGGGTTTGGTGTTATCCACTGGGACATCATTATGTTTATATATAATTCTATAATCATATATATAAATAATTTTAAATAGATAATGTTATGGTGTCATTCAGTTATGCAAATTGAATATAAGCGATTCCAGATATCATCTGGGAGATCTTAAAAACTCCACAATTCCCATTCAAGCACAGATAAAGCCAAATATTGAGGGATTATTTTTTGGTGCCTGTGACTCACCTTCTTCAGCACCACGAACTCGTTCTCAGCCGTTGTGCGCCGGTTGATCTCTTCCTCATACCTATGGAGAGGAAAAGTACAGACTGAGTTCCTGGATTTTCCTGCCTAAGGCCATGAGAAAAAAACTAAAAGGGAAAAAAAATAATTAACATATTTAGGCTGAAAAACTATCTCCACCATCACCATAAATAGCAATTTGGGGAAATTAAAGTGACCAAAAAGCTGCTTGAGCTGCTCCTGGCTCCAACTCACTTGGTTTTGAACTCCTCCACGTACTGCTGCATGTTCTGCAGCTCCGACTCCAGCTGCCCCCGCTGTGCCAGGATTGAGTCCAGCTGCCTCCGCAGGTTCTGGATGTAATTCTCAAAGATCACATCCAGGTTTCTCCTCGGCCCTGTCGGCCCTTGCTGCTGGAGCAGCTCCCACTTGGTGGAGAGCACCTTGTTCTGCTGCTCCAGGAATCGGACCTACAGCCAAGACACAGAGGACCCACCATCACACGGGAACAGCTCCCACCAACACATCTCTTTCATCACTCAGAAAGATTCGCATGGTGATGAGAGAACCAATTGACTCTGGTTTTTTAATTTCTGTTGGTGCCTAAGCTGCAAAGTCGTGAAAAGAAGGAAATTTCTAATAGTTTTCTCCTCAAAGGAGCTTTTACATATTGCCCTTACTCCAAGTCCATCCCTATCGCAGGCAGTGTGGAAATCTGATCTCCAGCCTAGATTTAAAAGCCTGGAGATTTGAAAACAAGGAGAAAAATGTATTAATTAATACTTAAATGGGAGGTTGTTTGGGCAGACAGTGGTGGAGGAGGGAGAATCTGTGCCCGAAACCTGCGGAGGTTGGAGGTGTTGAACCTGCTTGCAAGAGTAACCTCAGAGTAGAGCTTGGTGCAACATAACACATGAAAGCCCTGGAGACATTGCTTTGATCTCGTGTGGAGGAGAGATTCCCATCTCTCTCCTTAATGAAAAGGCTCTGCTCGAGCTTCTCTGCCTGCTGGGATTTAGCTCCAAAAGGACATTCCTGCAAACCTGGTAAGTTCCTCCTAATTTTGACCTTAATCAGGCTCAGTCCCACCCTCTCACCTTGTCGATGAAGGAGGCAAACTGGTTGTTCAGGGTCTTGATCTGCTCCTTCTCCTGGTTTTTGACTTGCTGGATCTGGGGATCAATCTCGACATGGACTGGACGCAGGAGAGTCGTGTCGATCTGAACCGGTTGGATCCCAGGGCCCCCTCTCCCAGGGCCACCCATGCCAAAGCCTGGGCCACCAAAGCCACCCATTCCTCCACCACCCATCCCACTACCAAAGCCACCCATTCCTCCACCGAAGCCACCCATTCCCATTCCTCCACCACCCATTCCACCTCCACCCATCCCTCCAAAGCCACACATTCCTCCTCCTCCTCCACCCATTCCGCCCCCAAAGCTGCTGAGACCCCCGTAGCTCCCGCCAAAGCCGCCCATCCTGCCGCCATACCCGCCACCGTAGCAGCCGCCCATGGACATCCTGGCGCTGCCCCCCATGTTGTGGAGGCTCCGGCTGCCGAAGCCCCCACACCGTCCTCCGCCTCCGAATCCCCTGGAAACTGAGTACGAGCTGTAGCTGCTCCTGCTCCGGTTGCCACCTCCAAAGCCACCACCAATTGCAGAGCAGGAGCTGAAGCCCCTTCTGCTCCCCCCTCCGAAGCTCCTGCAGACAGACTGACGAGACATAGCTGGTTATCCTCAAAAGAGTCAAGAATGGAGAAGCTGAGGAGCTTGGCGGGGTTGTGGGTGAGAAGGTGGGTGGAAGAAGGGAAGTCAGTCCCTCTGGCTGGAGGGCAGCGGATGCTCCCTTTTATGTGTTTTTGGAGGTGGGCTGGGTCTGCATGGGCGTGAAGGAGGAGACAGCTCCTGTCTTCATCAGCGTGGCGTGGCTAAAGATTTCCATCTCCAATTTGCCAAACATTGACCCTACCCAGAAACACACCCTCTAATGCAGGAGAAAAGGCAAAAAAGATGCAACTGGGGCTCCCAGCACTCCATGACTAAGGAATCCTACACCTTGTGGAGCAGCAAGAGCCTCTCTAGGATATATCAGACATTTTTTTCCACCTTTCATCCACTGGGGTTGTTTCCCTGCTCATGTTTATCTTTAAATCTCTCACTCTAAAGCTGCATTGCAGGCAGGCACTGCAGCTCATGCCAAGTTGTAGCCCAGCTTTCACAATTCCCAAAACACACCTAAGTTACACCCTCAGCCTTCTTTTTACTTGGAAAATTGCCTTTGGCTCTGAGAATTGAGTTTCTCAATCTCCAGCCAGGGCTCAGCAAATTGCATTTTGATGAGGCTCTGCACCTTTTTGATAAATAAAACCTCACTGGTGATGAGACGCCGGTGCTGGCACTGGAAATTCATTTATTGTTGGACTAAAGCACGTCACACTGTCTTCATGCCAAGATAATCTCAGCACTGGTGAGGAAATACCCCATCTTGGAAATCCGTGTAGGGTTTTCTGAAGGGTTCAGGACCAAGAGGAGACACCAGGCTGCCATGGTGGGACGTGCAGGCAGACAGACGGACAGCCCCGGGAACGCAGTGGGAGGAGGGGTCCCAAACCTTGCTGCCCACATCACACGCCCTGGAATGATTTAAATACAATTAATAGAGTTTGACTCATTTGTAGAGATGTGGAAATGAGGAGAGCACAGGGCTTGGAAGAATCGCCTTTTTTTTTTCAGCTGTTTTCCTTATTTTGGTGTTTATATGCAAATATATCTTTGCATATAATGATGTGGATATCAGTAAGGGTGGTGGTAGATGTGGATGTTAGAAAGGCAGGAGTTTGTCAGAATCCCCCAGCTCTGATCCCAGACTGAGGGTGCATTCAGACTATGATCCGTCCCAGAATTCCAGAATGGTTTGGGTTGGAAGGGACCTTAAAGCCTATTTGTTCCACCCTCTGCTATGGGCAGGGACACATTGCACCATTCCACGTGGCTCCAAGCCCCGTCCAACCTGGCCTTGGACACTTGGAGGGATTGGGCGTGCAGAATCATGGAATGATTTGGGTTGACTCTGTAGGTCATTTAATCCAAAAATCCATCACAAATCCACCCTTTTTCCTTGCTTGCTTATCAAATAACAATTAGTCTCATTTTCTTTTTTTATAGAGAAATTAATTTTTTTTTACTACTTTTCAACATTTTAAAGCCACCTAGGACATATTGAAGTCCAAACCCATGGCTCTGGAAGCATCTAACTGTGCTTGCAGCCATCTGGTGTAGGTCTCGGAATTCCCACAGGACACATGTTAATTAAGAGCTTCTGGAAAATCCACACCAGCAACTTCTGGTATTGTCAGATGTTTAAATACCTCTAAAAATATCGCCCAGACACCCATTTCCAAAAGTGCCTCAGGACCCGGATGTGCAGCTAAACTGGCATTTCCACTGGAAAACAGGACATTCCCTGTGTTTATCCCACCTCCAGGAGCTGTGTGGATCTGGGAGGACTCAGGGAGGCAGACTGGGGGGGTAGATAAGGCTAAGAAAAATCATGAAATCATAGAATTATTAAGACTGGAAAAGATTTTCAAGATCATCAAGTCCTGCTTTTGAAAAAATAAATATATATAATATCAAAAATTACTGTGAGAGCAAAGGGATGGAGGGGTTGGGGGTTGGAGAGAGAGGTTTATAATAAATCAAAAAGATAGACAAGAAATCAATACACAGACAATAAAAATGGGGGCTGAGGCACTGTCCCCCAATGGCTCAGGTGAGACCCACCTCCCTCAGCATTATCAAACCCGTGGTTATGCTTTCCTGGGGGATTTTTGTTGGGATTTTTTTCTCCTTCTGTGGGCGGGATGACACGATCTGAAAGTTCTCCTGTTCCCAGGGGAGGAGAGTTCCCGAGTCAGCAAACAGCAGAGCCCTGAGCTCCCGTGGAGAGATAACGCAGAGTGTTGAGTCACAGCCACGGCTCCAGCCAAGCTTAGGAAATTGAACTGGGATTTGGGTATCAACATCACCTCCTGGTTCAAACATGATGGGCAGAGGTGGAAGGGTTTGGGTGGGAAAGGAGTGGAATGATCATCCCATCCCACCTCCGCCCTGGGCAGGGACACCTTCCACTCTCCCAGGCTGCTCCAAGCGCCGTCCCACCTGGCCTTGGGCACTTCCAGGCAGTCGCAGCTTCTCCAGGAAATCCATTCCAGGACCTCACCACCCTTCCTGATATCCCATCTAATCCTGTCCTCTTCCAGCTGAAACCCATCAGCCCTTGTCCCATCATTTCAGGCCCTTTCCAAGTCCCTCAACAGCTCTCCTGGAGCCCCCAGTGAAGGAAAATGACCTTTAGAGGTCACTTCCCACCCAAACTATTCCCTGATGCTGTGAAAATAATCAGGCCTTGAATAACTGAGAGGAAACCATGAAATCACAGAATCACTGAATGGTTGGGCTGGAAGGGACCTTAAAGCTCAACTTGGTCCATCCCCTGCCATGGGCAGGGACAAACCCTGATGAACGCAATCCTGTTTTCAGACCATGAAAAATGTTTTCTCTCCTCCAACAAAAGGCAGGAATTATGTCACCTCTGTTTCCGACACAGGAGAATTTTCCCCTAATTGCTGGTGTGATCCCAGAAACAAAAAGGGGAGGGATTTGGGTGTATGTTTGTTTTAGCAATGGCCCTTGTGCTCCTGGAGAAGCTCTTTGTCTCTCCTCAGGCAGGAGTCACTGCTGGAAGCGAATTTGGATTGGGGTGATTCCGAGGGATTGGGGTGACTCCAAGGAAGTCAATGCCTTTTCATTCAACACCACTTCAGGTCACTTCTACAACTCCTCAAATGTTTAACCATCGCCCAAACCATGTCCCCACCCAAGCAGTGACAAGCCCATGTTGGCAGCATTGTGACATTCCATTGTGACATTCCACCTGTCGCTGCTGGTACTGGATGTCTTCAGCCTTTACCGGCTCAGAACAGAACATGGGAGAAATGGGATGAGTAACCCCAAGCACAGTCTGTGGTTAGCCAGGGATGTGATTGAAGATCTCCTGGGAAAGAGGTCGAACCACAGGAGGAGTTCGGGGATCTAAATTTATCCAAATATTCCACTTCTGGGGAGAAGTGGGGTTTGATGGAGCAGGGGAGGAAGGTCTTGCTCTTCCCATGGTCTCAGTTACCTTTTGGAGATGCCTTCAGAGCAATCCATGGATCCCTGGTGAGTCCAGACAGTGGGAAAAGCTGTAGGGCTGGCTCCAAAATCCTGGATACCGAGAAATTAGCTCCAAATTATTTGGAGGGGTGATGACCACCCTTCCTTCTCCCACACCAACCATAGTAGGATGCTCCTAAAGCACTTGGAGCTGTGCAAAGTGTGCCCTGTGAGCTCCAGTTGCGGGAATGCAGTCCTGGGGCCACCTCAGAAGATGGGGTGGGCAGTTGTGTGGTC
The DNA here is from genome assembly GCA_013400735.1 of Pomatostomus ruficeps. Taxonomy (NCBI): domain Eukaryota; kingdom Metazoa; phylum Chordata; class Aves; order Passeriformes; family Timaliidae; genus Pomatostomus; species Pomatostomus ruficeps. The sequence goes on from VYZT01002586.1 coordinate 41,171, forward strand.
AGGGATGGTGGCCAGGGAGAGGTGGGATAGCTGGAGAACATCCCAAGCTGGCTAACTCCAGCATGGAAAGGGCTTAGGAAGAGAAGAAGGAAGGGATGAGTCCCCTAAAATCCACGGAGTCTGAAAGTCTGCTTGGATCTGGTGGGGACAATGGGGGGACAACTGTCTCTGTCATGTCTGGAGACCATGCAGGACAGAGACGAGGATCCAGGGGATTCCTCTTTCTCTCTGCCAGGAGTGGGCTCATTCCCAGGGCTGTCACCACAGGCAACCTTGACTGTATCACCCAACGTCCCAACAACCTGGTGAGACCCTCCTCATTCCAAACTCACAAACCCCCCCACGTTTTTGGAGACAGAGAAGAGTGACAGGAGCCCCAGTTACACCTTCACCTGAGCTCCTTTAAATTCAGACTTCAAAGGGCAGGAGAAAGTCAGGAAACATTTTCAGGTCTCATCAGAAGACGAGACTTGTCATAACACGAAACTCTTTGGTCGGGGAGAAAACCACACCAGGTTTCTGCCTCTTGTGTTTATTGGGGGACGGCACATGCCAAGGAGAAAGGCTTAAGCAAACACACACGATTGTTCCCACGGTCCCAAGGCAAAGGTGAACCCTGAGTAAAAATAAACATTTTACAACAGCACAAGTGAAACTTGGGGGGAAAAAGAAAATTAAAAGTCAGTTGGGTGAGGAACATCTTCAGCTGGGCCAAGGCACCGGGAGGAAAATCCTGTTTTAGAGCTCGAGCTGTGGCTGATGAGCAGCACTGATTAAAGTTGCACCACGGCTGGATCCAGCACAAGAGCTTGAGAGAAGCCGAGGCTTCCTGTCGCACTGAGAGCTGTGCTCAGATCCATCCCCGCTCCTGCCTGTGGTCAGGCGCCTCTTGCTTGGAGGGTGCTGCTCCACAGGTTCATCCCAGCTGGGTTTGGGGCTCCCCATGAATGGGCAGGTCCTGCTCCCAAAGGAGACCTGGGCACCATGACGTCCAGCAGCTGGAGGGGAGCACGAGGGATTGAGCTGGTCTCAGATGCCGTTGGGAATCTCTGTCCTTAGCAGGTGGATTTAGCCACGTTTGTCTCCTACTCGTTTGGGTGGTGGTTTAAGGTGTCATCAGAGTCCATCACTCAGGGGTGGTTTAAGGTGCCATCAGTGCCCATCACTCAGTGGTCACTGGGGGATCATCGCGCAGTTCACTCCCTTTCTCCTCTGGGTGCCGGGGCAGGGGGTTGATTCCTTTCCTATGCCCTCCGGCCAGTGGGGCTGCTGTTCTTCAGGATGGTGCCAGATCCCCCCACCACCACCGAGTTAGATCCCCCACCCAAGGAGCCAAATCCAGCCCCTCCGGAGCCGAATCCACCCCCGGCACCAAATCCACCTCCTCCCAGGCTGAAGCATAAACCAGCACCGCCTGTGTTGCAGCTGCCTTTCCCGCTTCCAAAGCCAATTCCTCCTCCTCCAAGGCACAATCCGCTGCCGTATCCACCTCCCACGGAGCTGCTGCCGCCCACCACGGCTGCAGAGAGGAACAGAAGGCACCAGGTTACTTTTGATGCCACCATGAAGTTTGGGAGCACCGATCCTAGCCTGCCGCGCTCCCATGGGAACAGTACTTACAGATGCTGACGGAGCTCTGGCACTCTCCAGACATCCTGCAAGGAAAAGAGATGGAGTGTCAGATCCAGCCAGAGCATCTGGAGTAGTCCAATTGCATGAAGTCAGGATTGGTCCACTGGCTCAGCCACAGGACCATGGTCCACAGCTCATGGCAACACCATTAATGTTTTATGAAGATGATGGGGCACATTTTTCCCATTGATTGATCAGGATACATTGGAATTCTTGCTGTATCCCACCCACCTGCACTCCTCGCCCTCCAGCAGCTTCCTGTAGGTCGCGATCTCCACATCCAGGGCTAATTTGACGTTCATGAGCTCCTGGTATTCCCGGAGCTGCCGCGCCATGTCAGCCTTGGCTTTCTGCAGGGCTGTCTCCAGCTCGGCCAGTTTGTCCCTGGCATCCTTGAGAGCCACCTCCCCGCGCTGCTCCGCGTCAGCGATTGACGTCTGAAGGGCCTCACACTGGAGGGCAAGACATGGGTGGGATGAGTGGGATGGGGGCAGCCAGTGGGAGATGAAACCATGATCTCAGATCAGAGAAACATGGAATGGTTTGCATTGGACGGGACCTTAAAGATGATCTGGAGCATAAACAGGGACACCTTCCGCTATCCTAGGTTGCTCCAAGCCACATCCAACCTGGCCTTGGACACTTCCATGGATGGAGCATCCATAACTTCTCTGGGCAACCTGTTGCAGAGCCACTCAGGCTCAGCTATTCCCAGGTCCCTCCCACACTCAACAATTCCTGCCACACTCATTTCCCTTCAGGGAAGTTCTAAAGGGCATGACCAAGAGCTCCTCCCCATTACGCCCAAAACACAACCCCCACCTGCTTCTTCACGCTCTCGATTTCAGCCCGGATCCTCTGGATCATGCGGTTGAGCTCTGAGATCTCGGTCTTGGTGTCCTTGAGGCTGTCCCCGTGCTTGCCCGCAGTTGCCTGCAGCTCCTCATACTGGTGGGATAAAGCAGGAGGAGCACATTGGGTCCATTGTGACGTCACAGTTGCTCCCATTTCATGACAGGGAAGACAAGGAGAGGAAGTCCATGCCAGGTCCCCTCTGGATGGACCGGCACCACCAACATCCCAGATCTTGCTATGGCTTGAGCTGCCACCAGTAGCTCTCCCACCCTCTTGGACACTGGAGAACCCCAGCAGCGCGTGCCACACGCACCTTGCACCGGTACCAGGACTCAGCCTCCAGCCGGCTCCGATTGGCAATCTCCTCATACTGCGCCTTGACCTCAGCAATGATGCTGTCCAGGTCCAGGCTCCGGTTGTTGTCCATAGAGAGAACCACCGAGGTGTCAGACACGGTCTTCTGCATCTGGCACAGTTCCTGCAGGTGACGCCCAACCCAGATTTAGCCCTTCCAGAGCTTCCTTGTGGTGCCACAGCCCTCCCGCATCCCAGTGTCCCCAGCATACTCACCGCCTCGTAAAGACACTTGAGGAAGTTGATCTCATCTGACAGAGAATCCAATTTTCCCTGGAGTTCCACCTTGGTCATGTAGACTCCATCTACGTCCTGCAGTAGAGATGGGATGAGAAAACCTGCCCGGCACACACTGGTTAATCTAAAATTTCACAGAATGATGGAATGGTTTGGGCTGGGAGGGACCTTAAATACAATTCCATCCCCTGCCATGGGCAGGGACACCTTCCACTATCCCTGGGTGCTCCAAGCCCTGTCCAACCTGGCCGTGGACACTTCCAAGGGTGGGGCAGCCACAGCTTCTCTTGGAAATCCATTCCAGGACCTCACCCTCCTCATAGGGAAGAATTTCTTCCCAATATCCCATCTAACCCTGCCCTCTGGCAGTGGGAAGTCATTCCCCCTTGTCCTGTCACTCCAGGCCATTGTCCAAAGTCCCTCTCCAGCTCCCCTAGAGTCCCTTTAGGTAAAAAACCAGGACTTGACCTTCTTCAGGAGCACGAATTCATTCTCAGCCGCTGTCCTTTTGTTTATCTCCTCCTCGTACCTGTGGATGGGAAGGAGGGAGATTGAATCTGCCTGCTTGTTTTGGCTCCGGCTCAGGCTAATGAACATTGTTGGCCTCAAACTCGTGAACTCGGCAAAAATAGATCTGCCACGAGGGAGATTTATGGACAGGGAATTGCACTTCGCCTTTCGGGACAAGCCCTGGCTCCTGCATTTCCAGCACCTGGGCGAGGAAAGCTTGCAAAAAGGAATTCTGACTCTGCTAAAGTGAGTCCCAGTGCCTGCAGCCACTCCAAGTTCCTTCTACAAGATCCAAGAACCTCCAGCTCCTCACAGGTATCATGGAATCTCCTGATTTGGAAGGGACTTACAGGGATCATCGAGTTCAGCTCCCGGCCGTGCACAGGACACCCCAAAATCCCAAATGGACCCAAATTTTCGAGGTGCTCATCTCCAAATATAAAGTCAATTTTCACCCAGCACCCCCTGGTTGATCCCAGGTCTTGTTGATTCCGGTGATTCCCAGACTTCCTTCCCCATAGTTTTTTGTAACTCCTCAAGTGGATTCATTTCTCCAGTCTTTGTTATACTTTTTCCAGCTGGACACATTTTATTTTCTTATTTACAGAGAACAATAATTTATATATTATAATAAATAACAGCAGGAAAATAATATTTTTTTTCTTTTTTTTTAAACCTCATGTCAACCTTCCAAAGAAATCCTCAAATCCTGAAGGATATTATGGGAAGGAATCAGTGAGGAAATCCATGAGGAAATTAGAGTTGGCAATTGATTAATTCATTAAATCATAATGCCACTGATTCTTAATTGAGGAAGACAAAAAGTGGAGGATCCTCCTTCAGGGAGAAGCACAATTTGTGCAATATTTTGAGAAAATCTGAGAAAAGTTGAGAAATACCTCAAAAAATGACCACTTTTTGTCCAAACTCCAAAACTCACCTTCCCTAAAACCTTTTCCATTTTCTAACCATCAGGAAAAAAAATCAATGTTGATAACTATCATCAATATTTCAATTTTTTTGGCTGTTTGAAGTGAGTTTTCCTCTCTGATTATTCACCACCAGACACTCCAAACAACCTACTTGGTCTTGAAGTCCTCCACCATGTCCTGGAAGCTCTTCAGCTCCGTCTCCAGCTGGTGCTTCTCACCGGAGAGACAATCCAACTGCTTCCTCAGCCCGCTGATGTAGGTCTCAAAGAAAGGATCCAGATTCCTGCCCCCTGTTCCTACACCCCCCTGCTCCTGCAGCAGCTTCCACTTCGTCTCCAGGACTCGGTTCTGCTGCTCCAGGAACCGGACCTAAACAGGTGGGAAAAGAGTCAGATTTTTCCCTCAAAATTCCATCTTTTTATTGATTTGTTTTGCCACGTGTTTTCCATATTTTATTCCCATTTAATGTGTGATAACTCCCCAGTCCTATGGAACAGGTAGGACCACAGGAGATGGGGTGAGTGGGCAAAGGGGGGTCACTTCCCCTCCCCAATTTTGGAGCCTCTAAACAGGAGAAACACAATGAACTTCATGGGTTTGGCATCTCCTGTCCCAACATCTTCAAAACAGACCAAATCATTCAGAAAGTCCAATCATCTGCTTTAAAATAGCCTAAATCACTGCATATCCCATCTTCTCCTTATAAATAGCCCAAAACACCCCAAATCCCATAATCTCCTTAAAAATATTCCCCCCAAAATCCCACCTTCTCCTTTAAAATAGCCCAAATCACCCAAAATCACATTTTCTCCTAAAAAGTAGCCTAAAGCACCCAAAATCCCATTAAAAATAGCCCCAAACACGCAAAAAATTTCACCTTCTCCTTCAAAATAGCCCAATATTCCCCTTAAAATAGCCCATTTCCCCCTTAAAAACAGCCCCAAACACCTTCAGTTTATGGTGATTTGGGCAACTCCCAGCTCCGGGTGCCACTGGATGAGCATCTCCCGGTCATTCCCACCCTCCAGAGCCATGGGGAGCCAGGACCCGATCCCGACGTGACGCCCCTCCAAACCTTGTCAATGAAGGAGGCAAACTTATCGTTGAGTTTCTTGATCTCCTCTCGCTCCTGTGTCCGAACCTTCTGGATCTCGGGGTCGATCTCCAGGTTGAGGGGGGCCAGCAGGCTCTGGTTGATGGTCACCTCCCTGATGCCGCCCGGGGGGCACACAGGGAAGCCCTGGCCCCCCATCCCACCGTCGAATCCTCCACCAAAGCCACCAAAGCCGCTTCCAAGGCCTCCACCAAAGCACCCCCCACCATAGCCACCCCCAAATCCTGCTCCAGCCCCAAAGCCAAAGCCTCCTTGGCTGCCGAAGCCTCTGCAGGCACCACCAGCCCCCCCAAATCCTCCCAGGGAGGTGCTTTTACTGCCCCCCAGGGAATAGAGGCTCCTGCTGCCGAAGCTGCCAGCACCACCCGACCCCCGGCATCCTCCACGGGACGCGGAGCCGAACGTGACCTTGTTCTTGCCCCCAAAACACACGGAGCTGGAGCTGAACCCCTTGCCGAGAGCACAGGACTGGCGAGACATGGTGACGGGTCCCCAAAATTCTGAGCAAAGAGCTGAGGCTGGAGCTTGGGAGGCGAGAGGAGCCAAGTCCTGTGGGAACAGCCGCTGGGTCCCCTCTTTTTATGGGCACAGGGAGTTGGTTGGTGCCAGGGGAGTGGAGATGTCATTTTTTTTTGGGTTGTTTGATTCTCTTCATTGTTTTCAGGTTTGGAAGGACGCCCTCCTCGCTTTGCCACAACCATGACCTGCCTGCAAACACTCCCCAGAGAGCAAAGAAAAACAAAAGTATTGTTGGTGTTGGAGCCAAACTCCAACTCAAATTCCCTGGGCCGCAGCCGTCATTCGTCACAAAGACCCACGAACTCTCTGACATGTCACGCCCTCTAGGGAAACCCTTGTTTTAGCTAAATCTGTCATTTTCGGCCTGACACCAGGGGCTGGGTTCACTGAATTCCAACAAAAACCCAGGCTCCCAGACACACCCTCGGATGCACTCAGTTTCAACCTCCTGCTCTGAGGAGGGGCGACGTGGGTTGTCCAAAGTGTTTCGCAACTGGGAGCGTTAGTGTTTGGCAGGGCTCTAAAACTACTTTTATGTCAATAAAGACGATTTTAAAACCTTCTTAAACCTTCTGAAAGGGTTTTAAAGTCATTCTGGATCTCTCTGAGTGATGGGTTGAGCCAGGCGGGACATGCTGGGATTTGCAGAGATCGAAATATCCGGATATATCTGGGTTGGGCCACACCCCAGCAGGGTCAAGACCATTCCCTGCCCCACAGCTTTGACAGGGGATCACATCCCTCCTCTGAAGAACCTTTCTGGGATTTTGGGATGTTTCCCTAGGGTCCTTGCGGGTCTCTAGCCCCTCCACAGCATGTGGTGCTCAGCAAAGCCACTCCTGGCCTACCTCATTGTTAAAACAACACAATTTAATTGCTTAATTGCTCTTAATTTCTATTTTAATGAGGTGTTGAGCTGCCTCCATTGAGGATCCCGGGTTATCCCACTGTTAAAACAAATAAAAAGCCCTAAAACTTCCCCTCAACCCCACACTGCCAATAAAATCTAGCTCGGGATTATCCTGTTCATTAGGAGAGGTTTCTGGAACCACTTTCAGCTCTGAGAACCACCTTCAGCTTTTTTTTCACTGAAAATATGTAAATCTGGGTCTGGGTGCACATTGCACTGTTTCCTCCTCAATCTTGTCAGGAATTCCTGAAGCTCCAGGGTTTTCAGCCCCAGGGGATTTGCAGTGTAGGGAACCGGGAAGTTGATGCTCCCCTTGGGCAACATGCGTCCTGCATGCCCCAATCCCACCTGAAAACCCTCTCCCATACTCCAGGGATCCCAATCTTCCAGCGGGAGAAGGGAAGCAGTTTGAATCCAGGGAAGGAGATGGCGGCTGCATCTCCTGACCTTATGCAACCGGCAGATCTGCCCCAAAACCGAATGAACCTGTTGGAGCCCAGGCAGAGAGCGTTCCTGCCAGGAGTTCCCAGGCTGGCTCCAGCACCAGCTCCCAGCCCAGCTGCTGGCCTGTGGCCAGCCCAGCACTTGCCCAAGCAGCTGCTGGGCCAACAAAGCTCTGCCCCGCCCCGCCCTGCCACCAAGGGGTGGAGACACCTCCCTGGGACACGGGGTCGGCTCCCAAATCCCTCCTGAATTTCAAGGTGGAGCATCTCAGATGCACCAGCGCTTGCCAGGATGGGAATGAATCAGGAGCAAGTTGAGGGCCGAAGGTTGGCCACTGTCACCCACCCAGTGCTGGCCACCATCATTCACCCACTGTTGGCCGCTGTCACCACCTAACACCGGCCACCATCAATCACCCACTCAGTGTTCACCACTGTCACCCCCTGTCACTGCAGTGTCACTGCAGGGCCATCCCCCAGTCAGTGTTGGCCACCATCACCTACCCAACGCTGGACACCATCCTCTGCTCAATCTTGGCCACTGTCATCCACCCAGCACTGGCCTCCAACACCCACCCAAACTTGACCATCATCACCCATCCAGCACCCCAACATCCCAGCTTCCCATTGTATCCCATGGGAGCTGGGACCACCAGCACAGGCCCTCAGCAGTCCCAACCAGGGAAATGCGTAGCAGAACCAGAGCCCAAATACAGCCGTTTTCACCCCAAAACTGCACTGGGACTGGGTTCAACTGGGAAAACCTCAAATCCGGAAGCTCCTGGCTGCTCCGTTGGCAGCCACCAACCTGGGAAATTGCAGGGCTGGGAGTGGGAATGGTAACGGCTGGAACAACAAGGTGGATTCCCGGGAGATCAAAGCAGGTGTTGCAGAAGACGGGGCGGCACCCTGGGATTGCCGAGAGCCCCGGGCGCCCAGGGATCCACAGTGGGAGCAGAGATGGTGGCACTGAGCTGGTGGCAGCCCCCGATCCCAGGATTTACAAACTCCAGGAGCAGGATTGTCGCTTGTTACTGTAGTGATGCCATTGGTGTCACCTCTTCTTGTGTCCCACTGCCCAGGGATGGGACCCCGCATCATCCCCAACCACAGGGAAAGCTCATCCCAGGGAATGAGGATTAGGGATCATCGGAGATGTAGCCCCAGGAGGGAGAATCCACTTGGACTTGGAAGCCCCTGCAGAATCCCCCTGAGGGGGTGAGGACCTTTCTGGGGGTCACAGGGTGGGAGTGGGCCCCAGGCAGGAGTAGGGTTGACCCTGGGGGTCCCACGGAAATCCACATGAATATCCCATGGGAATAACAACCCACTGGATGCCCAGGTCCCCCTGTTTCTTCCCAGACAGGGGGCAAACAAGGACACCAAAATGGGGTGAATTCAGGGGTAAAAGGGTTGAGGCGGGTGCTTAGGGTGGGGGGGATCCCATGTTTTTGAGGGAAAACCATTGGGATAGGGGGGGTTGGACCCAACAGGCCCCCTGGGTGCAGTATCACCCCTCCCCAAACTCCTGGGGGTGAGAAACAGGCTGCAGCCCAGGGTATCCCTGTCTCCATCCCTCCCTCCCCAACCCGTGGCATCCCAAATCCAGAACACCCTCTAAAGGGCAGGAACGTGCCCAAAGACCAACCAGGCCCCCAAAAATGAGACCACACCCTCAGCCACTCCACCCCCTCCCACTCCCCCCTCCTGGGAGTTCCACAGCTCCTGGGGTCACTCCACATCCCTCCCCAATTAAAAAGGCAACATCCACTCAAAATATGCTGGGTCTGGGGGTGCAGAGTCTTAGGGGGCTGTGGGGGATGTTAGGGAGCAGGAGGAGGTTTGGGGTGCCGGGGAGGAGGAGTACAGGGGTGTGCGTGTGAAAACACGAAGAGTTTGGGCGTCTCCTCCTGACGCTAATTACGGGAGTTAATTGCCCCAACAGGCCCTGGCTTGTCACTGCACCCCAAAACCCCACCCAGGCAGCAGCCAAGGGACCAGCCCCCAATACAGGGCAGGGACGCCCCGCTATGGGGCAGAGACTCGCCCATAAACACCCTGGAAATATCTGTGTGAGGAGGTGTCCACCTGAGCACCTGGATTTTGGGGGTCCCCTCAACGGGGAGGTGGGTTTTGGGGTGAAGGAGCTCATTCAGGAGGTAGATTTGTGGGGAGTTGGGCTTGGGGGGGTCCCACAAAGACGGAAATGAGGGTTGAGGACTCCCTGATGCAGGAAAATCTGGGGGGCAGGAAGTGTCTGTCTGAGCCCCTGGATTTTGGGGATCCCCTCCATGGAGAGGTAGGGTTTGAGGTGAAGAAGTCCTTTTGGGAGGCAGATTTGGGAAGTCTGAGCTTGGACGGTCCCTCAGAGGTGGAAATGGGGGTTCAGGTTTCCTAGCAGGAAAATTGGGGGGGCACAAACCCCCAAACACCCTAGGCTTGACCTCATCCTCAGACACGGGGGGAACCCCACAGGGGAGGGTCCCCCCCATTTCCTCCATCACCCCTCATGAGCCCCCAGCATCCCCCACTGGTTCA